>JAJEJO010000391.1:170283-227323 GCA_020662805.1 Glaucomys volans
GATTTGGACCTATTTTCTCTTCTATTAGGTGCAGAGTCTCTGGTCTGATTTCTAGGTCCTTGATCCACTTTGAGTTGAGTTTTGTACAGGGTGAGAGATATGGGTTTAGTTTCATTTTGCTGCATATGGATTTCCAGTTTTCCCAGCACCATTTGTTGAAGAGGCTGTCTTTTCTCCATTGCATGTTTTTGCCTCCTTTGTCAAGTATGAGATACCTGTATTTATGTGGGTTTGTCTCTGTGTCCTCTATTCTGTACCATTGATCTACCTGTCTATTTTGGTACCAATACCATGCTGTTTTTGTCACTATTGCTCTGTAGTATAGTTGGAGGTCTGGTATTGTGAAACCCCCTGCTTCGCTCTTCTTGCTAAGGATTGCTTTAGCAATTCTGGGTCTCTTATTCCTCCATATGAATTTCATGATTGCTTGCTCTATTTCTATAAGGTCCATCATTGGGATTTTAATTGGAATTGCATTGAATTTGTATAGCATTTTTGGAAGTATGGCCATTTTGACAATATTAATTCTGCCTATCCAAGAACATGGAAGAGTTGAGTATCATTGTGCTAGAGGGCTTTGGCTTTGCTGTTCTAGCTTGTTTACTTCTTAGACAAGTACACAAATTAGCTTCCAAACCTTAGAACTGGATAGGATTGTGAACATGAGATGGTGGCGTGTTGTTTTCTCGTTGTCTTAATCTATACACATATTCAACATCTGGAAGCATAGTAGATGTTTGTGTAATTCTGTGTGTGTGTATATGCAGGTGTGTGTGTGTGTGTGTGTGTGTGTGTGTATGTGTATGTGTGTGAATCCATATTAGGTGGATACATAGGTAAATCAAGCAGAGATAGGTCTATGCTATTTCTTTATTCAATATCAGGCACACTTCTTGATATCTAGTGAATTGTGTTCAGTGTTAGAAAAAGTTTGATTTCCATGAAAATAAAGATGATGTTTTTCTTGTCAGATATCTCCAACCTCAACTTAGGGGTACAACTCCACATTTTGATAGGGGTTTTGATGATATTATTATAATATTGAAAAATATTTAAAAATCTGAGTTTTGATCTGCTTAAATATTTCCCTTTAACAGAAAATGTCTTCCAGAACAAGTAAAAATCTCAATATTTTATGTCTTCCTCTATATTGTACAGCGGTCTTTTTCCAACTCCTGGTCAGATGCTTGCATCTTCTTTTGACTTGGGCTGACTCAAATGTCCCCACTCTCATTGATCTAGATGGGACAGTCTTGTGTAATCCTGCCTGGAGGTCACTAAAGGCCTCTGTCTTATTGTCTTCCTTTAGTAATTACTGCTAGAGAGTTGTGTATTTGAAAATGAATTATTATTGCTTTTTTCAACTGATAAAGACAGCAGTATATGTATGAACTTTGGAGGTAAAGATTAAAATCCTAGTTGTAATTTGTACCTCCAGGTTGTTCTCATTTGTTTTGTTTTTGGTGCCAAGAGAGGACACCTTTTTACATGTTTGTATTAATTAGAAGACAACATATACATAGCTCACCTAATGTCATACCTAGCTTGCAGATATTTATTAATCAGTTCTTTCCTTGTCAGAAATAATGTTAGTTTCTTCTCTGTATTCTCTGGTGAGTGACCCATGCTAAAATTAGTAGTTTTTATAATTAAAATAATATTTTAAAGCTTGTACCTGAAACTAGTGCTATAGAGTTACTAAATACATTTTTCATCTTTAAAGAATTTAGTTTTAAGAGCCATTTTAAGTTCACTGCAAAATTGAGAGGGAGTACAGAGATTTCCCACATGCCCTGCCCCAGCACCTGCCCGGCCTCCCCTCACCCCACCAGAGCGGCCCCTTGGTTACATCTGAGGAACCTCTATTGACACTTACCTCATCGTCATCCAGAGTCCTCAGTTTACACTGGGGTTCATCCTTGGTGCTGTGTGTACTATGGGTTTGTACAAATGTGTAATGATAGTTCAGCCCTATGATAATATCAGCAGAGTATTTTCATAGCCCTCGAAATCCTTGCATTTTAAAAGAAAGTGTCCAAGTAAAGGTTGAAGGTAGACATACTTAGAGGCCCAGAAAAGAAAGGCCTTGTTCTCTCACTGAAACTCATTTTGTACTTTATAGACCTAACCAATTTTTTTTTTTAGAACTTTTTTTTTTTTTTTAGTTTTGTTTGGTCCCATAGGACAGACTGCAAACAGTTTTCCTTGTGTTGCTCTTGAGTTTCTAAAGAACATCATCAAATACCTGGGCTAGAATATTAGTATGTGTGCTTTTCTTACACATATTGTTAAGGTATTACTCATGAATATGTTCTTAAGTTAATATTTAAAAGCATTTTTTAGACTTTTAAAAATATGTGTTTTTTTCTCCATTTTTATTTTCTTCATTAATTGCTTACACCTAACAATAATGACCTGAGGAGCTCTGAGGTGAACTTATTGGATCTTCCCTACTCTGTGATGTTTTTACCCTAGTCATAAATGAAGGAAGCACATTTTAAAGCAACCTTTTCATATCATTGTTCTGCTAAGAGATTTCTCACTCCTTTACTTCTTTGGATTTAAAAGGTTCTCATTTACTTCTTTGAACTCTTTATTTTGCAGTTGGGCCTTTTATTTCCTTTCGTAACTTCCTCCCTGCCTCTTTCTGTCTTTGATTCTGCTCATACCTGAACACTGCAAATAACTTGTCTGTCAATTTTTTATTACTCATGCAAATCATAGCCCCTTTTTCTTCCTTGCGTGCTTAGGCTCAATCATTGATGTCTTTTCTTTAGGGGAAAAAAGTGACCTAGACATTTGAAGTCTACCTTGAACTTGCCTCTTTCAAAGACTTCATGGGAAGCACACTGTTGCATACATGTGCATCCTGTCTTGAGTGGGGGAGGTCAGACCCAGTGAGCACACTTCCCTCTCCAGGCCTCAGATATCCAGCTGTTTCTCACAGCTGCCACCACTGGGCTTGTGATGGGCTCTCATTGCTCAGGAGTGACAAAGGATGGTGATGATGATGACTGTTATGGTTTGGATGTGCAGTATCCCCCAAAAGCTCATGCGTGAGACACTGCAAGAAGGTTCAGAGGAGAAATGATAGGTTGTGAGAGTCTTAACCCAATCAGTGGATTAGCCATTCATTGATGGGGGCGTGGCTATGGGGTATGTATTCTGCATTTCAAGAGTGGAGACTCTCTCTGCTTCCTGATTGCAATGTGAGCTGTTTGTGTCTTCCACACTCTTCCATAGTGACGTTCAACCTCACCTCAAACCCTGAGGAATGGAGCCAGCCTTCTATGGACTAAGACCCCTGAAACTGTGAGCCCGCAAATAAACTTTTCCTCCTCTACAATTGTTCTGGTCAGATCTTTTAGTCACAGCAGCAAAATAGCTGACTAAGACGATGAAGATGATAATGAGGATGATGATGATGATGATGATGATGATGATATAATAATATTATTATAAAAAATAATAAAACATTTCCCTTTTTCTTGGGAATACCATCACAAAACATGCAATTCCAATGTACTCAGAAAACAGTTCAGAGAAACTTGCAAGTAAAGATGTTCTGATTCGAATTGTCAGTCATCTAATTAAATAATTGATTTCCTATTGATAATAATAAGCGTTTTAGCTAGAGATATAAGGCTTTAGTGTACATTAAATTTCATCTTAAGTTACTTTGTACTTCTTTGAATATCAGTTACTTATTTGAACTTTATAGTATTTTTTTCCCCCACGGAGGCTGTGGGTGGAGAAATGTCAGCAGAGGTGTAGACGAGCAGGAGTACACACTGCTGGGCAGAGCCCTGGGTGTCCAATGGCAGGGTGGTCCCTCCAGTGCCTGGCTGGAAACAAAAAACTCAGGAAAGAACAAGGGAATAGATGGGGGTTTAGGGGGCGAGCTACAGGGGGAAAAAAACCCAGAATAGGGTCTTGGAATATTTAATGAATTAATAGGACCAGCCAGGCATTTCTATTGATACTAGAATCAGCTGACTTATTCCTTAAAATGTGGACAGCAATGTGAGAAATAGCCTCCGGATACTACAGATTCTGAATGAGTACATTCTTCTCTTGTTTTGCCATTTCCAACAGGTCTGAATTCCTAAAGAAAGATCACTCGAATAAAAGCTACGTTAGCACATCCTGTTCTTTTGGTCATGATTTTTGGCTTTATGTATAGACTTTTTAATCTGTTGTTGATCTTTTTAAGAAGCAAGATTTTTGAACAAAGGCAGATGGCTTTTATTGACATTTTATTTGCTATCTGAGGGTGGCTTCCCTTAAAGATTGAGAATTGTTTAGCTTGTATGGAAGAAACTCAGGTGAATGTTTCTCATTCCTGAAATTACTAAAACAGAAACTAAGGTTAATACTTAAAAATGAAGCTTCCCATAAAAGTCGTCTTACCGTCTGAACTTAAAGTATTTATTTTACTTCACTTCAAAGGTAGGTTTTATACAGTAGAATTAATTTGGTTTTCATTTACAAAGCCTTGCCTAGTCTTCTGCATAATTATCATTAAAATAATTATAAGTTGTGTCAAAGAGTTGACTTTCTAGACATTAACATGTCTGAAGTCTTATACCTTCAGCTAACACATTTGCATTACAGTACAGCCTGGCTCCGATTTGATCATAGGTCTGATTTGTACACTGTGCAAGAATTAGGGGACAAGGAACACAAAAACAATTTTATCCTGGCTTCACCTTAGCACCTGCTTCTAAATCGATCCTCCATCTAGTAGTGATTAACCAAGTCACGATGAATGCAGATTTCATTTGTGGGGCATAGCTGTGGCAGCAGGGGCATCGCTTCTTATCAGCATGAGTGACCTTTCCCATCATTCGGTGTTTCCAGTTCCATTTGGGTATTGTCAGCAGAAATGACTGGCCAGATGTGTTGGCTCTTTTAGCCAAAGTCTTCCTTTAACTCTGGTTCTGCTATGTTGCTCAGCCTCTCGAAGTAGTGTTGGTTAGATTGACCAAACAAAATTCTAATTGCCTGAAATAGAATTTAGCAAACATATGTTTATCAATCAGCATTCTTTCATATTTGAAATATTATCGAACCTATGGAATTAGTGTAATTCATTAGTAATTTGTGTTTTGGGGGAGACCTTCAAGTTACTGGGAATTTTGCTAAAATTGCATGCATTTCCAATGTATCTTGAGTTACTTTAGAACATTTAATGGAAAAATTTCTAGAAGGAATTGGTTTGGTTTTACATAGCAAAGTTCCTTTCAGTAAATGTTGAATGAGGTTAGATAATCTGAAACACCTGCAATTGACACACACACACACACATACACACACACACACACACATTCATATTACCTTTTACAACTTTAAAACTCACTCTATCCTTTTTAAAGAAAATACATAATGTATGTACTTTTACACTGATAAAAAGATTACTACTTCCTGTATTCTCCTTCTTTGCCACTGGACAAATCTTTTAAATGAACCTTCTTGCACTTGGACTTCAAACATGCTTCCTTTACTTTAGTTTTACACCACATATGCCTATCATACTGAAGTCCAGTAAGATCTGAAGCTCTGGCTAACTTCTCAGTACCTGAGTAGTATTTTGAGAGTAGTAGATGCTCAGTAGACATCTATGAATTGAACTGATTGGATTATTCTATTTTAATATCTTCGGTATGTAATCAGAACCTGGAGAAGAACAAGTTTAAATGAGAGTAGGATCTCTTTGTCCTTTGAAGCTACTTCTAGGAAAAATGTGCCTGCAACAATTTATTCCTAATTTGCATTTCCAAATAAACTTAAGGTCTGATTTAGTACAGTGTTGTGGCAAGGGTCTCATGGACAGTCACACTTAGACTCTAAGAGTGAGAAGTTCCTTGAAATGGCATCCAGCCCAACTTCCCATCCAATGTTTGACTTCCTTCTACAGCAGAAGTTTTTAACCTTTGCGCTATATTAGAATGTCATGGAGAGTTCAAAAAACCTCAGTGCTCAGGCCTCACACCGGTCCACTTATGTAAGAAACTTCAAGGGTGAGACCCAGGCATTGGTATTTTTCAAAACTCCTCAGGTGACACAGGTGATTCAAATGTGCAGTCAACGTTGGAGGTGCCATTCTGTAAAATCCCTACAAAGTATTTTTCTGGTTTGATTAAGGTAGAGATGAGCATCTTACTACTAAATTTAGTCTTGTGTTTATCCCATTTATTAAAATAGCAACTATAAGAGTGCTTAACTTGCAAATCAGTTTAGTTATATAACATAAACCAAACTGACCGATTTAATACTCAACTATTGACAACACTGAAGATCTGCATTTAAAATTGAATTCTCTTCTTTTAAGTAGTATTGCAGCACTTTTGAATGACTTCCAAAAGTCTGATCATGAAAATCACTTCAATCATTTTCAAATTTTGCTTTAGCAATAATCAAATTATTTGGTGTGACTCAGATGAACATTTTGCTCTATCTTAGAGTATTATGATCATTTTATTTTCCAGGACCTGGGGAAACACAGATGTGCTGGCCAAACTGTTTTGTTTTTCAACTGTACCTTACCGATTTAACTCACAATCCTTGTAGTTAGAATTTTTTGAAATGTTCCAACTTCCAAGGAAAGTAACATACAATGTAGAAAGTGTCAAATATACTGAAAGAACTCAGGGCAATGGTGAAGACTTGGTTTTACACAGCTCCTTGATATTAGAGAAGACTTTTTAGAGAAAACTCTATGTGACTATACATACATGCACGCATAGACCTACGTTCTTGCTTAGGGTATTTTCTGTCCTGAGACCTCCACATCAACTCTCTTGAACCCTTTTGCATTTCTTTTAGTCTTTTAGTATACTTAAATACTCAAGGTCCAGAGTTAGACAAAGCTGGGTTCAGGTTTCACTTCCATCTCTCCTCATTGTGTGACCTTGAACACATTATTAATTTATCTAAACCTGTATTTGTAAAGTGAGGAGAGTGACATGTATGTTATAAGGGTGTTATGAGGATTGTTAATAATAATGCTTATAAATTTTCACAATAGCTCCTGGGTTACAGGAAGTACTGGGAGACTTCAATTCTCTATTAGCATAGCATCAGTATTACTGGGCAGGTTTATGATAAATGTACAGTAAGATATTTTAAAACAGTAGCAAGACAAAATTCTGAGGTTACTGCTGTTGAGGGCATCATCTTTACTCTTCTTTATGAAAAATGATTCTCAGATATGACCTCAGATTGTACTTTTCCCAATTGAGAATTTTGACCCACATGAGCAGGAAAGGGCCTTTTTCAGGCTAGGGAGCATCCAGGAGAATTGAGGCCCCTGAATTTCCTCTGGGGTACCAGAAAACTAACCCTGAAAGCTGACTTGGGTCAGCTAAGCCCTTCCTAGCATCTCTTCATTGCTAGTTATCTTGTCTGCTACATGTGAAGTTGCCAGATAAAAAATCCATTTAAATTGGAATTTCAGATAAATCATTATTTTTGAGCATAAATATGCCCCAAATATTGCATGTGATATAGTTATACCAAAAATTATTTACTATTTACCTGAAATACAAATTTAACTGAAATTTCTGTAGATTTTTAATTTTATTTTACCTCTTCAAAGTCTGACCTATCTCCATGCTAATATTTTGGGTTACATGTTAGGCAGGTTTTATCCTAAAGTAATACCATTGAATGAAATAAATACTGCTTAAATATGGGAAAAAGCTAAATTATAGCATGAAAATGGCTTCATTAGTTGAAATACTTAATTGTTACAAATTAGTACTAATAACCATGATGAGTAAATACAAAGATAAAACATGTCCTCCTGTTTCTATAGTCCTGATAAGTGAATTCTGAACATAAGGGTCTCCCTGACATACTTAGGGAACTTTAAAGAGAATGTATGATAGCATAAGTATATTCTATTTTAAGAAAGTCTGAAGTTAAAAAAGGGTTGAAGTGTGGTTATTCCCTATTTCACTATTATAATTAAAGCATGCTATGTGCAAACATTTCATTTATATATATTTTACACATGTTTTAATGTAGCATTGCATAACACACTAAATTCTTCCTTCTTGCTCTGAATACACTTCTTTGGTATTCATTTATTAACATTAACTAAGCACTTTCTATGTGCCAAAAATTGTGCTTGGTGCTGTGAATGTAAAAATAATGAGATGGAATTTCTTCCCATGTAGAGCTTATATTCTACCCTGGAGGCAGAATATAATATAATGCACTCTAATGCAATGTGACAAAAGTTGTAACAATGAGATGAATTGCTTCTAAATCCAGAAAAAGTAGCCTGAAGGAAGCTTCACTCAAGAGGCAGCATTTAAACTGGGTTTTGTAGGATGAATAAAAGTTTGCTGAACAAGAAGAGACTTAAGGCCTTTTCATGAGAGGAGAGAGAATGAAAACCAAATCAGAGCAAAAACAGAATCTTTCACCCGAGCAGTGCAGCCTGTGTAGGAAACTGATATGACTCCGAAAGAGTAAGCAGATGGCAGGTGGAGGGGTACTCTGGAGATGGTCAAGTGTTTGAAGTCAGTGATGAGGTTAAAAGAGGAGCCCCTAAAGAACATTTTACGTCAGGTTATGAGTTCAGAATTTATAGTATCATCAACTCAACTGGGTTTTAAGTAAGACCAAGGTTTTAAGTCAGTAAGAATAATTATTTGTTTTAGGAATATACCTGGAATAGGAAAGACAGGTGGCCAGAAATTGTTGGGGACATTGATGGGGCACACAGTGACAACAGGTGTAGACGAGTTGACTAAAAGTGGAATGATCTTGTATGGGAGACATTTGCAAATGAAGTAATAGGAGTTAAACGCATTTTCCTCTTTCCCTTTCTGTCTCATATGAAGCAGAAGTTCTGAATATAAAAGAAAGGGATTGGTTTTGTGTGTGTGTATGTGTGTGTGTGTATGTATGTTCATGTGTGTTATTTCCCCAAGGCCTTAAGTTCATTAGAGGCAGGGACCCTCTCTTGGCGAACAATGCTCAATAAGTTCTTAAGTTTAAACAAGAAAAACAAAATGTTTGTAAGTTAGCTTTGCATTGCTATAACAAAATACCTGAGATAAACAACATAAAAGAAGGAAAGGTTGTATTTGGTTCACAGCTTCAGAGGTTTCAGGCCTTGGGCAACTGATTCCATTGATTTTGGGCTGATAGTGAGGCAGATCATCAGGGCAGGGAGTGCCTGGTGAGCACAGCTGCTCACCTCATAGCAGCTGGGAGGCAGAGACAGAAAGGGACTAGGTTCCAAATATACCCTTCAAGGGTACATCCCTAAGACTTAACTTCCTTCCAGTAGGTCCCATCTCCTACTATTTCCACCACCTCACAATAAGCCAGGGCCACACCTTCAACCCATGTGTGTGTGTGTACATTTATGATCCAAACCATCACAATTTGTATGTCTGTACTTTATCATTATTTTGATGAACCTATTAGACATCGCAGGAGTAACACAGGATGCGGAGTGACAAATCCATTTTCATCCACTTAGTCAAGTAAAATAATCCAGGGGTTTGATGTATAATGATATTACCAAATTAAACTTTGTCTTTAATAACTTGTGCCTTGTCATTGTTATCATTTACTTTAAAATGTAATTGCCCAAACTTCTTTTTATATTATTATGTTGACAAAGCTGTTCTTCTATTTTACAGCTAAAGAATTCAATGCTAGGAAAGTCTGAGACAGATCTAATTGTGGACCTTGAATTCATGGTTGTAGCTTTGCAGCTCAGTGCTCGAATCATAAAAACTGAGACAAAGAAATAACAAGCAATGATGCTAACAGGGATTTTCATGTTCCAAGAAGGGCATCACTTTATATATAAGAAAATTAATGTGCTATTTGTTATTATATAAATTAGATATTTTTGCACTTCATTTTTTCTGCACTGCTTGTCTTCTACTTCCATGACATTTACTGCTGACTTAAGATGCTACTTGGTTGTGAGTTCAGTTTTGCATCGGTGCATTAAGGTAGGGACACCAGTTGATGAGGTCCTGTGTGAGGTCTTCAAATACACCAAGCCTCTAAGGTGGCAATGCTTAACCTTGAACAGGTGAAGAGCCACGTGGCCACAGAGTAGGGAAAGAGTGTGACATTGCAATATGCTGTTGGATAATGTCTATAGCAGGAGACGGTGTCACAGTGACTCAGCACCACTCACACATCGATTCCGCAGCACAGCAAACACACGGGAGAGCAGAGCTGGTCTGTCAGATGGCAATTAGTTGGAGACAGTGCACCTGTGTTGTCTGCAGAGCATGCCTCTCCTTGCCCTGTATCTGTGGAGACAGCGGGGAAAGCAGAATGGATCGAGGCTATTTATTTTCTCACTTCTGTTGAAGAGAGAGTGCAGGAAAATGCATGCTGTTCGACTCTCTCTGTGCTGCAGTGGGCATGCTGGCCATTGCTGGGAGCCCTTTAATGAAGGACAATGACAGAGGAACTCATTGTCAGGAGCCTCATGTGGCCGAATGGCTGTATTCCACTGACACCACCATGTTAGCAGACTGTGTGACCTGGGCCACGGCTGCCATTGAAAAGACACACACGACTAGTTCTTCAGTGAGCTAACAGGCGGGTGACACTAATCTGTTCACTGAAGCTCATGAAGCATTGGTGGTGAAGTCCCTCTGGAGTGTGTCCCGTGAAACAGTGCTGACTGCTGGTGCTCCAACAGCTGGATTCTCTGAAGGGAAAGGATCCTCCTTACTGTCTCTTAGTCATGTTCATTTAGAGGATCCAACTATAGTTCAGCATTTCATGCTGTTGAATCTAGAGACAAGGTAGGCCATCACATCTTACATAGCTCTGTTTGTGGGATAAAAGACCTGGTAGAAGGAGGTGGCATTTAAGGCCACCTATGTCGACATTACAAAGAAGGTGGGCTGCCTTTTATTTACATGTAAGAAAATAATGACTAATTTAGAGCAATCCTCAAATGAAATCATTGAATTATTGTCAGGACCGGTGAATCTTTTAATGAAACTATTATCATGCTTGACGTGCAGCTATGTTTTATGTCGTAAGCAGAAAATATGATTTCTTTTCTGGAACTATCAAAAAGCCCTGTCTGTTAGCTTCCCAGGGACAGTGAGCTTTGAGTAGAGAAGAAACAGAGTTCAAGAGGAGGTAAAAGACCTCTGAACCACTTATGGTAACAATCTGGGGGAGAGAAAGGAAAAGAAAAAACAAATATTTATTAACTCCTTACTATGTGACAAAAAATTTCATATATTCTATTTCCTTTATTTTTGACAGTTGTTCTGTGAACTAGGTATTATTCCAACTTTTTGCTAATGAGGAAATGAGCTCAGAGTGGACATCATCAGAGACTGATGACTGCCTGTCATGATTGTCCTGTGTTGGGACCTGTGTTAGGAAGGTTACATAGGCTTTGCATTTTAATTCTCAAAGCAAATATTCTTTTTGTATGTGAGTTAGAATAAGTGAAACTATATTGTACTATCAAACAAATCCCCAATTTGCATGGCCTAATGGCATAAAGGTTTATTTCTTGCTCATACCAAGTTCATTCTGGTGACCACTCATTTTCCAAGGCAATTCCTCCCTGTGGTTACTTGGCAGTGGAGGTCAAGGGAAGTTCTGTCACACTCTGGTAACATTGTTTAGAACACAAGCTCCTTGTTTGTTGCTCAGGGAAACGTGATAGGAGAATGGTGCATAGGTTTTTAAGGTCTCAGCCTGGAAGTCTCATGTATCACTTTTCGTCACAGCCTCTGGGCCAGACCTCCAGCCATGTGGACACACCTTGTTGTAAGTAGAATGAGAACTGTGAGGGGCCAATGGATAGTGGTGAACATAACTGGCATGGTAATATTGTAATCCTCACTTTAAAATGGAGAGGACTGAAGTTCAAAGAGGTTAATCATATTGCTTAGTAATTAGTAGACTTAATTCTTGAAAGTAGGTCTCTCTGAGTCTAAGGAAGCTCTTTTATCCTCCATCCCCCAACAAACACACACACTCTGAGTATTTTTGTGGTTTCCAGTTGTGTTGGATTTCTGCTAGCCAGCTTCCAAGATGGCTTCCATGACCTCCTGGTAGTCACTTCCTGTGTAGTTCCCTCCCTCAATCAGGTGGACTGGAATTGATGCGGTATTGCAGAAATGACAGTGTGGCTTCTGAGATGAGGTCATGAAGGACAGTGGTTTCTGCTTTTCTCTCTGTTGGATCACTAGTTCTGGGAAAAGCCAACTGCTATTGTGAGGACACTCAAGCAGCCCTGTGGAGCTCTCCCATGGCAAGGAACTGAGGCCTCCTGCCAACAGCCAAGCCAGTGTGGCATTTGCAAGAGTGAGTCATCTTGACAACAGAAATTTCAACCACATTAGCCTTCAGATGAATGAGCCCAGGCCAACACCCAGTCAGCTCAGAGAGCTTGCCACAGCCACTCGCCTAAACTGCTCCTAAATAATTCTTGACCCCCAGAAACTGGGAGGTGACAAATTTCATGACATTATAAGTTGAAAAATTTTGGAGTAATTTATTTTGTGGTGCTCTAGGTTGGATCTTAAGTGTCCCTCAAAGTCTGTGAGTTAAATGCTTGGTCCCCAGGGAAGCACTATTAAGGGGTGAAACCTTCAAGAAGTAGGGTCTAGTAGGGGGTTTTCAGGCCATTGGAAGAATTCCACTGAAGGAGATAATGGGACCCTAGCACTCTCCTCTTCCTCTCTCTCATTTTTTGGCCATATGACGAACAACTTTGCTCTGCAACATGCTCCTTCCATGATGTGCTGCCTTACTACAGGCCCTAAAGGAACAGGGCCTATCAACCATAGACTGAAACCTCCAAAAATGTGAGCCAAATAAACCTTTTATCTTTATATGTTAATTGTCTCAGGTATTTGTTATAGTGACAGAAAGCTAATTTGTATAGTAATGAATAACAAAACAGACATTTTTGGATTATTTTCTTTCATTGTGTTTTTCCTCTACTCTGGGACTCTTCCTATTTATGACAGTGAGTTTTAACATGAGATGAATTATAAAGTAGTATACGTCACAGTGATTGCCACACAATACAAATACTCCTTGACTTACAGTAGAGTTGCATATGCCCATGATAAATTGAAAATACCATAAGTTTGAAAATGCATGTAATATTCCTAACTGACTAATCATCACAGCTTAGACTACTTTACATGGGTGCAGAATACTGAGATTAGCCTACAGTTGGGCACAATCATGTAACACGGAACCTATTTTATAATAAAGTATTGAGTTTCTCATGGAATTTATTGAATGATCTTCTTAATACAAAAACAGAGTGGTTATATGGGTATACTTTCACACCACCACAAAGCTGGAAAAATCCTAAATTGAACCATTATAAGTCAGAGATCACCTGGAGTATATTGGCAAAGTTTAGTTGAATAAATCCTACTCCCTTTAATCTAGTAGTATGAGGCAAACTGGGTGAATGTGCATGTTTTTAAAAATTACATAGTCTACTAATTCAGAAGAGATAATATTGGAAATTTATTTCCCAAAAACATGTGCATTTTTCTGATTTAAGGTTTTACCTGTTTTAAATTACATTTATTTTGTATTTTAAATAACATCGTGATGTTGTGAGAAAGAGCAAGCCAAGGACATTTTTATTAGTGGTTATTGTCAGAGGAAGACAGAATATAGAAGTAACTGCTTGCTTCTTGGCCAGGAGAAGCGTTTTCAGTGTTTTGGTGTTTATTGCTGAGGCAGAAGGAGGACAGGCTGTATCAAAAGCAGAATCCTGCCGTGGAGGACAGACTGCATAGGAGCCTCATCATCCTGGCACCACCAATGGACCCAGGTGCTCTCCAGTTCACACATGGATCACAGACCTAACTATGTGCTGATGCCAGGTCTCAGCTTTGTTGTGTGATGATCCACTGCTGATGCTTAGATTACCAACAGAGAACATGCTACCTTCATAGACATAAGGATTTTATGAAGTATTATAATTCAGTGTCCTGAACACTAGCAGGATGTACATAATAGGATGTATACTACTAGTAGGATGTATATTTAAAAATTTTAAACTACTCATGTTTTACTCTCTGATATTGCCCAATGTTTCAGAAAGGGACTCTAAGCTGGGGATTCTATATTTCCCAGGGTTCCAGGAGGGAGAGGGTAGGATTCAAATGAGCTATTGCCAGAGTCAGATGCCTATGAATTTTGGTAAAAGGCAACAGGATACTATTTCTATTCCATTTAGCATTTCTTAATATCTCTATTTCAAAATCTTTGCTGTACTGGATGAGATAAAATTTTCTTAACAAAAGCCTTTTCATTGACTCTTCATGCCCATGTACTCCCTTCCCCCGTGAGCAAATGCTGTTTACATGGTACACACCCCTAATGTTCTATCTTGTTTGACTTTCCTAGGGGGCAAATGATATAACATATTTTTAATTAAACAATAAATTGTTGTTGGAAACATGGTTTTCTCATAGAAACAAAGCCAACTCAGGGACAATAATGAATATATATAATATTCACTTATGCAAGTTTTGTGCATTTACATATACAAAAATATAGACATAGGTATATTTCTATTTGTGACAATATATGTTTATGATAGTTTGGAGGTAGGGGGGTTCCAAGGAAGACTAAAATTCAGACAGAAGGAGCCTAGCCAGATGGGGAGACCTTTAGAACAAATGAACACATTAAAGGAACATGTAACAGATTTTAAGAAACAAAGCAAAACAAAACAAAAAAAAATCAAAGTTTCTAATTAAGAGGGCATACTTTAACCTACCTAAGGAAATATAATTACAAAATTTTGATATACATAACAATTTTTATTGATAAACTGAGAAAGGTGTCTATTGTAGGAATTATGACTGACATTTTATAAGTGAGAAAACTGGTTCAAAGAATTTTAACTGATTTGCAGAAGGTTTCACAGTAAAGGACAAAACTGGAATTTGAACCTGGGTGATCTGATTTCAGATATACCTAGGGAATTCTCCCATTTCCAGGGATTCCTCTGCTGGGGTATCCATACATGGCTTTCTGGGATCCATGAAGGGCTGAAATGTCATGGGTACTTGTGCATGTATGTGAGCTTTCCTGAATAGGGGACCCAGACTGAGATTTCCAAAGAGGTCAGATTAGCAGAGTTTAGGAACTGACCCTCCTGACTAAGGATGATAAGATGGAAGAGATGGCCCTGCTTACTAATCAGATCACGCAAAAGTCCTTCCCTGAGTGGAAGATCTGGTGGTATGAAGAATCCTGATTGTGGAACAAAGAGAAAAGGGGTCAGAGGTTGGAAATTAGGTGACTTTTTACTTTGGGCTGGGCTGGCTCAGCATTTCAGTCAGGAACACAGGCAGAGTTAGGAGCTTAGACCACACAAACATTACACCTAAGTAGAGGACATACAGCTCACTAAGTGCTTTGTTTTTCTAGATTGTTCAGACATTTCTGCCATAGATTGTTGATTTTCTTCCCTACTGCATGCTGTTGGCCAACTGTGGAGGAACTGAATGGAGAAGTTTGGAGGGTCTGTGGGTTCTGACGGCTGGCTGTGGTTCCCCTGGGATAGTTGCTGTGAAGGGTAGGCACCTGTGTTGAAAATGAGCTTTAGACTTTTTTGGAGCAACTGAATAAGCTGTGATTTTTTTTTTTTTTTATGTTGAATTGAGTCCACCATGAGATTCTGTCTGGCCTGTTAGGGCAATTCTGAAACTGGAAAAACAATTCATCATGAAAGTAATGTGGTAAATTGTCCCTAATTACTCTTAACTTCCAGCATGGGGCCCCAAATTGTTTTATAACACAAGTGCATTCGAGTGTTTTTAAGGAAATCAGAGCCATCGGATCATTACAGATGTGCACACGTATGCTGTTGCCAAATAATTTTAAGAGTTGAGAGCTAAATTGAGTGGCACTCACATGTTCTGCCCATTATGGCCTCATCTCCTTCCTGGGAGCCACCTTCCCTATTACAGCAAAGTAGCAATAACACGGTTTCCTTTGGATTTTCTGCCATAACTTGGGTACCCAAATCATCTGAAATCATTTGCTTAACTCTTCCTCCACCTCAGATGCAGACAAAGAATGGGGATAGATATTCACACACACCAAATTACAGTCAAGACCTTTCTTCAGGAAAAGCCACTGAGAGGCTCTTGTCAGGATCCTGAAGGGCACTGAGTTCCTTTGCCCTGAAAATGCAAGTATCTCTCTGTTTAATGCTAAATACGAGAGTAAGGGATCTTGCCTATAAATTTGTGGGGTGGATAGAGAGGGCATCAATCAAACTGCTCAAAATGGCAGCAGGACAAATAAAGAACTCCCTAAAGCTGTCACAGGCAGATGATAGAGACATCATATGTACAAAAAGTGTAATATATTTTCTTCAGTTCAACGGAATGCCTCTTGTTTTTCCTTTTGGAATAATAATAAACATTCATCTTAATGGCAGTGTTATGCTATGGTGAAAGGAGTCGTTTGTAGAAGGATTTAGTGGAGAAGAGTTTGAACACTCAGTGTTCTAATCAAGTATGGACAGAACCTACCCTTTTATAGCCCCATGCAGTTTTAAACCTCTTTTAACATTTATTATCTCATCTAAATAGGCTGGAGTCCTATTTCTGATTTCCCAGTTGACCATGTGAAATTCAGAAAATTGCTAAGACTTCCCAGAATCACTTTCTTTTTTCTTGTGAAATGAGAAAATTAACACTAAATGAGTGTTTTTTTTTCCCGAATGAATCAATAAGATCATATTCTCTTTATAAAGAAACTAGCCACCATGATAACTAATGGTCACAATCAGCTGATAGAAATATTAAGCCAGCTAACCATTTACTTTGAATTTTGGAGTGTGCCAATTTTACCTATGATTAAAATAACTTTGACTTCTAAATATTTTTCTTTCATCTGTCTGTCTGTCTATCTATTAAGACAATCATCTTTATTGTATTTCATGTTATCACAGTGAATATTATTAAAAGTAAATCAATTTGTGGATTTTAAAGCATTATGCCTTAATGGTTTAATTTTCTTAATATACCCACCATTTCTAATTATTTTTTTCCTGTGGAAAGTACATACTTTTCTTTATCACTTCAAAATCTTTCCATATGAATTTAATTAACATGTAAGTTTTTCTTTCCTTTGTAATGTAATTAAATAAATATATTTATGTGTTATTTTATCTGACTTAAAAATTTTTGCACCGAAATAGTCACTTAAAATTTGATTTTTTTCCCTATGCTTGTGTTGACTTTAGAAGTGAGTGTCACAGTGAAATTTGTTTCTTCTTTTGTCATTGAATGAAATAGTGGTATGGGGTTTCCCTTCTGAACAAACTCATAATTTGATGGAGAGGAGTGACATAAATGCATTTATTGAACTAGTAAGTGCTGTGTTCACAAAGCACTTTGTGCACAGAGCAGTTGATTTTGCTTGCAAGAAAGACTGTGCACCCAGATATTTCTCTTCATGTTGTAATCATCCAGTTGACACTGCTGTATTCTAATGAGCAGAGCCTCCACCTCATTGTTAGATATTTAACCTCTTAGAGCAGCAGAATTCTTCTTTATTTCAATATTGGTGTGAGTCAGTTTTCCATCACTGTGACAAAATACCTGATAAAATCAACTTAAGGGAGGAAAGATTCAATTTGACTCAGTTTCAGAGGTTTTAGTCCATGATCATTTGGATCCATTGCCAGCTATTATTTTTTAAAATTTATTTATTTGTTTTTTATTTTTACAGACTGTATTTTGATTCATTGTACACAAATGCGGTACAACTTTTCACTTCTATGGTTGTGCACAATGTAGGTTCACTCCATGTGTGTAATCATACATGTACATATGGTAATGATGTCTGTCTCAGTCCACCATCTTTTATACCCCTGCTCCCTCACCCCTCTGATTTCCCTCTATGTAATCTAAAGTTCCTAGAGAAAAAAATATTCTGTTTTGTCTATGCTGATGCTGGGTTCTCTGTTATATTACACCCTAATAACAAGGAAGAAGCTAATGGGCTCAGTTTGGGAAATATGGAATCTGTAGTTGTATTAAGGATCTAGTATTCAAATCCACATGAATTATGGTAGAAAGCATGACAGTAAGAAGTGGGAAGAAAGCTTCCAGCTGGAAGGGCAGAGAACTAAGTGGTGGAGGTACACATCAGCTTTTAAAGGAGAGGCGAACAAAGTGGGAGCAGCAAAGTGTGGACAGAAAGAACAGTCAGGGAAAGGACGCTGTCTTTTCAAGGAGGGCTGTCTCTTGGTGTCAGTTGCTGAAGGATGTTCAGGAGGAATGTTGGTGAAGAGGCCACTGGATGTGGGAACCTAGAGAACACAAATCTCATGGGCAGTCGTTTTGTTGGCAGGTGATGGGGAGGAGTTAGTTCACCATGAATTACTTCAGAGTAAACATGCAGTGAGAGGTTTGGTTGCAAAGAAGGCGTGCTGTCACGCCACGGTTTGTAGACTAAAGGAAAATTCTGGGCCATAGTGACCACATGAAGTGTGAGGTCTTAGATTGGTTCCTGCTTTCAACAAGCCAGCCATGAAAGACATTTTAGGGACAATTTAGAGAAATTAGAATATGGGCTGGCCATTTGATGATACCAAGAAAATTACTGATTTCTAGGTATGATAATGTTAATTTGAATATGTAGGAAAATCTCAACAAAATTAATTCCAAAAAGTTTAGAGGTAGAATGTCTTGAAGTCTATCATTTATTTTAAAATGCTTCACCATACAAAAAGTAAAGTGATTTTTTTAAAAGTTGGAACATGCCATAATTCCCACTCAGAGCTCTGTAAGCAAGCAACAGAAACCTGAGCTAAACTGTTTAATATTTACAAGTCTGGTCTAGCGAGCCGAATACCATTGTTCCCCCAGTGCCTCGAGTTACTCTCTACAACTAAGGAATATTGTCAGTGAAAAAAGTCCAGTCTCATCAGTTGATGGTCTTAAAGTTCCCTTTATTTTTTTTTATTTTCGTTCATTGTACACAAATGGATTACAACTATCGTTTTTCTGGTTGTACACAAAGTAGAATCATACAATTTGCATATTCATACATATACATAGGGTAATGATGTTTGTCTCATTCTATTATCTTTCCTTCCCCACCTCCTCCCCACCCCACATTTTCCTCTATACAATCCACCCCTTCCCTTTAATTTCTAGGATGCATTTGACTCCTTCGAGAAGTTTTCAAAGGGTTTTACATGGCATAGAAACAAATCATGACCTCAATGAATCCAATCTCTCCATTTACTTCACTGGTTTATTTTTATTAATCTCTGAAGATGAGGGACCTGAAGCTCAAATAAGTGATGTTACTTCCAGTCTCAGAGCAGAGTTCAAAATCAAATTGAAGTCAATCTGATTCCAGCATCTTTTCCACTGTCTGCAATGAAGCTTTAGGATTTGGTTGAGAAGTGAGTTGGATCAACAATAAGCCTTAGAGCACGGGCAACCCTCAAAGGTCATCCCCTTTTCATGGATTCTGTCCTCAGTTTCCCTGCCCGTGTTCTGCATGGCTGCTCCAGCTGGATCTGATGATGGATCTTACTTGTTGAGCCCAGGCCCTTCAGCCTCCCCTCCTAGGAGGATTCAGAACCTAATGTATTGGGAGGACCATGTTGTCCTGACTCCCGGACCTTTCTGCTCTCTGTTCTCATTCACTCTTCTCTTGCCCATTCTGATCCCCTTTCTGCAGTCTGCCTCAAGTCTCCCTATAAGATGAGCGCCTTGTCCTGAATCCCACCTATCTTGCTCATACCTGATGTCCTGCCCAGGTCTTATTCCTGTGGTGCTTGTCTGTAGGTGTGCCTTAAAACATCCTCACAAACACTACCCAGCTCTGCTCAGGTCTGAGGCCTAAAATTTCAGTAGCCTACCTGTGTTTACTGGCACCACATCCTAAGCCATTTTGTACTTCATCAACCATACACGATTTTGGATATTGGCCTTGGCAGCCAGGTTAATTTCCTGCCTCTGCCATGCTGTCTTTCCAGACCCCATGTCCTCCTCGTGAACCGAGTTTTGCCCATGATGGACTCATTTCCTTCCCTGGCCACCAAAAATTCCCTCCTCAGCAGGAGGAAGTGCTGAGCATTTGACATGCGGTTGACAACTACATTTTGATATTTGCTTTTCTTTGAGACAGCTGTGATTTAGTGGTCTATCTTGAAATGGAATGCCTATCAATTAATATTGCTGTGTTTCATAATTTACTCCTTCACTTACAGCTCAGATGCTGAGAGGCGATCTATTTAGTAATTTTTAAGGAGATACCTTAACGCATGCTTTCCCTATTTGCCATGATAAGTTCCCTAAATCAGACAATGATATCATTTGACTGGGTAATATTTTAGAATTATCTTCACATGGAAGAGCAATATAATGTCTTCTTTGCTGTCTAGTTATGGCCCGTGTGTACACTGTCCAGTGTTTAGAATGGAGTAAGCACTAGGAAATGTCTTGACGGAGACAAGAGAACCCAAAGAATTGTATTCCGACCAGCAGCAAATGTTCATCTGAGGAGGAGGCAACTAGCTTATTTTGCAGGTTACTTTTTAAATCTGTAAAATGTTCCTAACAGGATCTTCAAATTGTATGTCATAGTTATAAAATAACCAGAAGCTGGCAAGAGGCGCGATCCTGACCTCATTCAATGAGATACTGTGCACAGCACTCGCCCTGTCTTGTGACTCTAAGATACTGCTTTAATTAGTATTAATTATTGCTTAGTGAAAGTTGTTAGGATGACTAAAGGGGAAAATGGTAATCAATCCATATTTTTTATGTGTTTTAGTTACTTCTAATACTTATGGATCCTTAACTTTGTTTTAAAGACATCATCATATTTTTGGCCTAAACGACTATTTTTATTCAGAATCCAGTGTGCTTGTTCTATGCGCATTCTATATCCTATAACATTTCCCCCATTATATTTAGGGCTCAGAAAAACCTCAAATATAGAAATCAAATTGTTCCCTCTGAGGATGGCTTACATTTTTAAAATAAAGTGAATTTTGGTTTATTTCTCTTCTATTTCTCTGCAGCAGTTCCAATGGAATATTGTTTCAACTTTCAGAAAGTTATCATTTAAAGGTAGTGAGTTTTCTTTTTCCTCCTCTATCTGATGCAAAAGTTTCATTTCATAGGAGAATTTCACTGAGGTATGAAAGACTAAAAATGAATCTTTTGTTTGGAATAGGAGCTTGTAACTTTAATAAAAACCACTGGACATTTTCAGGATGATTGTTACCACCTTTCAAACCCATCAGATTATTTTGCCTGAGAGAAACTAGGCAATGAAAGGGCTGCCTTTGACCTGGTATTAGACAGAATGAAACACAACCCAGAAATACAGGAAAGCAAATTTCTATGGCATAAGGATTAAGTCATCAGAATATAGAAAGAACTGTGTTAAAAATGATGAGGTATGGGGAAGATTAAGGTACAACAATAGTTTCTGTGCTTGTCTGTGTGTGTATGATGCATATTGTCCTTGTGTCTGGCATGTATCAGGTGGCTACAACCATATCTGAATCTGACTAATGAAGATTTTTCTAGGGTTCAAGTGGAATTCATTATAGTTGTATTTCAAATGAACATTTGCATTTGAAGAAGGAAATTTCATCACCTGAATCCTTTTCAAAACCTTCATTATTGTGTTAGTCAGCTTTCCATTACTGTAGCAAAATACCTGAAATAATCAACTTGAAAAGATGAAAGGTTTATTTCGGCTCATGGTTTCAGAGGTTTCAGTCCCTGACTGGTTGACCTTGGATCTGTGGAAAAGCAGCATATCATGATTGGGAGCATATGTGATAGAGCAATGGTGTGTAGGAAGTGAGAGACAGTAAGGGGGCTGGAGTCCCAATATCCCTGCAAGGACATGCCCCTATTGACCTGCCTTCCTTCCATGAGACCCTGCCTTCTAAATATTTCACCATCTCCGGATAGTGGCCCAGGCTGGGAACCGAGCCTTTAATACATGGGCCTCTTGGGGACATTTATCCAAACCACAGCTATTACAGAGCTCTGATTTGCATTATGAAACGTATTTTTGTGGTCTACGCAGAGAAAGCTTTTGTATCAGGAAAATAAACACAAACATCTACCAATATCCACTGACAGCATTTTCAAGGGGAGTACGTTAGCATGCACACACACACACACACACACACACAACACACACAACACACATGTACACACACACGTTGTGCTAACAGCAAATCAGAGGATACCTTTGAGTCATGCACTAATTGGACCCTGACAGCTCACACACTGGCCCCACTGCATTTGACCTCAGTTGGTCAGCTCCAGACTACATTCAACCCTCCTGGCAAGATGGTGCACAGTTAAAAGGTTTATGTTGGGAAACCCCATAAGTTCACTGGGATATGCATCTGACTGAGATATGAAATCCTTATAATCGTGATGATGTCAATGTCTACCAAATGTCAGAAACTAGTTTAAAACAGCTCTCAGTGAACATCACAGGCAGTAATGATAAGGAATTCTGCTTCACATACAGATGGTCCCTGGCTTGCCATGCTTCCATGGAATGACTTTTTGGCTTTATTTTGGTGTGAAAGCAAGAAGCTTTCAGTAGAAACCATCCTTTGATTTTGCATCTCGGTCTTCACCCCCCTACGATACGCAGTGGGCTGTGCTCAGGATGCCAGGCAGCGTCTCCCAGGTGGCTGTGTGGTCAGGAGAGGAATTGACCCATGTTACCCTGCACTGTGCTGCTGGACTGTGGCCTTCAGGAGGTCAGGTGTGCTCAGGGCATTTTCAACTTATGATATTTTCACCTTAGTTTTGTCAGACTATAAACCCATTACAAGTTGAAGAGCATCCGTAGTTAATATATTCCTGAAAATATATACATGAATCAAATTTTTATTAATGATTCATATTTCTACTTTTTTTAATAAGCAGGTGCCAGTTAGAGGACATAGAAGCTTTTAAATTATGCTCCATTATCATTTTAATGTAAGGGCAAATAACCCCTCTCTAATGTTTTTGTATGAAGTTCAAGTTTTTGCCCACCAGAGATAAAATTTTCCAGATGTGAAGTTCTCCTGTCCAATGGAAATGATAGGGTTGCTGTTGGTGAAAACTTGTCATTCTGATGTCTCTGCTCATCCAGCTATTTGGCATGTATTGCTCTTCTGATCACTGTGTGCCAACAGATGTGACATCTTCCTGAGAACAAGGTACGCCAGTCCTGTGTGAATGTTTCTCTCTGAAATTGGCTAGCAGGAGACATTTATAAAGTGGGCACAATCAGCAAACCCATTATCAATCAAATATCCCCACCCCATCTACCTGTGATGAGGCAAGAACAGTAGCAAAAAGTGACATTTGTTAAACACTTATTATGTTCCAGGCACTGTTGTGAGCACTTCAGCAGCCCTAACTCATTTGAAACCCACAGTGTCCCTGTAACTTCCCACGTTTTACAAGCTATGATGTTGAAGCTCCAAGAAATAACTTGCTCCTAGCAATAGCGGGTGGATGCGGGATTTGAACGTAGGCAGTCTGACCATAGAACACACTGTTTTAACTGCTATAGAACTGAGTTGCTTTATTTGCAGGGAGAGTAAGGATTCCAGAATTTAGAATGTATCTGCTTATTTCTGGACCTTGATTACTGCAATTTCTGGGACTTCTCTTATCCCGACAGGCATGTGGTCAGTACTCCCAGGGTTCTGGAGTGTGTGTGGGGGTGCAGCCTCTCCCTTCCTGGGGGGATCTGATGCAGACACAGTGGAGGACCACGCGGCACCTAAGTATGATCTTCAGCACATGCTCTGAAGGCTTGCAACCTGGTCACCTTAATGACATGTGAAGAAGTTGCCATGATTAAGATTGAGGGTACTTACCTTGTAATGATGTCATGATGAAAGTAGTCCATGTTAACATCAAACAGCTCGTGTCTTATGATTCAAAGTGTATACTGGTCCCTGCTCCTCTACTACTTCCTAGAGATAACTGTTACTTTTAACAGTTGAAATACAGCTTCCAGAATTTAAGATATGTAGATATAAATCTTTGTCTCTTTTCCTGTCTCTATGTCTGTGCTCTTTATAGATTGAAGTCATACTTTACAGGCTGTTCTGGCATTTTATTTTTTTACTTAATAAATTGTAATTATCTTTCCATTTTAGAAGTCTGTGTCAGTATATTGAGAATTAGCTCATTTTAAAAAATTGTTCTTGAGTATTCCATTATATGAATCTATTTCATATAAATAACAAAATAAATGTCACTTAAGGTAACACAATAACTTATCCCCTCCTATTGGAAATGAGGCTGTGTCCCAGTTGTGTGACCCAGTGGGGCAGTGACTTTGGGCCTTCGGACATTCTGAAACAAGAGGGACAATCTTGCCTTCAGATGTTGAGACTGGTGCATTTCTTGACTCAGAACGCTTGATCTTTGTCCCTTTAGCAAATATGCAAGGTTTTCCAATGATAATGACAGTTTTTAGGTAGCATTCAGCTTACAGGACTCTGGTTGACATTCATTGAGCTGCACTGGACCTTTGTCAGGAAGAAGTAGGAATTCCCATTCTGAATACTGTGGACCTGAATCCTGGGCTTCGGTAAATCATGGCTTCAGAATTGTTCTTGTCTTGGGAGAAACTCCCATCTTGTTCAAAGCTGATGGTTTAGTCTACAAAACATTTCATTTTCAGAGTAAAGAGTTGAATTGAGGAAGAGGAGATGCTTTCTGGACAGGGCTGGGCATTCAGCTGGGTTGTTGAAATAGTTCGTGCTTCTCAGCAAGGTCTTACTAACGTCTCCTTTCTTTGACTTTTGTTGAAATATTCATCACTTTCTTTTTCTCCCGTTCTCCACTTAAACATCTGTTATGACCTAATGTCAGGTAGCAAAACTATTTTGTGAAACATTCTAAAAATAATAATCCTGAGCAAGTGAATTCTAAGTGACATTATTATTGATGTCAAGGAGGGATGAGAACTTTGAGCTAACTCAACTGTTACTCTTTATTTGCAAAATGGCATAAGGCCTAAACAGCATAGGATGTTTCCTGAGAAGCAACAAAAATCTTAGGACTGAATTAGTCCTAAATAATGTATCATAGTATTATTTTGTTGAATTTGTATGAGAACTTTTTCTGTGACTTTTATAAAAATTAGTCTTAAGGAAGATTTGATATAACTATATACCTTATATTCCAAGTACATTGCTGAAGACTTTTAGATTATGCAAACCTAAAAAAACATATTGTCAAAAATTATAATTTTGTTACAGAATAGAACTACTTACAAGTCCACTCCTTCTTTAGAATAACCCAAGGTTGTGTAGTTCAGTGGGATATGTGAGTTGTGTTAATGACGTTATACTTTCTCTTACGAGGAGGTGGGGTCTAAACTGACCAAGACAAGCATTTCCTCCTTAAGAAGCCCTTCAACTTCCAGCCAGCCTCAAGAACCTAGTCACCACTGCAGGAGGTCTCAGTTACACAGTGGAGCTTGGAGTCACCCCACTGACGCATTCTTGGAAATGTGTCACTAGAATCTAAGCAACTGGATACAGGGACCTTTGGTATTGAGAATCCATGAATACCTGTGAAATATAATGGTTCAGCAATTCTCACTGAACATTGTGCTAGTGGGACCCAAAAATGCCACTTTATTGTGATCCCCGTAAGCCTTGCTTTGTTAGAATCTTAAAAAACATTAGCCCATTGTTCTGTTATTATCATTGCATTTTTCTATTTCTATCATGCATATCTCATTTTTCTTTTTTTTTAAATTTGAATCAGGTTCTTGCTAAGTCGCCCAGGCTGGCCTCCAACTAGTAATCCTCCAGTGTCAGCCTCCTGAGCCACTGGGATTACAGGCTTGTGCCACCACAACTGGCTACATCTCTCATTTATTGGGTCCCTTGTGAACATTTATTAGGTCTCAGACACAGGGAATACAAAGCTGTAAAAGCCGGGCTATTTGAAGGGGAGCTGCCTCACAGTGGGAAAATGCAGCAAGGTACGCGGGTCAGGATGGTACCCAGACTGCCACTGTCAGCAGCAGGGTGTGAGGGGGGCTAAGGACGTGGACAGAACTGCAAATGCTTCTTTCAACAATCTTGAGGAAGTGTGACCATCGCACGTAACCAGGGTTTTGGGAGGAGGGTGGGAAGCTGCCATGGGGGAGAATTAAAATGACATTCAAGTAGAATGGAGTCAGAATAGACATTGTCAGCTAGGGAAATGAACTTAGTTTCCATTTTGTGGTTGAAGTGGGAGCCAAAGATGGATTTGAAATAGATTTTAATAAGTCAGGAAAGACACCCCCTCTGCATGGGAGGCAAGGGGTCAAGAGTATAGGAAGGGACGGTTAATGAAGAGACGGTCAGAATCAGTAGTCCAAGCTGGAGATGACGGGTTCTGGGAAGCAGGTGGATTGAAGAGAAGCATCTACTTTGCAGGAAAGCTGAGTGGAGCATATTGATGGTTGACTTAATGTGGGGAGAGTGGAGCTGTGAAAGGGTGGCTTGGAATTGTACCCAGAGGTGCCTGCGGAAGGTTTGTGGAGGAGATGATGCTCCCAGTTTAGGACATTTGGAGTTTGAAGGAGCTCTGGGAGTGCAAGGTCATGGTCTTTAGGTAGAATCCTGTAGGAGAGGCCTGGTGGGGACAGTGTTGCAGTCATGACAGGGAGCCAGTGCTGAGGGCACAGGTGTGGACAAGATCACCTGGACTGCATCTCAGAGGAGAGGAGAAGAGGTGCAGGACTTGGAACAGTCACCCTGACTTGGGTGAGAAAGGGAAGCCAGTCAAAAGACCCAGAGCAGGGCAGAGAAAGACAGAGGAACAAGCAGTTTATTAGCAAACCAATGTTGTGTTATTTCTCATGCTGTTCTGCTTTCATGGGTTGTGTCTGATATGTTTTCATGAGTCAAATATACCTTCTTACTGGGTATATTGAGTTTATTTTTAGATGTAGGATTTTAGTTCCTTGTGAGCTAGATACTGGATTCCAATTATCTTACATGAGACACTTTAGAATTTAGACTGTATAACTTTCAGGTGGTATTTATAGAGGAGGAAAGGAAATCTAGATTCTTTTGGTTCAAGGCATCTTTCTTTCTTTCAGGACAGAGATGTACAAAGGGAACAGAAAGGAGGAATGGGGATTAAAGCAATTTATTATAAGAAAGGCTATTTTGAGAGGAAAATTTCATCTCCTAAAGATTCATTGTTACCTTACTAACTGTATCTTAAAAGAAGCTCTAGATGATGTGATTACTGATGGGTGATTTTGGACTTGTCCTAGAATATGAACAAATGTAGATAAGGTTGCAAGGCAAGATGGCACACACCCATAATCCCAGTTACTCCAGAGGGTGAGCCAGGAAGGTTGCAAGTTTGAGGCCAGCCACAGCAACTTAGTGAAAACCTGTCCCAAAAGAAAAAATAAAAAGGGCTGGGGATGTAGCTTAGTGGATTTAATCCCCAGTGCCAAAAAAAGAAAAAGTAGGTAAGGTTTATAAGTTATTAAAACAACTGTGTCTTTAGTAGCTAAAATTCCCTCGTACTTTCATTGATGAGTCATATAATCCTACTGCTTTCTATAGAACCCCATGGGTATTCTGCAGATATTTTAATCTTCAAATTAGTTGGAGGAGTGTGTGTGTGTATAGAAGATGGCTAGATAGGCCAATTCTGCTTGAGTATCTTATGAAGGTCAAACCTATAAACTTGTGGCTTTCAACAAGGTTAAAGTCTCAATCACATATATTTAGTAGATTCCCAGCCATTTTAATTCAGTGGCTTCCTTACCAAAAATGCTGTATTTTCAACATTTGCTTGTAGGAAGATCACAGAACATTCTTTTTCCTATGGAAATAATGTCATAAGTGGAACTTGCATTCAAGCCTCTCACTGTGGTAGTTTGAAATGGGTCCAGAAATTCTTTGACACATTCTTCAAATGGTGGAGCAAATTCTTCCTCCAGTGTGGGGTGCATTTAGTGACTGACTTCTAACAAATGGGAAAAAAGAAAGCAGAAGTGACCGAGCATGGCTTCAGAGACTAGATTACAAAAAGCACCTCAGCTTCCTTTTATTTCTCTCTCCTGGCTTACTGGCTCCAGCAGAAGCCAGCTGCCATGTCCTGAGGACTCCCAGTCCCACACAGTGGGGACCAGCGGCCATCTGCCAGTGGCTGTGGATGAGCCCCCTGGCAGGAGATGCCCTGTTCCCTATCAATCTTGGGAAGACTGCAGTGCAAGCTGATACCCACAGCACCCTCTGCCAGACCCAGGCAGAACCACTCAGCTCGGTATCTAGGGAATTTCTGACTCATAGAAGATGAGGCTTTATTTGATTTTGTTTTTTGACTCTTAAGGGGAATGTGGGGGGGCTTTCGAAGTGAATTGCCTATGCTTTTTACTTGGACATAATTTATTATAGTTAGGACTGTACCAGAGTCTCCCTCATTATATGTAGTTTTGCTTTTAATGGTTTTAGTTATCTGAAAATATTAAGTGGAAAATTCCAGAAATAGATAATTCATAAGTTTTAAGTTGTGTGTCATTCAGAATAACATGATGTAATTGCTTGGTGTCAAGTGCTATCCTGATTGGGATAGTAATCATCCCTTTGTCCAGTGTATCCATGCCATATATGCTACCTGCCCGTTTGTCTCTTAGAAGCTATCTTGATTATCAAATCAACTTTTCTGGTGTTGTTATGCATGTTTTTAAGTAACCCTTATTTTACTTAATAATGTCCTCAAAATACAAGAGTAGCAATGCTGGCAATTTGGGTATAGCAAAGAAGAGCTTTAAAGAGCTTCCTTTTGGTGTGCCTAAGTTTTAAACTTGCATGTGTGCCTAAGTTTTAAACTTGCATGTGTTGCAGGTATGCATGTATAGGAAAATCAGCACACACAGGGTTCAGTACCATTCATGGTTTCAGGTATCCACTGGGGGTCTTGGAATATGTCCTTACAGACAAGGGGGGCACTCTAATTTTTTTCTAAACCATGGTCTTTTTTGACTCTTATATTAAAGAAAAGAAATGAGAGACTGAGAAGTGAGGAAGAATGTTTTTTTCTGTGGCAAAAGTTGGAAGAAAGGAGGAAGGAAGAAGTTAAAGGTTCTGAGAAAGAAGGCTGGAAGCCACTTGGCAGTTAGTGATGGGGTGGGAGCAGGAGAGGGGAGCTGAGGGCAAATGGTGTGCAAGGGAATGGAGGTGCGGTTTGTGGTGATTCTTCACCCTCACAAGAGAAGAATCTGTCGCTTCTTAAAGACTTTGAGATGGAATGACCGTTAATTTAAGGTGGTGATGAAGGCAGTGGCCACTGGCCACGCACGTGTAGAAAGCTCAGGTAAGGCGAGTGTGCGTTCATAGATATGTCCAGGTATGAGCTTCCAATAGGTGACCCCACCTGCATTCCCTCTTAGCACCTTTCCCTTCTCAGGTTTGTGTTTGAAAAAAGCAGGGCCTAATTCAGTGTGTGTGTGTGTGTGTGTGTGTGTGAGATTTGTTTTGTCTTTTCTTCTTCTTACTATTAAGTTTTACTCTGAGGACAGAAAACAGGGTCCATCAATGCTGAGGCTGCTTACCAGTGAAAGCAGTACTTCAAAACACTTTAAAATTTGTCGCCTTATGATTTCCATCTAGCTCTCAGAATTTGTCTTACTTTAACCCAAAACCATGGTTTTATGATATGTTATATTAGGTAAAACCAAGGAACCAAACATGATCAAGGCTTTAAACTTCCTAGCTAGAAAAATTCAATTCTCAGCTTCCTGGTTTTGAAGTTTTGATGGATCAAAAGGAAAGCAGAAGTTGTTTCTCTAGAGATGTGCATTTTATTATCTTCATGGAATGAAAATTTGCAGATTTTAGGACTCCCAAACCAGGGGGCATTATTGTGGAAACTATCTTAGTATGTTTTTCAGTATGTTCATGTTAGAAAAGACGAACTGCTAGGTACATGACAACAATTCTCTTTGGGGATTTTTAAGTGGATGATTGAATTTTATACTCCCTGTTGACATGGAGAATGCAGTTGAGAGGGTTGTGCCACTCAAGAGAAACCATGTGTAGAGTAGATGGAGGGTGGGTATGGATGGGCAATAAGGGGACTTGATTTTATCAACGGAGCCAGGATTTCTTGAGGTTTGGTGGTACCCATTTTGTCTGGAGAAGTGGAGGAGTCTAGAGATAATGTTTGGTGTGAAATTCTTTCCCAGGGCAAATGGTATGGATCATGGTTTCCCAACAGCAGCCTGGCTGACATTTTGAGCTGAAGAGTTCTTCGCTGTGGGGTGATATGCTGTGAAAGTAGAAATTTTAGAGGCATTCCTGCCCTTGACCAACAGATGCTGATAGTGCACCCAAATTTTGAAAACCCAAAACCTCTCCCATTTTGTCATTTGTTCTCTGAGGACAAAATGGCCTGAGTTGAGAACTAGTGGGGCAAGATAAAGTCATTGGGATGCATTATAGTCAACCTGTGTTTAAGTTTGCTGAGTAAGAAATGCCTTTTTGCTAAAGGGATGTAAAAAGGCTGGAGAGAAGAGGGGTGCTTGTCTGCTGAGGCCTCCCCTGGACCTACCATCCCAGGTAACCACACTGTGAGTGCCTCCTGCGGTTTCTTGGCATCTCCTTGGCTGTCTTCTAGAGTAGTGGTTCCCAGACTAGAGTGTTTCTGATCCTAGAGACCTGTGTTGGGCCTGAGAAAGATTTTGCATTCCTGGCTGGTTCCCAAATGATACTGATACATCTCAAAGAGACCCTGTTTTGAGAACCACTGTTCTAAAGTCAGCCTCCTTTGGCACAGTCTGCTTGGCCTCTCTTTGTTATCTTTAAGGTTTCCTTTGTGCCCAGGCCTGCTCCCCCAGGTCGGTCTCCCTATGTTTTTTCTACTTCACATTTGTGGTGCTTGCCTCCTGTGCTACTAATTGTCAGTCTTTCTTTCTTTTTCTTTTTTGATTTACTCATCAGATTTATTTTGAGTGTTATGCGCCAAGAATTTTCTGGACATTTGGGTTAAAAGAGTGAGCAAGAGCAGGTCCTCATGCTCAGAGAGGCTTCTCATAATAAGCATTGACACTGCCCACCAAGACCTGGGAATATATTCTACTTCCTGTTTTTTAAATTTTAAAAAAATTTTATCTTATTTATTTATTTTTACAGACTGCATTTTGATTCATTGTACACAAATGGGGTACAACTTTTCATTTCTATGGTTGCACATGATGCAGATTCACACTATTCGTGTAATCATACATATACATAGGGTAATGATGTCTGTCTCATTCCACCATCATTCATACCCTTCCTCCTCCCCCCTCCCATTTCGGCCTACGTAATTCAAAGTTCCTCCATTCTTCTTTTACCCCCCCACCCCCATTATGTATCATTATCTACTTATCAGCGAAAACATTCAGCCTTTGGCTTATTTCACTTAGCATGATATTCTCCAGTTCCATCCAATTGTCTTTCTTATTTCACATTCTGCATTAGTGAATTAAAAAAAAATGCCTCCTCTTTCTTCTGTTCGCTCACTGGCTGTGATGTTTCTTTGCTTCAAACTGTGGGACCGAGTTTTCCTCCTGCTGCACCATCTCCCACCACTGAGAGTCTGTAGGAAACTTGCTCCTTGAGGGTGGGCTCCATACACAGCCCACAGTTGTCAGGAACTGAGGTTTATTTAGCATTTTATGTGCTGTTTTGACTATAGTAACACATTTTGGGGGAATGCCTGACATTTAGATTGTTTTCTGAGCTGCATCTGATTCCTTGGAGCTCATCTTTCTGCAGGGGACATTTGAGTATTTCACATAAACCTGTACTTTTGCACTTGCCCACATCAGAGCTCCTCTGTGAATTCATTGCCCACTCACACATCCTCATGAGCTGTCCTTACCAGATTGGATTTCATTATCCAGAAAAACCTACCCAAGTTCAGGTGCATTCCTCGAGATATTGCCATGTCCTATTCTTTCTTACTCATTAATTTTTGTTTTCAAGTAGAGATGGATTGACTCTCAGGAGATGGTCAGTGTTCATGTGTTCATGTTGCTGAAGTACTCACTATCCAGGACAAAACAGAATCATGTGATCCCATTCCAATTTGGGGCCAAAGGAGACTATTTCCTCTCTTGTACCAACTGGTGCTCCTGGACCCAGTCATATTGAAGGAGCTGACCCTTGGGAATCACTATGAAGCTGTCACTCATTATGGGTGCGTTTCACAGCCAGGGAGGTGTGCATGGTAAGCACCCTTAGGAATGAGCGCTCTTATGCGACAGTGAGCACGAGTGGGATTGGTTTCTGCCCCAGGCCTTGCTCCCTATCTGCACACTTTCTAGAGCCACCTTCTACCTTTACAAACTCATCCCTCCTGGTCAACCAGCTCCTGGCCCTCTTTCAGGTATCAGCTTGCACACATCAACAGCAGAGGGTCTTCCATGACACCCCGCCAAGCTACCATGCCAAGCCACCACACCAAGTGTTCTTCTCCTTCAGGACACTCTGCTCTGTGTAATTAATTATCTTTAATAATGTAATGAGTCACTCACTGTGAGTTCTCTGAGGACAGTGACTGTTTCTTAGGCCACTATAAATCCTTGGTATCAAGCATAGGGCCTGGCACCTAGAAGGACCTCAGTATTTAATGACTGATGGCTCTGCTTATCCTGTGTTCTCTTGAGTAACATTAAAAAAAAAAAAAATAGAACCCTGCCCTAAACTTTCCCATTTTGCCCGGCCATGGCCACATGTCTCTCCTTTGTTTATCCCCAGTTTTTTAATTCTCTGAACTCTGCTTGCTTCCTTAGCGTTTGCTCATAGGACACGTCTGTCTCCAGGTTTCTTCTCACCTGTCCGCCACGGTTGACATTCGTTTGAACAGTGTTCTGGTATCAATCGACACAAAACACGGGCAAGTGTTCTCTTGCTCTGTTTGAGTGTGGTCCCTCTCTAGACGCCTCAGGACTCTAATGATTTTAGCACCTGAGTCACACTGCTGACTAATGCTGGGATTCTGATTACCGCAATGTCTCAGCTGTTGGCATAGTACATTTTAACTTTACAAACAATGCATTATAACACAACCAAAAACTTCAGATGAAAAATCATTTAAAATCACTTAATAATGCCACCCATCATCCAGAAACATCTAGTGTTAAAATTTGATAACCTTAATGACTTCTCCCATGAGCCATCTATATTGATATGTGTGCATATGTAATATAGAACATGTGTGTGTGTGTGTGTGTATATATATATATATGTATATATATGTTTGTGTGTATATATGTATCGTAAGCTTATATACATGCTCTTTCTTTCAATATGTATATGGCTCTGTACTTTGCTTCTTTCTGCAAGTAAACACAGTTCTATTCTGCTTTTGGAGGCAATGTGTTATAGAGGTTAAGAATTCAGGAACTGCTAGGCTGGGTGTGGTGGCTCATGCCTGCAGTCCCAGTGGCTTAGGAGGTTGAGGTAGGAAGGATAGCAGGTTTGAAGCTAGCCTCAGCAACTTAGCAAGACCCAGTCTCAAAATGAAATATAAAAAGGGCTGGGGATGTGGCTCAGTAATTAAGGGCCTCTGCTTTCAATCCCCAGTTCCTCTAGAGAAAAAAAAAAAAAAAAAAAAAGAATTTAGGAACTGAATTCAAATGGTCCTGAATCTCTATCCTGGCCACTTACTTTCTGACCTGGGATATATTACTTACCCTTTCTAAATTAGAATTATATACTTTTTTATAATTAAATAGTTGTATAATTATTGCATAGAGTTAAACAGTTATTATCATATTTAAATAGCTATATAGTTTATATAGCCACTTAGTAGTCTATTTTATGAGTATACCTGTTTATAGTATCTTTAAATTAGGTCTTCCCCATTCTACATTTTAATTTTTGAATTCTAAAGCTGCATTTTGTATTTTTATACATGCTAAGTCTTATTTTGTTGATTTCAGTCCAATATTTCAGGCTTTGGAGTAATTTTTAAATATGTTTCAAATATGTTTTACTTTAAAAAGGGTGAGGAGAGAGGAAGAAAGAAAAGAATGAAGAAAAAAGATACATTGGGAAGATGGAGAGAGTTTTTATTTGCTTCATGGTTTTTCCCTTGGGACAGTACTGGGTCTCAAAAAAATAAAATATACATAAATAAATAAAGGAAGGAAGGACAAGGTGAAGTAGCGCCGTGTTTAGTAAAGCCATTATAGCAAGAGTACGTTCTGCCCATGCTCACTGTGTGATGTGTGCTCACCATTTTCTGCTCACTTGAGGTAGTTCCCTCTATGGATAATAGCCATTACTATTAAAATAACAACACTTTTCAATAGCACTCCAGATATGCTCTCCCAAACACTGTCTTACTTATTATCTCTTTGGGGTCTTCAATACGTCCAATAGGTTAGCCAGGTATCTCTCAAAAGGGAAGAGACATGACGAGACTGATCTTCCCCAGAGATCAGAAGCAGGGTGAAGGCCACAAAACAGAGGTGGTATTATGGGGGTCCTCACCCGGAACTCAGTACAACCCCCTCATCCTGTTCTGGGAGAGTGAGCTGGGTCGTGCGTTGGTTCTGGAACAGCCAGGACCCAGCTCTGCCTGCTTCAGCAGCCTCCTCTCCCACAGCACCTCACTCCAGAGCTCCTGTTGCAGGGACCTTGGGCCATCAGCAGTCACTTCTGCTTCACACCTTCCCATCTTGGGCCACCCAGGTACGTCAAATAAAACACTCTCCATGCCTTTCTTCAATTGAAAAATTATTCTTCATGTACCAAACTTTATTTCCTCCTCTGCAGAAGCCTTCTTTGAACCTTATTTGTGTGGCTGTCCTAACACTTGCCTTCCAAAGCATTTGGCGTCATACTTGATGCCGCCATGATTTCTTTGTGTGTCTCTGTTGCGTTACTGGGTGTTCTTTGTACACCCAAAACCTAGCATGTAGTGAGAGCTCAAATGTTTTGACAGTGAGCTGAATGGACAAGTTGTGTTAAATACAATGTATCAATGAACAAATAAGACTCTTGGACAGTATTTTATTTAGAAGGAAATTCTGTTGATTTTTGAAAATATGTACAGTTTTCAAATAATTACACTAGTAATTGTTTGTATTTCCAGGCATCTAATTAGGGCTTGCCCAAGTGGGCAAACACAGGAATTCTTTACCCATAAGCAACATGTGCTACGATGTCAGTGGCTAATGGGTTTTACTAAGGTTGTTTTTTAGGGAAGTGATTCTATTTAAATTCAGATTCCTTAAGAGGTTGGTGGAATCTTTCTTAGAAACGGTAGCATTTTCATAGTATCTATCTTTTTAACATTTTGACATCTAAGTGATTTGATTAATTTAGTTTCTAATAGGTATGAGGGAATTTTAAAATATTATAGCCACAGGCTAATTTATTCATGGAGAATCATTTAATAAGTGATGAATTTCACTCCTTTCTCTTTTAGTAAAAGTAGAGAAACGGTATGTGGATTGCTGCTGCTAACTTAATAATTTTACTGATAACTAAGAATGGAACAGATTTTGCTGTGAATTATATAATCAGCTTAAAAAGCACTCCGTATTCTTTCTGTGACAGGGTATAAAAAACACAAAGCAGAGAATATGGTTATTAGAATTTTTTCCCTACAGAAGCTTAACCACGTTGCATTTAATAGTATAGTCAGAGAAAGATTGGGTTACAATGATCAAAACAGCGTCTCCAGAAATACATTTTAATGTCAACCTTGAGTGACTTTTCTTTTTTCCTGCTAAGGAAATCTAACAGGATATTAAAAAACACATTAACCTTTGAAATATGTTTAGATCCTGCTCTGCTCCTAAAGAGGCAATATGAATATGAGAGCTATGTTTAGTAGAAGGTTTGACCCACAGAGCTTGTAGGAAGAGGTCACTCAGATTGCATTTGAAAGCTGACCCTCTCACATGGCTGTCTCTCATATCGCACCCCTGCAATCCATTTTCCATGCAGCTGGTATGGCTGTCCTTCTGAAAGCAAATCTGATTATGTGATTCATCTGTTTAAAGCCCTGTAGTGAAGAAATTAAGTTCCTGAGCTTGGCAGGCCAGGCCTTCCCTGAGCAGGCCTTGCAGCCTCTGCCCCTGATCTGTTCTTGTGCTCTGAGGAGCAGCTCCCAGCTCCCTAAACACCTCAGCCATTGGCTGCTCTTCCATATTTTGCAACCATTTCTGCCTGGAATGCATGGTCTCTGCCCATCCCTCCCTGAATCCACTACTCCCTCCTTTGCACCCTAAGCCCCCCAACATCCCTGTTCTTTGAAGTCACTCCTAAGTGTTTATATATTCAATCCCTCTTCCCTCTCAGACTCCTAGCTTTTATTATTTCTGTGTAGTCATTATCTAATAGCAGGCACCTGGTTGAATAGATTGATAGAGAGATTGACCAATACCTGAGAGACCCATTGCTGTTTTACTCTCAAATACAGCCTTCTCCACAAAAGTTTGGCTAGCAATTTCAAAGTAAACTGACTCCATTTTGAGATATTTCTCTGGACCGTTATTGTTCTACTTACTGATTTTGTATGAAGTTGAAAACATTGAAGATTAGTAGGTATGGTTTATAATTCCAGCTCTTGCTCATATACTTACAATTTGATACTTTCACCTAAGGAGCCCAGCAAAGGGAGCAAAATGCTCAATCTTGACATTTTTTTTTAATCCATCTAAGTATGTCTCCCAAAATGGGCCTGTTGACCCTGCTTGCCATGCATTGATGGTGATGGGTAGATTTAGGATTTTTCATGAATAACAAATATAGGAAAAGCATTGCCATTTTTAGCTAGGGCCTTGACTATCTGGTCGGGCCTTGACTGATTCTCCATTATTTTGTTCCTGAAGCCATCTTGATGCTGGAGTGATGCTATTTTTGACTTATTTAAACTATAAAAGTCATACATTAGCAGGTCGGTATTATATATAAATCAGGTTTAGGAGTAACTACTGAGTTAGATACTGTTCCTGGAGTGTAGGTAGAATCAGAGGGGTTGAGTTGATTTTGTCAATCTTCCCTGTTCCTTTTCTTTAATTAAGAAAATGGAATCCCAGAATTTTAAGTGACTCATGTAGGATTTTATGGCAAATTCAAAGAGAAGCATGGAGTCCCAGGAAAAGCATTTACTGAATGCCTCCCTTGCTGTTTGTATTCAAGTCATTCAATCCCAGGGTAGTGGATGGAGGGACTAGTCAGACACTAGGCTGGAAGCTGGGACTTGCACCACAGCTTACTTTCCACTGCTTTTTATTGCTCCCTTGCAAAAGAGCGCCACGTGGTTGATGAGTCCTCTGTGGACTAAGAGACTGAAGCACACCACTGCTTTGTAGGTTTTAGGTGGTATCTTAAAACTACCAGAAAACACTGAGTTTCTACTTGAAAACAGAAACTTTGAGTAGGTGAGTGAAGACTCCCAATCTGTAGTGACTTCTGTTACCAAGTGGGCCTGTTACTTTCCCAGGAGTCAGGGGCTCCCTACTGAGCAGGTGCAGCTTGGAGGACAACATGGTGCTATGGAAAAACTAACCGCAGAGGAAAGGGAGACCATAGCTTCAGAGGAAAATGCAAATCGCCTTGGGAGTCCATGTAATATACATGCAAGCCAGCCTCTACCTAGCACCCAGCTGCTAGTCTTCCTCAGCAGGTCAGGTCTTGTTGCTAGATGACTTTAATCATTTTGCCATTTAAAGTAAAAAACAAACAAACAAACAAACAAAAAACAATACTGTATCTGCATGTCAGCTTTCTATCTTTTATTCATAGTAAGAAGGACATAAGAAGTTCCTAAAAAGTGTCCTGTCTTGGAGATCTAGCAGGATGGTAGGTCTCTCTCACTCATGAAAATATTTCAAATAGTGGCTTTTTAGCATTTTTACTTAGAGCTCATACAAGGGCCAGTAGGTGGGAGAAGGGAATAGACAACCTTAAATTATAGAGCAGGAGCATTTTGAGGGAAGGAATGAAGTGTGTTTATATTCTTCAAAGCCTGCTGTTGTCTAAAACACATGACCTGTATTTTATCTTGTTTTTTGGTAGTGGACATTGAACCCACTGCACTTTATCAGTGAACTCCATCCCCTTTTACTTTTTATTTTGAGACAAAGTCTTGCTAAGTTGCTTAGGACCTTTATAAGTTGCTGAGGCTGACCTCAAACTTGTGATCCTTCTGCCTCAGCCTCCCGAGTTGCTGGGATTATAGGCACGTGCCATGTGTCTGAGCAGAACCTGTACTGTAAAGTGTCTGCTGAATGAATGACTGGTTGCACAGGTCGGTGATGGATGGACATTGTGCATCTACCTTGTGTCATTGTGAATGATACCGGATTGCCAAAATAAATTTGTCTCCTCATAATGGAATATTTTTTCTTCCTTTTTCATTTGCATAAATAAGAGAATTGTCCTCTCATTCTTCTCTATTATCATATGAAAATATTGTCTCTTCTCTGTAAAGCTGTTCATCCCATCCTACTTTTTTGGGACCCTGAATTATCCCTCTGGCTGTTCTCATCTCTCGCCTTCATAGGCCCCTGTGCTACCACGCCACTCTCCTCCTTGGTCCAGCTCCCTGAAGGTATGGGAGGGCTCCACTGCCCCCTCCCCTTCTCCTTTCCATTTTAATTCTCTGAGGCTCAGATTGAACTCAGAGAGAATGGGGATCCCTGATTTTAAAATGAAAACTGTAATACCCTGTGACAGAGTAACTTTTAAAATTTAATTTAATATCTGCTCATGATCAACAAGTGGTATATCTAAGTATGATGATTTTTTTAACCACTATCAGAAAATGCAGTTTTGTTTCTCTCCACATGTGGGGGTCCATTCTTTCCTTCCCTTTAGCTTTCCTTAATTTTGCCTCAAAGGCATAGCAAAAGCATACCTCCTCTGCAAAGCTTCTTGTTGGGTGTTCGATGTTGCTGTTTCTGCTTAATGCATATTTAGCATAAAGCAATGTAATAGCACATATTTTACTTTAAAAACCATCAACATCTATTTTAGTGCTGAGTACCTAGCAGTTAATTAATAAATACTTCTTGATCGACCCACCATTACACACGAATGGGGGACTCGCTCTTTTGAGTCAATCTGATTGTCATTTTATTACAGACTGAATGTCCATCTGTGGAAGTACATTCATCATGGTAATTTAATTGATTATCTTGTCTTCTTGCAGGAGAGTCTGCTATTATAATAAGAAACCCTTTGCCTCTTTATTATTGCCTTCTCCATCCATGTCTTGACTTTGAGGCTAGCTTGTTAGAATCTTGACTGGATTCCTTTTCGCACATAAAAGGCCATCCTAGTTGCAAGGTATTGTTTCAGAATTAGGAAACCTGCTCATTAGTTGAAAGGACCAATGAGGTAATTGCGTGTACCTGGCTGTAAATTCTAAGCTATTTTGGATATGTCACACAATTCAGGGTAAAAAGCTTGTATGTTTCGTGAAACTCCTGGGACTGACAAATACTCTTCTTTGGAGGTGGGTGTTGGTGTGCATGGACGGGGAGGCTGTGAGGACTGGGATTCTCAATTCTAGTTGTGTCTCCTGGAGAAGCAAGGCCATGACTTGCTGTTGTGCCTTCCTCTCTTAGATTCTCTCAGAGAAAGATAGTTTTGATGTGAAACAGGATTGTTTCCAATTCCAAATAACATGGCTCCCCGCTAAGCCATTTGCCAAAATGGCAAAAGAAGCAGGTGCAAGGGCAATTTGAATATTAAGGCAACTCCATGGATAGGACATCCAGGGCAGGCTCCCACGGGCAGAATGGTAATGAACTGGATTCCGTGGAATTCTGTGAGTCTACTAGATTCTGGGAACCCTCCTTACTGTGGTCTCCTCCCCTTTTGAGTGAATTAAACAGATTCAAGAGTCTTTGAATCTGTTAACCTCTTATCCAAACCCAAGCAGATTCTTTCCTTACTCAGGGGTCCTATAAACCCTGGTTTTCACCTCCAGTAGCCTCCTGCCAAACTAGGGACAATGGAGCCAGGCTTGTGAGGGATGCTCAACCCACCACGCATGATCTGTTCCTTTCTGATTCTTGTTTACTGTGACTTACGTAGTTTGATGTCATGTTAGAAATTTCTTCAACCATTTTTTGTGTGGGACCCTCTATTTCTAGGATCTCATTTATCTCTCAGTATGCTGATTTCTAGAGAAAGGGAAAATGTGTGACATTGCTTGTTTAAAAATGTCTCTATTCCACCCTCAGACTGGATGGGTAATTTTGCCTGGTGTAAAGTTAAAGAATAAAAATCATTTTCCCTAGAATTTTGGAGGCATCACTGCATTGTTTTCTAGTTCCAGAGTTAATGCTGAGAATTCTGAACCTGACTTTTCCTATTTTTTTGTAAGGGGCCTTCTCCCTCTCCCTGTACCCCTTGGAATTTCTGAGTATGTGGATCATAAACATTTTCAACAACTTCCCAATCTGCAGACTCACTTCGTTCACTTATGAGAGATGTTCTTTCATTGTTTCTTTGATAATTTCCATATAGATCATTTTGTCTGGCCTTAAGCTCCTATTAGTTAGTATTATATCCAAATGCTAGCTAATAGGACCATTTTTCATTTATAAGCACTTTCTTTGTCTTTTTTCTTGTTTGTTTATGAGCCATTTGTCTTTTTGTTCCTCTTTAGGGCAGATTTCCTTGATTTTTATCTTCTAATCCTCTTACTGGGTTAAAAAACATTTCTGTTCATCTATTTAATTTCAAAGGAATCTTTCTTGTTCTTTTTTTAATCCATTTATGGCATCTTGTTCATGAATGTACTACTATATCTCTGATGATATCAACTGCAGATTATTTGGATTTTCTTTCTTCTTTCTTTTACCCCTATTCTCTGTTTTAATTTGGAAGTTTTTTTTTTTTTTAAACTGTGGTAATCTTTGCTTTTCTACATGTTCGTGCTTCAACACTGATGGAAAGAAGAAGTTTATCATTGTTTGTTGATCAGCCAGGTCATTTTTGGTGTGTGTGTGGGGGTCTCTAATGTCAGTATGTGCTCATTTTCCACAAGCCTTCTAGAGCAAAGTCCTCCCACTTTCTTTTATTTATTTTTTAATTTATTTTTTAAATTTTTACAGACTTCATTTTGATTCATTGTACACAAATGGGGTACAAATTTTCATTTCTATGGTTGTGCATGTGTAGATTTATACCATTTGTGTAATCATACATGAACAAAGAGTAATGATGTCTGTTTAATTCCACCATTTTTCATACCCCCTCCCCATCCTCCTCTCATTTCCCTCCTCGTAATCTAAGGTTCCTCCATTCTTCTCTCACCCCCCAACCCCCAACCTGATTCTATATCATCATCCATTTATCAGGGAAAACATTTGGCCTTTGTTCTTTTGGGATTGGCTTATTTTACTTAGCATGATATTCTCCAATTCCATTAATTTATCTGCAAATGCCATAATATTATTCTCAGCAAAGGATGCAGTCAATAATGCCAAAAGAGAACCTACAGAGTAGCGAAAATCTTTTCCACATGTACTTCAGATTGAGCACTAATCTCCAAAATTTATAAAGAACTTACAAAACAACATCAAAAAGATAAAGAACCCAATCAATAAATGGGCTAAGGATCTGGATAGACACTGTACAGAAGAAGATATTCACCATCTCTACTAAATAGAGAAATGCAAATTAAAACAACTCTAAGATTTCATCTTACTTCAATTAAAATGGCTATTATCAATAACAAACAATAACAGATGTTGGCATGGCTGTGGGGAAAAGGCACACTTTTACATTGCTGGTAGAGTAGCAAATTGGTACAGCCACTCTGGAAAGCAGTGTGGAGATTCCTCAGAAAACTTGGAATGGACCCACCTTTTGACCCAGTTATCCCACCCCTAGGTTTATACCCAAAAGACTTAAGATTAGCATACTACAGTAATGCAGCCATATCAATGTTTATAGCAGCTCAATTCACAGTAGCTAGACTGTGGAACCAACCTAGATGCCCTTCAACAGATGAATGGATAAAGAAGCTGTGGTATTCATACACAATGGAATACTACTCCCACTCTTTTTTAAGGACATAGCTCTTGACATCCTAGAGTAGGGCAAGATGAGGGACATGATGTCTCTATGTTCTCTCACCCCCACTTCAATACCCCTGATGTCCTTGAGTCCGGAGAGTCTCAGGCTCAGATTCTCTACAGAGTATTTCTCAACACTTCTGTGGGAATGAGATGGGGTAGTCATTGTTATGGTTTAGATATGAGGTGTCCACTGAAAGCTCACGTGTGAGACAATGCAAGAATGCTTAAAGGGAAAATGATTAGAACTTTACCTCATGAGAGCTGATATGGACTAACTGGTAACTGTAGGCAGGTAGGGTGTGGCTGGAGGAGATTGGTCACAGGTGTGCCTTTGGAGTTTATGGTTTGTCTCTGGTGAGCAGAGCTCTCTCTGCTCCCTGTGCCATGCCCTATGCTGCTTTCCAGTCATGCCCTTCCCACCATGATGTTCTGCCTCATCTTGGGCCTAGAGCTATGAAGTTAGCTGACCATGAACTGAACCTCTGATACTGTGAGCCAAAATAAACTTTTCCTCCTTTAAGTTGGTCACAGCAATGCAACACCGACTAAAACAATTACATAATAGGCTATGTTGGAGGTAGGGGCACTGACATAAGGAAATAAGTATTCCCTCCAAAAAATCTGTTTTCAGTCTTCTCCCTCCAGAATACTCTTTCCTTACTTGTCTCTGGTTCTTCCAATTCCTGAGCTTTTTGGGGTTCTTCAGGGTTAATCAGAGCATATCTCTTGGTGACCTCCTTCAGTAAGTACTTGGGTTTTCACATTCTCTCTTCTACTTTGTGTTTAGCTATATTTTATTTCATGATGGGAATAGGGGTCAGATATGTTGGTCTAAATTACTCCATCTTAAAAGATTGCTCTTCCTGAGAAGCCTTATGGCATTATATGGAAGAGACCCGTGCATAGACACAGATATAACTCCACTAGAAGTAATTTAGAAAAGATGATGAGGTCAAAGTCTAACTAATAAGAATTGCAGCAGGAGAGAACCAACCAACCAATCTATGGAAATGATCAAGGGATGATGAATCGAGGCTAATGAGGTATGTTAGTTTATCTGTGGTGAAGATTATTCTTTCCATCTCCAGTAGCTTCAGAGAGTGGGCCAAGCAGAACAGGAAATCTGACTGGAAAGGCACACATGTAAACTGAGAGACACAAAGTATTAACAAATCATCATGAACTGCTTTTCATGCAGACAGACACAGCAAGGCCCCTGAAGGAATAGAATATGGATATGCACTGATGGGAAAGTGGGCTTAGGTGGAATGTGGCAGAGGAGTGGACAGGGAATAAAAATTTGTTATGAGGGCTGGGGTTGTGGCTTAGTGGTAGAGCTTTTGCCTTGCATGTGTGAGGCCCTGGGTTTGATCCTCGGCACCACATGAAAGTAAAATAAAGATATTGTGTCCACCTCCAACTAAAAAACAAAATATATAAAAAAATCAGATATGAAGATAATAAAAAAAGCAAGGTGTATTTTAAAAGACAGAAAGCAAAATTCACAAAGTATCTTGGACAAATTGTTTTCTGTTGAGTTCATAAATCCTGTACATGTGTCATGAAGTTAGAATTCTATTCACAAAAGCCTTAAAAGAATTCTTAGGCTTTATCTCAACCTAATCTGTCAGCATTGGCAGCTCTTTGTAATAGATCATGAATCTGTGCAACAGGGTGATGTTGAGGCAAAAGACTGTTTCCTTTGTCTTTCGTTCACCTAGTCGAGCTGCACGACACTGCTGTTTCTGAAGAGCGGCCGTCATTGGCTTGCTTTGCTGCAGACAGTCTTCATGGCTGCAGTAATTTAGGGGCATCTGAGAGCTGGGTTTGAAGGTACATAACATACCATCAGGGAAACGCTGAGCGTGATGTTTTCTGAGGCGAGTTTCATTTAGCAGGTGTATGCAATGTGCATTCCTGTTGAGTCACTGGATTCAATACCTGCCTGACTATCAGACAGGATTAAGCCAGAGACATTCAAATCAACTTAAGATTTGCCTAGGGAAATCAACTTAAAGACGATTGTGTCTGCACCAATCCACGACTTGATTGGACCTAGCTGCTATGAGAAAAACTGAAGTGGTGGTGGAGGGGGTGCTGCTCCTGCTGGGACTTCTGGTTGACCTCAGGTGGCTCTCCAACAGGGCTGGAGCATGCCCCTTGACATCATCTTTCTGTGTGTGTTTGGAGAGGCTGGGACCTGAACAGATGGCCTCGATATGAGCTCCCATGACTACCAAGCATGCCAAGCAGACAGATGAGTGATCTGGCTTGTTCTTTCTCTTTTAAATTTCTGTCAGCCAGGGAAAAGTGGCGAAAATAAATCAATGGCTCCCTCCTCCAGACCCAGCATGTACCTTTCAGTCATCAAAATAAGAAACACCCTGGGGCAGCTGTTGGGTGATTTCTCTGATGGGAAGAGCCCTCCGCATTCTGGAGATTCGTGGGACAAGTGACCATGGAGTGCCTCAGTGAGGCCGCTCTGTTGATGTGCGCCGTCAGGGGCCACATGTTGGCTCTGAATGCACCGCAGCAGGTTTGCAGGGAGCATGGTGATTTGCTCAGGGATGCTTCGCATCCTTTGCGGGTGGGCTCAGTATTTTTGGTAACTGGTTGGCAACTGTTTTCATCTCCCATCATGAGAACACAGGAAACCATAAACAGGAACCCTGTTGAGTATCCCTGGCAATGTCTCTGTTTTTATTGTGCTAAAAGCTCAGGGCCCTCTTCTCGGGCAACACCATTGCTTGGACTCTTCCAAAAATCCCTGTATAGCAAGAGGCTCAGTTCAAGATGAACAGCATCAGCTTTAACTCCTATTTAACCTTCAGAAAACAGGTTAACCCTGGATACTGCTTTATGACCTAGTTTCCTTTGATTGGAAACAAAGACCCCCTGCTACCTTGCTTACAAATCTGGAATGCATATTCTCACAGATTCAAACTGCTTTTTCTGTTATAAATCATGGACATTTGATGTGTTTTCAAACAATAAACATTTTACATATGTGAGTGCCATGTTGGGTTAAGATGGTAGGGAAATTTTACTTTTGAAATGAATATATATATATTCATGTATATATATATACATATATATATTCATATTCAAGAGATTTTTCAAATTTGGAAGTTTCATATGGCCTGTGGGTGGCATGTTGGATATCCCAAGATTTACTTAGTGCAGTATGGTAATCTAACTCCCAAATTTTACATAGCTTACCACATAGAATTTGTAATGTTTCTAGAAATACCACGTATAGAAATACCTTCATGAGAACTCTCTGTTGCGATTTTTTTTTCCCAGTTAATTCTCATAAGTTAGCCAGAAGCTAGGATGGTCAGGTCAGGTAACTAAAAGTCAGATTTCTGGTCTTATTGCTGATTTAATTTTGACTGAGCTTTTTCTTGAGAGATGTCACTCATCATGTCACATCACTGATGATTAAAAATATATATGTAAAATAAAGCTGTCTGATTTTTAAGGCTTTGGAGGGGCTTCTTTTATCAATGTTAAGAAACTTGTAAGTAAAAGTTATTATTAATGATGGAAATACTTAGACCTGTCAAGAAAGATGGCACTGTTTCAAGCAGCCCTGGAGAGAAGATGGGTCTGCTGTGAGTTAGTCATCATCTGGGGATGATGTATTTGAGGACATGCTGCACAGAAGTTGAATTTATTAAAATAACATTGGTAAAGCTCTTTTTGGAGAAATCATGGATTGCAGCCTTGAATTCTGGGAAAATGGAATTTTCCCTGGGCTTTATAAATGTGGCAGAAGGAATTTTTACTATTTTGCATCTTTGGAGTCTCATTAATGTTTCACACACACACATACACACTCACACGCACAGAGTCAGTAAAATCTGTGATTATACATCCTATTTAAATTGAAGATGCATTTAAAAATATAACCATATAATGGCATCCCAGAAAAATGAGTGAGTTGCTTCTGCTGTTTCATTTATGCATTTTCTTTGGAGAGATGAACAGTCAACTCCTTGTTCGCACTTCTCCTTTTATCAAATGTTATTTTCTATTTATTGCGATAGATAGAATGTGACCTTTAGGTCCCAATATCCTAGGAAGCCCTAGGAGTCTTAGCATAGAAGTCCTAAAAATCTGCCTTCTACTTTCCTACCCTTACAAGTTATAATCAGCCACCTAACATGCCTTAAATTGTGGAGCCTCCTGGCTCTGATGTTAGATACAAAATGAAGAAAATGAAGCTGAAGAAGCAAAGTAACTTACTCAAGGAGAGTTTGCAGACGCAGGACCAGAATTCAGGTCACTGTACTCCTAATTCAGTTCCTGCACAAATATTGATTGTGCTGGGTGCCGTGCTGGTTGCTATTTCTGTGTCCTTCCGTCCCACTATGCTGCCTGCCTGTCTCTGCTGTCAGGGATTGGCTCTGTGCAAGTTGCTCACTTTCCATACGGGAATGTTTTCTTAATGTCAGTCGTTTCTCATAAGCTCAGAGGACTTCCTGAGCTTCCTCGTTTATAAAGAGAGGATGCTGGACGACCCATTCTAAGCTTCCACAGTTCTATCAGTCTTTCATCCCACCGCCATGAAAAATGCATTTGAACCCTGAAAATTCTTCATTTTGCATTTCATGAAGCTTGCATCCCTCACGCTGTGTTTTATTTATTTTTATTTTGCTTTGTTCTTCAGGAGGGCATGAGAAAGAAGGCTACAAAGCCCTTTGGTGCAGGGCCTAGGGAAGGGCTCAGTTACTTCAATTTTGTGATTACTTTTTCTTTAGGGCCCATCTTTTAAATCTGTCTTCATATAATTACAGTGACTGTGACTGTGTGTGTGAGTGTGTGTGTGTGTGTGTGTGTGTACACTCTGTGACATGGCACACACACACACACACACACACACACACACTCACACACACAGTCACATGTGTGTCCACACATTGGAAGCATTTTGAGCAATGGCCCTTGTGGTCTAGCACTATAATGAGGCAAAAGTTTACCTAATAAGTGGAAGCCCACATACACACATGTGATGGAGTAAAACAATGCTTTCAATATGGGTCAACTGAATGGAGATTATACTGCTATCTGTATTAAATTACATAAGTTGGAACTACATCTTTTGGGGCCTTGGGCTATTAAAATATTAGAAAATGGAGCAGTTGGAGCTGTGATCCTTAAAAATGCTTTTTACCTTTTGACCCGGGACAATGTAAAAGTGACTGCTCATTTTGTGGATCGTTTGCTGCTTCCAAGGAATTTGCTGACCACTTTACATAGAATATTTTGAGTTATTCTTTTAATATTTTAATTAATTATTTTAATAATTCTGCGGCATAGTTCATTATCCATGCTCTCCAGCAGTGGAAGCTGAGTTGTGGTGAGGTTAAAAGACTCACTCTACTGGCTGCTGCCCACATGGAGGACTGTGAATTCCAAAGCCCCAGTGCTAACAAGGCAGTGTGCTAGGATTCTCCCAGATCCATCCATCCATCCATCTATCCATCCATCCATCCATCCATCCATCCATCCATCCATCCATCCAGTCACCTGATACTTATTGGCGTATTACTGTTTTAGGTGCCAGGGAAATAGCAGAAGATAAAATAGACAAATAATCATGATCTCACAGAGCTGTTGTACTTATAGGGGTGACAGTGAAGAAATGAATAAAATGTATGGGATGCCACACGGTGATAGCAACTTCATGGAACAATAAAAAGAGGGAGGGGAGGAGGTGACAGGTAAGGGCAAGGGCATGGGGCTTGCGATTTTGCATAGGGTGGTCAGGAAGGCATTTCCAAGAAGGTCACGTTGGAGCAAAGGCATAAGGAGACATAATTGAAAGAAGAGTGGGTGGGGCTGAAACCCTATTGAAAATGGCAAGCGAAGCAAAAGGCAGAGGGCGGGGGATGTGGCTCCGTGGTAGAGCACTTGCCCAGCCCTAGGTTCAATACCCAGCCCTCCAAAAAAAAAAAAAAAAAGTTAAACAAAAATTAGGATTGGAGGAATTGGAGATAGAGGAGTAGAGGCCACTCCTTGGATTCAGGTGGTTAAAACTGATCCTGTATGAGGAAGCAGGGATCCTTTACTTTTAAATGCTGGAGATACCATAACATGATTAGTTGGTGAATGGATGGTAGTGGTACATGAGAAGGAAACGCAAGAGCAGGAAGGGAGACTTTCTACAGCAGCGTTCTTGAGTAGATGACATGGGATCCCTTGCAAAGTAGAGGGCTTAGTGTAGGAAGTTAGAAAACTGGTTCTTAAAGGTAGGAGGCAGAGGATAGGGACTCAGGTGCTGGGAGGTGAAGATGAACTTGTGGACATTCTTTTCTGATTGCTTCTATGTTCTCATTCAAAATGCAAAATCAGATCTTATGCTGAGAGTGCTGGTGGAGGAGGCTGGGTTAGAAATCTGAAGAGATCAGAGACTCCACTCCAGAAGAGTGGCCGGAACACACTTCCACAGTTTCCTTGCCTGTTAGCATGAAAAGGCTGCTTTGGTTATTGTCATGGGTTCAGACTGAGGATAGCTGATGTGCTTGTGGGTTCAATTTCAGGCATTTGAACAAGCTGCTCAAGTCAGGCTCAGTGTGTGCAAAGTAGGTGGGGGAAATTTGAGGTTTTTCTGAAAGAGTGTAATAAAGAGATAATAAAGGGAATATAATAAAGAGATAATAATTATGAAATTTGAGCTGGGAAGTGGGGAAGTGAGGATATAAAGAGGTGGGGTGAGGGATATGGAGTGACAAGATCAATGGATGGTAAATCATGGTAGGTCAAGCCAAGCAGAGCGAGGCGGGAACCAGGAGGTGGTGGTCAATAATGAGGTGATTCAGGGAGTATGTATTTTGGAACAGGAGAGGGACAGAGAACAAGAGGAAGATCCACAGAGCTGAAAGGCCACTATTAATGGGAAAGGGAAATCACCAAGAATCATTTTGGGTGTTCTTGGGGATGTTGATGGTGAGCTAAGTTAACTCCACAAGGGACAGGGGGCATCAGCCGGGGATTTCATCAAGCAGCAGGTTGGTGGTGGGTTTTAAAGGAACAGCAATGGTCTACCCCAATGAGTATGGCTCACGGGCAGTACTGAGAACTGGGAGAACAGTCTGGCACAGAGCAGTGAGGAGGACATTGGACAGTGGCGAGGACACAGTTTGGGTAGTCTGGAGAAAAACAGCAGCTTTCACTCATGGGGTGAAGAAGAGCTGAGTCCTCAAAGGAGAGCCATGTAGGTCTCAGCCTTGGAGCAAGAAGCTGAGGAGCTTTGGTGGACACCATGGAGGAGCTGCATGGATAGGGCCAGAGAAGAGGAGGTGTGGAGCCAGGTGGGTTGATAATCTGAGAAAGAAGGAATGAACTGGAACTCTGGGCTTCCTAAAAATGGTAAGGAAACTTAGTGTCAGTAGTTTCCAGGCAGATAGTGGTGGTAAAGTTGGGTGTCCTGAGGGCAGAGAAGGGAGAGAGTTTTGTCAAGAGCATATAGATTTCCAGATTTTGCTTCTTGCATATAATGGTGTCTCTTTCACCAGGAACACCAAAATATCTGGGATGCTCTTCTAACTCCTAGAATGTGAGTAGTGTTACATCTTAAATTATACAAGATATTTATACTTAGGAACTCATCTCCTTTATTTGTGAGAATGCTCAGCTATGGAACTAGGGATTTCCCCCCTTATCAGTGTGTTATTGCTGCGCCTTCATCTAGCACACTGTGCAGCCCGCCTGAGCATCCATAATGTATCAGGCAGCGCGTTGGTGCTCTAAATGAGGGAGTAGGAGGGAGCGCATGGATGGATAGAGTCCTTGCTTGGAGGATTTTATAGTCAAGAGGGGCAGGAAAATATACCAACAAATAGCTGCAAGGAAAATAGAAATCTGGGATTGGTACTGTGATTGCAGTAAACGCAGGTGGGTCGTGGGTTTTAAGGAAGTGAGAATGGTCTGTTCACAGAGTTACTGAGGAGCTGGGCATCTTTGGGATGGGGGAGAGAGAAGGATAGAGGAGGTGGGGTTAGTTTCCTGGAAACGCAGAAGATAAAACATCCTATCCTGTGAAGAATTGGATTTCTGGGAAGTTATATGGCATCAAGCACACAGATTATACATGGGGTGTGTTCAAAAATTTTTGATGAATAAATGAATAGATGGATGGGCAGGTAATAAATCCCTTTATGAGACCCTTCAATCTTCAAGATTATTAACTTGGTTATGTTGCAGACATTTCCTGTTCATGTTAAAATTCAAGTACAAAATGGAACCTTTGGGCTTCACTCTCTTTGATTCCAGAAGGGAGAATGGAGGAGAGGAGGTCATTTGTGCTCCTATTTGAGATAATAATTGAGAAGACTCAAGAATTTTAGTTCTTTCTTCATTTTTTTCACAGTAGTGAACAGGAGCTCCCCTTGGTCTACAGATCCTCAGATCACATTTGGATATTTGTTCTAAGTATTTTGGTTGATCCTCTCAATTCCCTTTATGCCACCCTTTGTTTATAAAGTTTTGCAAATTTTTTTTTTTTTGCTAGCAAATGAGTCCATTCTTGATCTCTTTGGTTTCAGGATATTACAATTGTTGGATGAAAGAGACATACGAGGGATTTGGACACCTGGACAAAATCATTTATTTGAATCAAGAGAATAATTTGGAGTTGGAAGCCTCTCTTAGTAATTTAATGCATGCTTTCTGCTGCCTAGAAATTGAAGCAAGAGTCTGTATAAGACAGCCATGAAATCACCGCTGATTTCAGTGGCCCTCTGTGCTGTGACTCCCTTCTGTCCTCTTTGTTCTCTACACAGTCTGATTCTTTGTCCCCCCACAGATGTATCACATCTGTGAGGGGCTGCCTGTGTGTGGTTTTCAATCAGCATCAACATTACTGAAAGTGAAGACATGGGTACTTAAATGGCTAATGAAGTTTTAGGGGACCAGAAAGCTATTCCTAGGCTTGGCATGCCATGACCTGGCATTTTTGAACTTTATTTTGAAGAAAGTACCTTGAAATATGGGCTTAGATGCTGGGAAACGAGTCATCCATTTAACTCTTTGGTTTGGAGCTTTGGATTTTCGCTGAGCTTGTGCTAGTTCAGGCTAGTCTGGTTTGAACTGTGACCTCTTGGGTTCGCACTCTATGGGGAATTGTTGCGTTGTCTTGATGTTTTGTGCCATTCGTATGCTACTGATGTGTGGATTGTGTGTGTGAGTCCTCATGTCCTGCTTCTCCAGTCTCAGTTAACAGGGCTGTGGGGTATTCATTTTCTTCACATGTGCCATTTTCCCCCTTTACCTTCCCTTTCTCCCCTATTTATTTAATAATGTAGGGATAAGCAGGATAATAGATTTTAAAATAGATTTTAAAGTGCCTCATTATCATTTGAGCCACTTTCTGTGCACATGTTCCATTTGTCATCCCAACTCTATCTCAAAACCAGCTTAAGAACAGACAGTGGGCTGGGGATATAGCTCAGTTGGTAGGGTGCTTGCCTCACGAGCACAAGGCCCTGGGTTCAATCCCAGCACCATTAAAAAAAAAAAGACTTATTTTTTTTCTTTTCTTCAGTGAGAAGGAAGTGGTGCTAATTATTCTGTTCACTGTATATTTACTAATCATTAATCTGTCCCAAGAAAATAATTTACAAGACCAAGGAAATCATAAGAAGGATGCTAGCCTTCTTTTAGTTTTGATTTACTGAAATTGAATGTAGGCTGTGGAACAGTTCTCTACTAAGTTTGGCCTAATTATACCAATAGTTTCATTTGGCATTGTGAGGCTTGAATCTATAGCCTATTTAACAACAAGAAATAAAAAACAAAACAAAACTGGCTGCCACGTTTCAGTGGAGAAACTTCTTTTCTCTTGTTGCTTGCATTTGACATTTTGACTATTGTTCCTGAGCTGCTTATTCTGTTTGCATTTAGGTATTATTTGAGATTATGCTTTGAAACTTGAATTGCATCGTAGTTAGTGTTCATGATTCCCCTCACAGTTCAATAAATTCCATAAATAATACAGGCTCTAAGCTTTTCTTTTAAGAATACCCAACAGGAAGCACAAAGGCCATTTTGTTTGTTCAGTTTTGCTTTTAAGCATCACCTGTGTCCAATGGAGCAAGTGTGAAAAAATGGCATTTAAAAAATTCATTGAGCAAAAGCTTTTTGTTGATTCCAGTGACTGTCTATACACACTTAGGGTACATCAATGAACAGATGGGCAAAAGCAAAACAATCTACGCCTTCGTTAAGTTTACATTCAACCTGGGGTAGGGAAGGGGAAACAGACAACACAGTAGTGTGGTAGCAGAGAGTAGATATAGATATAGATCTATCTATCTATATATAGAGAGATATGTATATCTATATAGATATGTAGATATCCATCATTCTCTCTATCTCTCTCTCTATATATCTGATCTTTATCTATATCTATCTATCTATCTATAAATGGAGATATATATATATGTATATATATATATATACGTAGAGAGAGAGAGAGAGAGAGAGAGAGAGAGAGAGAGAGAGAGAGAAAGAGAGAATGATAAGAGTTAGGAGAAAAACAAGGCAGAGTATGAGGTTCAGGAATGTTGGGTTCTGGTGAGGTTGCAAATTTAAACTATAAATGGTAAGATCAGTGCAGGCCTCTTGAAGGAGGCCAGAGCACCACCAGGACACCATCTGGAGCACGTTTGAGTGATACCAGGCCAGCCACTGTGGCTGAGTGACGTGAACAAGAGCATGGAAGGAGACAGGACCAGACAGGCAATGTTCATTTCTGCCCTCGAATGGCGGAAAGTGGCATCACAAAGATGGCCAGTACTCTCTCTTATTAACAAGAAATATTATTTCAGGTGATATTTGCATAAACATTATTTTCTTCTGTTGTTGACTTTGATCTGATTTCTGATTGGTTACTTTGCTTCTTTTCAAATTCTTTGGGAAAAAACAGGTACCGTGAGGGTTGATTAAAAATCAGTATAATATTTTTAGTTTTCCCTTGGGGTCCTTTTTTCTTGTTCCTATGGGGTGATTGGTGGCTGTTTGTTGGAGGTCTGACCCCATCTTTTACTTTCAAGTTCCTTCCATTTCCTTTGAACTTTTTCTCCTTGATGTACTAAGGTTTCAAGAATCTTTTCCTTTTTTAACTTTTTAGTCTTCTGGCTGTGCTATGCTGTGTTTCTGTGTTTATGATACTAGATTGAGAATCACAGTAAAGTTTTGAAAAAATTCACCTTTAACATTTCTAAAATTACCAGCAGAAGTGACAAATATCAGTTAGTGGTTAGCAGGCACTATGGTACAGTCAAAAGAGGGTGAGTTTTAATGAGTTACTATTTAAATGTGTTAGTATTTGTACTGTGCTTAGGACACACAGTTTCTTATATAAAAATGCAATGTGTCTTTAATGGAGATTGAACTCTGTGAGTGTGCAAGATGCTTGCACCCTGTTAGCCTCAGTTTCCTCATATGTGATACAGGGTGGATAGCTGGTGTATGCAGTTGTTGGAAGGATTGGGGGTCATGTGCATATGCACCCAGAAATAGCAATGAGCTGACATTGCTTGGGGGCCTGCTTTGTCCCAGCCTCTGTTCAAGAGCCTTGGACCCCATGTGGCCTGATCTGATCCTCATAAGGATCACTGGCTTGAACACCCACAAGGGAAGATTGTGATCTCCATTATCTTAGTTGTGTTCACCATTATAACTTAGCATGGGATGTGGTGCTGAGAATGTGTTAGTTACTGAGTGCACTTCTGTTGAGTGAGTGAACTTAAATACCCATTTTTCAGATGAAGAAATGAAAAGGTTTGGTGAGATATATAAATGACCCAAGGGGGCACTCTAATAAATGGTGGAGCAGAATTGAACCCAGGCAGTCTGACCCTTAAGCTCTTAATCATGACCCTGGCTGGCTCTTATCAGTGTTGCATGGTAGGCACTAGAGAGAGGGTCTCCTCCCTCCATTCCTCAGGTCCGTAGCTCCTCCTCCCTGCTTTAATCTGAGAGTGAGGGTACACTGAAATCTCAGAGCTGTGATGATTGTCCCTCGTTGGAGAAACACTGTCACATCTTGTCGTTTCCGCACAACATCAGAAAAGGAAGCATGTGGCAACAGCTGAAAACATGCATGTGTGTGCCTGTCAACATCACACGCACAGCAACACATGTGTGCATGCTTACAGGCTGCTCACGGGGATCTGTTGAAGATGCATCTGATCTTTATCTTTCTTCAGATCCTCTTAAGCAGTAGTTTGAGGCTTAGTGAAAGAGTCACTGATCTGAGCTAAATGTTTTTGTATTAGTTTATGTAACAAATGAGAGAGAAACAAGTTAATCTCAGAACCTGCATTCAGATCTCCGTAGGGCATGGCATCTTATTGCTCCCAGGATGTTAATTTTATTCTCATTTCTCCTGATTGATAGAATATTGGTTATTGTAGGTTATGTATCTTTTTATATGCTCAAATTTGAAAAGAATAGAGGGAAATCTTTTAAGACCTTACTGTTTTTATTCACAGAGAAGTCAATAAAGTTTTTCAAAAGACAAGACTCTTGGAAAATTCAGTCTGGATTACTATATTAATGGTATGATTTCAATTGGACACTAACTTTTAATCTTTGCCAAAGTCATGTCAATGCCTTTTGAATGGTGAAACCAGCCTTTGATGTATTTATTTGTTGGATAACATAAAAATGAAGAAGTAGGGTTTTGGTGATACCAATTATTTAATTAATCCATAGCAAAGACAAGGCAGCAAAAGAAGTGGGTTAATGAACTATGGAAATATGTTCTTATAATTTGTTCCCAGCTCTACCTTATCTTGGTTTAATTTGATTTAGATTTTCAGTTATTCTTAGGGAAATCTGTGACTAATGCACCTCAAATGGCCTCAAACTGATGTAGAACAGATTTTCTTAGTATTTTTTTATATATTGGAATATGTCAAATGCTAATTCAGTTTTAACAACAATTTATAAATTGACATTGCAACACTTTTTTATTGTTTGTTACTGGGGATCAGACCTTAAGTTTTATCCTTAAGCTATATCCCCAACCCTTTTTATATTTTATTTCAAAATAGGATCCTGCTCAGTTCCCAAAGGGGGCTTCAAACTTGAGTCCTCCTTCCCCAGCCTCCCACTTGGTGTGGCTGCAGCAACTTTTAAACCTTACATTTGGGGAAAAAAAATGGAAAAAAAAATCATTGAAATCAACTTTAACCAATGTGTTGTGGACAGAAAGCACAGGGCTTCTCCTTCGTTTTTGTGTTATTTGCTGGTTTAAGAAATGCTGTTTAAAGGGTGAATTTGTGAGAAAAGCAAGAACCAGAGGTCAACATAGAACATTTCTCTAGCTTATGTCTTTTTTTCTTCTTAATATCGCAGGGTGACAGTTTCTTCTAAGTGTGATACACTGGGAAGAGGTAGAGATTTGACAGAATGAGAATGAATGCATATTTATTTCTTTAATGGGTATATGGAATTAGAGCACGTTACAAGGTGTGTTTGAGGAATGATTTATACACACTTCAGTAGGAAACTACAAATGTATTAAATCTTCTGCTGTTACCAGAGTTCCGTGCTGGCTTGTGTTCAACATTATTTTTGCAAAGTTAACAATGGCAATTTTACCAAAAGGAAATTATGCAGGAGACAGGGTATGAGATATTAAAGAATTTTATGTATAAGTATGAGAAGACTTCCAATTTTAGGTAAAGTTTTGGATAATTTTTTTAAGATTATGTACAGTTCATGTCCAATTGGTAGCCAGTGAACTACTTTGTCTTCCTAAATGCCTATGACTCAACACCAGCCTCTAAAATCATGGTAGCTATGAGAACCCCAAAAGCCACAGGAATAAATTCCCCACTGGCCTTATGATGGACAGGTCTAATAGGTCTTTCCCACCATAGTCAATGTGTTCCTCTACTCTGTGCCAACACATATATTACTGACTTCCTCCAATGTCGTGGTGAGCCTCAGTTTTGTGGTGAAGGAGATTTCAATAATTGTAGTTTAATGTTGCTAAGTTGCAAGCATTAAGCTGCTGAGCTAACTGCTCCGGGAGTTCATGGCAATACTCTGCACATCTTGGCATGACATTCACAGAGCAGTGGAGAGGTGTGTTCAAAAAGTACTGCTTAAATTCTCCCATAAGGGGGACCCAGTAGGCCTTCACTTCAGTGGGCCTTCACTTCAGTGAGTGCTAAAGGAAGGGTAAACTTCCATCCTTTTGTGTTCTAGTGTTTGAGGGATTCTCTCTGGTTCTATCCTTCCTAGATCCTGGGGAAGCCTGTCTGGGTTGGACCAGTCTTGCCTGGGTTTCCTTAGGAAATTTGGGCTCTTCCTTGTTAAGTCTGGGATGAAAAAATGTAAAGATCTCTTTGAACCTTTGAGTTTGAAAGCAATTAAAATATGAGGTTGTTGGGGGAGGGGCACTGTAAATGAATCTGAACTAATTAACCAGACAAGCCATGATTCTATATTAGTTTTATAATCACAAACCACTGAGAATTTAAAGAATCCTCACAAACTTAATACTACTGGCTGTGAACCAGATGTGGAATTTAGTTTTGTGGTGTTTGTATGCCCTACCTAAGTTTAGAAGACACGTTAAGGTCCAATCGAAATCAGTGAAATGTAAGCATACTTTGGCAGCATTCAAATGTTCAACTGCCTTAATTTGTAATCTCACATGCATGCATATACTTTAAAAAAGAAAGTATCAGGCCGGGCGTGGTGGCACATGCCTGTAATCCCAGCACCTGGGAGGCTGAGGCAGGAGGATCGCGAGTTCAAAGCCAGCCTCAGCAACTTAGCGAGGCCCTAAGCAACTCAGTGAGACCTTGTCTCTAAATAAAATAAAAAATAGGGCTGGGGATGTGGCTCAGTGGTGGAGTGCCCCTGGGTTCAATCCCTAGTACCAAAAAAAAAAAAAAAAAAAAAAAAAAAA
>JAJEJO010000391.1:227423-322209 GCA_020662805.1 Glaucomys volans
GTTCAATCCCTAGTACCAAAAAAAAAAAAAAAAAAAAAAAAGAAAGTATCAAAAAGCCTAATAACAAGAATTTTTCAGATTTCCATTTACTAGTACTTTAAGAGTCATAGGAAATGAAAAATTTTAGTTTATAATGACCTTGAGGGGTATTGCATTTCAAATGCTTTAAAATGTCATATTCTGTGTAGTTGCATTGTTAAATAACTGGGGTTTTTTGAATGATTCTTGGAAAACAGATTCTCATATGTAGCACCATATATGTATTACATGGTAACTCTGTGTTAGCCGTAAAACTATACACCCTATTTATCTGATACTGTGGAAGTTAAAATAGCAAATACAACTTGAATTTTCACTTTCTTTTTCTCTCACAAAAGTTTATGTATATACACGTATATACATATATTTCAATGCAGTCATTTATTGATAAGATGTTTCATGGGTTTGTCCACAGTCATGGAGCTGCTTGGCACTCAAGGAGAGACTGTAGTTTGCCTTCCCGACTTGCAGATTGGTGGCCCTCGGTCTACAGTGTGTGGAGCAAAATCAGAAATTCTGATACTTTTGAATGACAGTTTCTGTATATTTGAACTATACCAACTACCCAGATTACAAATGGAGTCCCTGTTCTATAAAGGCTGTTTACAAGGTGGCCATAGTGGATCCACAGGGAGTTGATTTCATGTAGAGTTGGTGAAGAATTCAGTGAGTGGGTGGGGGTGGACAATGGGAACAGGAGAGGAGGCCTTGCTCCCACAATTAGCAGCACCAACACCTTTATCGCATTGTAAGTTGCTGCTTTCTAGATTTCCACATGACGGGGACCATCGTTAGTCCCACTTTGGTGGGGAGCAGATGTGCTCATGTGGGCATGGGGCAAGTGGGTGTGTAGAAGATGCTGGTGAGCGTCTCCTGTGCTCTGGTCCTTGCAGATTTCCTTTTGGAGAGCTCTTGTGCCTGGCGGAGGCACTGCCTTTTCTGTCTCCAATTGTTAATAAACAAACCAAATCCCTTTCCTTGAAGATTGCGTGAGAGAATGAGTCTCCTTTACAGAGGAAACAGCATAGAAAGACCAAGTGTGGGGCACTGAAGAGGAACTTGATCAAGTCACACTTTCTGTAGGAAAATGCTATAGGCCACAGCCGAGAATGCAATTTCATCACAGCTGCAGAGCAGTGCTAACTACACACATGCTGGGGATGTGCCCAGAGTGTCTGCAGGGTCTGGGGCTCAGTCACGTCTCCACCTGGATGAACACAGGTGGCCTGTAACCTTTACCCTTCATTTGTTACCTTTGCCAACCTGTGAGTCTCATGAGTGCCATTTTATTTTTATAGTTCACCAGGTGCTTTCCCATGATCTCTTTCACTTTATGCTCATACTTTGAGTAGCAGAAATCATTCCATCCATTTTTCATTAGTGGCATGACTGGGACTCAAACCAAGGACTTCTGATGAACTCAGCAACCATTATTCTTTGCAGTGTTCTACAGCTTCTTAGGAAGTTATGTGCATGCACACACACACACAGGTGTGTGCGTATAGTTTGAAAATAAAAATGATACAGTGTGTGTCTGTCTGATGATGCACTTTGTTAGGTATACTTCAGAACAACCCCAGCAATCTGCTTTATACACTTGGAGGTTGTATTTCATTGGCAATTTGGAGATCCAAGCAAAGTGGCTTCTGTTATTCTATTTATATACAGACAGACACGAACACATACCCAACATACATATGCAAATATATATATATATGTGTGAAATATATAGCATTTAGCAGTCTATGTCTACATCTCTGTGTAGCTCATCTATATCTCTATATCTGTATCATCATCATTTATATATCAATCCCTATCCTTAGTTAGTGCCCTAAGTGTCCTCTAGGAAATGGGCAGTGACCATCAGTATGTTTCTAGAGCTAATTGTCTCAGAGTTGACCGAAGAACCCAGCATCTGCCATTTGACTCAAGTACTTAGAAAGCTCCCAAATCCATTACTTTCCTGACCTTGCTTACATGTAAGTAGCAATGGCACCCCAACACAACTATGTTTGAATTCCTGCAGTGACAACGAAGTTGCTTCTCTATCCCGTTTCATGATGCAAGTGCTCCCTGGTGCAGCTCACACTGGCCATCTTCCCCACACAGTTGCCCTGCAGGGTCACGTCTGTGCTCCATGCAGGGAGGCTGAGTCCCAGAGAGGTGAGTGGCATACCCAGTTCCTGGTCAGGGAGACTTGATGCTTCCCTATTGTGTTCCCAGGTTTCCCTTTGTATGTAGGGCCTGGGGGGTCTCCAGGAGGCTACTGATGGTGTCTGAGCACCTGAGCCAAGCAGAGGGCTCATTCCTCAGTCCAGGCGTACAATTACAACCTTTGCAGAGTGTGATTAGACATGTAATGGTGCACCTAAATTTAGTCTACCATTTGCATATGTAATTAATTATAATATAGTGAGTTCTCTCTGGTCTCCCTTTCCTATAAATTGAATTACTCAGGGACTCTTATATGACACTAAAATCTTTTTTTTTTAAAGTACATGTGACATTTTGAAGGATAAAACTAAATGCTATTTATAGCACTCCAACTTCAAATTCAGAGCCTTCTGCTGTGATCAGACAGCAAGGAGGCCTCGATCTTTCAGGAAACAGCCTCAGAGAGCTCTCCACAGCATCAGCTTCTCTTTTCAGTGGTGTTTTGTGTTCAGTAGTGACCATCAAAACCAACACACGTCTAAGCAGGCACTTCTTCCTTTGGCACTCATAGAGCATTATTCATTCATCTGTTCCTTTGTTTGTATGAAGTACCAGCTGCTGGGTGCCAGGCCCTGTCTCAGGTAGTCTGTATATAGCTGTAGATGTCATTCTTGATGTTATGGGTTGGACAGTATTCCCTTAAAATTCATGTGTTAAAGTCCTAACCTGGATCTGATTTTATTTGGAAAGTCGGTAGATGCAGATGTCATTGGTTGAGATGAGGTCATACAAGGGTTGGCCATTAATCCAATAGGACTTTGTCCTTATACAAAGGGGAAATTTGGACAGAGACTCCCACAAGGGGAGTACCATGTGAAGACAGAGGCAGAAGTCAAGGAGGTGATTCTACAAGTCAAGAAATGTCAAAGACTGGCAGCAAACCACCGGAAGCTAGGACATGTCATTAGGCTCAGACTCCCTCAGAAGGAACCAACTATGACCCACCAACACTTTGATCTCAGATTTGATCTGCAGAACCATGGGATACCACATGTCTTTTGTCTAAGCCACTCAGCTGATGGTACTTTTGTACAGAGGCTCTAGCAAACTAATCCACCTGCACATCCAGTTTGTGTTGGGTGGAATATTCTAAAACTGAGGATTTGGGGTCAGGATCCTCTGCCTCTGGCAGCCCACACAGAGCCCAGGGAGCTCCCTTTGTGGACAGAGTCCAAACTGAATTCTGGCTCCTTCCAGTGGTTTAAATTTTCATTGCCTCTGGGCCCTATAGGCCTTACAAGAGTTCTGAGGAGTTCATCCTTTCAGCCTTCGTGGAAGCTGGGAGAGGCCCCAATTACTGGAAACTTGTTTCCTCCATTTCCTAAAATGCCAAATACTATTAGCAATTTTTATGTAAAGCAGATGGTAAATAATGGGGAAACATTTGAAAACTCAAAAGTTCAGCATGATTGGGTCCAATTTTGATTTCCAAGCATCCAAGGTAAGTGCCCAAGTACACGAAGGCATTTGACTTGCTCACAGCCATAGTTTGTGATCTTGCAGGTTTTGTAGAAGGCTAGCCTGGAGAGGGAGGACTTGTATGAGCTGAGAAAAGATACTGTAAATAGGGCAATTTATTGGGAGGAGCTGGCAGGAGCCAGGCAAAGGTTTCCACTTGGTCAGACTGAAATTTGGAGCCTGGCTGCTGCCCAGGCAGAGTGTGGGAGTGGGGCAGGAAATCAAACGCTGGGCAGAATGCCAGGCAGGAAAGTGGTCACATTTGGTAGGAGGTGCGGAGGGGTGGGGGCACCACTTCCCCCATAGTGAACAAGGCCGCAGGTTCTGCCCAGGAGGGTAGCAGTGTGCAGCTCCCCACTTCCTGTGATGCTCAGGTCTCCTGAGCACAGTAAGTGTGGGTGACATTTTGGGAACAGTTTTAAAGAAATAAAGGAGGTTTAGAAACCAGCCCATCTAAAAGCTATAGGGAAAAATATATGGAGGTGATGTAATTTGTAACAGGGAGAAAGGAGCAAAAAACTGGGAGGAAGGATGAGACCTTCTCAAATTCTTCTTAGAAGTACATAAATGATCAGGGAGTGTCTACTGGTTCATAGTATCTGTGTATGCATTTTCATCCCTCCTGTATTTGGAGATGATTTTTGAGGTCATTTTTCTGCTACTTATTTCCACTGTATAGAACACAGGTAGGAATAAAAGGATAACAAAGAGTGTTAATCGCTGGGCCCATGTTGCAACATGTACACAGTTCTCCAATGCTGCTTGTGAGGATGATCTTAAGAATCTCACTTGGGACTCTTCACTCTTACTTTAGCTTCTTGCTGATGAGCAGTGTTGTGTCATTTTATGGTCTATTGCAGAGTAGATGGAGCAAGGGGTCAGACCCGTACAAATACATCCCTGCTAAAGGCAGATTGGCATCAGCAAGGTGCTTTCTCAATATTGCACATCTGAAAAGATAAATGCATGAAATCAATTAATGAATGGAGAGTGAGCTACAAAAACAATTCAAAGTAACCATGTGAGGGGAAGAAGTCAAGTGGATGGATCCACTACCCTTAGCAGCTGCCCTTCTGCATACCTATCATCTCAGATGACATTGGTGAATGCTACTGATGATCCTGATGATTGCTCTGAGAAAGGATTATTATTTTTACTATAACTTTGCAGATGTCTCATAGGCTAAAAAGTTAAAAAATTCTAATTCTTAATGAGGTCTGCTTCAGGCATCTGGACAACAACAAAAAACCCCTCAAGTTCTGTAACATGGCTAAAAAATTGCATGTCAACATTTTCAATATTTTACATATAAACACACAGAATTCAAAGGACTATTTCAGGCACTTTGTGAATGCACTTGGTTTGATTTGTCCTGAGTGCTTCTCAGTGTTTTAATGTGTTGAATTCTGTAGCAAACTTGAATGACCCGTGATGTGTTGTTCAAGTGTGTTCAGGGTGTTCCATCTTGCACGCTGAGTGTTGAGTCTTGCTGTTGGAGGCCGCTCTCGTGTCCTGCCTGCGGGACACCTGTGGAAATGCTGGTGGTGGTAATGTTAGAGAACTGACTTTGAATCTGGTTTAGCTCACTAAAAGCACATTATTTCTGATTTTTACTATTTTAACTATTATTGGTAATATGGTTTTTGACACCGCACAACTGCACCATAGTAGGATGTCACAAAAACATTATGCATACCATGTCCGAAGGGACAGTTGAGTATTTAACAAAGTTAAACTTTTCTCCAGGCACAAAACTTTCTCTTCTGCTTTTTCCTCATATGTTGTGGTCCTCTGGGTTTAACATGAGGCTCTGAGTCTTCTAGTCCAGATCCTCACCTCTTGGCAGGGCATGTTTCCCCTAGGTTTTAATACTTTGTCTTCTCCAAACCATGTAGCTATGGGATTGCATGGTATTGACTGTGCTCCCTCTTTCACAGTGCTGGGGTATTCATGAGAGGGTGTAATGTCATATACGACAGTTTTTTTTTTAATATCCTGAGATATTGAAAACAGGCATAATTTGTTAGAAAGGTAAGAAGAGGGAGTCCAGATTTCAATAAGTCCAAGTAGGGCTCACTGCCTTTCTGCTTTTGGGGTCTTACCTGGCTTATTTCAGGCCAGGAGTTCCCCCTAATTTACATAGGAACCACGCTAATGTATTTAGAGGCAATGATATTTGGGACAGAAGTTTCCAACTTTAGTTTTGGATATGTTAGAGGATCCTCAACTGTTTCAAGGAGGATAACAAAATAGCTCAGAAATTCATTTTAAATTTACTGGCATAAACTAATAGATGCCATTGAGGTTCATTTTCTGCAGTTATGGGGTTTGACTGGAACTGTGCTAAGTCCCACTATTTAGAGACAAATGGTTCACAGGTGCCAGCCCTCAGGGAGCTTAGTCAAATAAACCAGACCTGAAAAGAGGCAGTGAAGTGTTACATGTACAGCTGAGAGGAGAGGGCTTGTGGAGGCGCTTGCTCTTGAACCTTAGGTAGCATTTCAGGGATGGTTCTAGACCTGTCAGTCAGGGTGCAGGCTGGGAGGCACCTGGACCTGGACTCTTATGTCTAGTAATTGTGACTAACTCTTTATAGAAATCTATTTCTTCTTGTAAAGATTTATTTTGCAGATAGGGAGGAGGCAGCAGGTTTTACAGTGTTTTCTGTTGGCTATGCATTTCTTTGCTCTAGTAAAAAAGGAATGTATGTGCATCATGTGTAATACCTACACAGAACACACATATAGGCCATATGCTGAAACAGGCATGAACATACATACTAACATACACAGGTTTGTAGCTAAAGGTAATAAAAATGAGATCAATGTTGTATTTACTCCAGTGTCCAAAAACATCTAATCTTTAATTTTTTTATTTGTTCTTTTTAGTTACATATGATAGTAGAATATATTTTACATATTTATTACAAACATGGAGTGTATCTTATTCTAATTAGGATCCCAATATTATATTTGTACATGGTGTGGAGATTCACTGTGGTATATTCACATATGTACATAGGAAAGTTTTGTCAGATTCATTCCATTGTCTTTCCTATTCCCATTCCCCCTCCCCAGCCTTTCTGGCAGATGCGACCAAGGGCTTGCTTTCAGAGCCTAGTAGGAAATACCTAAGTGTGCTTGCAATGAATAATTGCTTTGCGAATTACTGTGATAATAAAAGTAGGCTGCTATGTCTCTGAGGGCAGGAATGGTTTCTTATTAAATGTTAGATTCTCATACAAATATGGTAGGTTGGTTGAAGTAACCCGTATAGTGAAGACGTATGGATATAATCCCTTTGGTTCAGGAAATGGGTGCAGCACAAGTGAGGATATATTCAGAAGGAACTTGTCAGTATTCAGTATGGGATATGATTTGTGCATTTAATAAATATTTGGGGCCATGGGTGGGAGAGAGACAGGTCCAGCTAAGTGAAACAGGAAGGTCTGCATGTGGCTATACTTTATTCCTGGCTTCAGTTTGTACAACTACCACACTGGGCAAATCACAATGCTGCTGACTCACGTAAGTCCCAGATTGATTTTTTATTATTGTACAAGCAACAGAAAGAAATGTCTGTCTCTTATTTTCCAATTGACCTCTCAGAAGATGAGTCACTCCTCAATATAAGGACCTTTGTGACCCGTGGAGAGTTCAGACGAGTTTTCTCTCATGGCACACGCATGCATGTTGGTGGTCTGCAGGTGGGCTGGCCCTTCCCATCTCCACCTGGCAGAGTGGGCCTGTGATTGCTCTTTCTTGCCTGAGTGATGGAAAACGGGTTTGGTGACTTGAGAACTGGTATTTAATAAGCCATCGGGTTATTATTGCCTTTAAAAGCTTGTCTTATTTCTCCTTCTGGAACTGCCTTGTGTTTTGTAGAGGGGTTTAGGAAGCATTTGGGAAATATTGTTACTCTTCCATTTGAACTGTTGAAGAAATCATAGGGTTGATGACTGAGAGATTTTCTGTAGAATTTAGCCTGAAGGATATTGGTGAGTATCTCCTTTAATTAGAATAAAATTTGATTTCTCTTTGGTTTGGAGATGGAATGGACATTTTCAATGTCATTAACTTCAAAATACACTAAAGCCAAGAATTTGAACTGTCTCGAGCCCCCTTCCCTCCAAGATGTAACTGGTGTATTTCCGAGAGCCCTCCCAAAGTCTCTTTAGGCCACAAACTGCACGCTGGCCTTCCTGCCATTTCCCGTGAAATCCAGTGAAGTGAGCTGCCACATTCCTTTCCGTCTGGTTGGCACACCTTTCCCCTGACCCAGGGATGAACTCCTGCTCACCTTTCAAGATGAAGGTCCAGTGCTGCAGCCTAAGATTCGGTTTCCGAGTTCTCCACTTCTGCCGTAGTTTATAAGCCTAGGCTCCTAATTGTACTTTAGCTATTCATACACCTTCTGCCCCTGCCAGTGAGTTCCGTTAGGCTCAGGAATGTGTTTTTACTATGTGGTACTTTCAAAGTGCAGTGCCTGCCCAGAGTTGGAGTTTAAGTCATTGCCAGACTGATTGAATGTGACCTTGTGATGGAGCCTTAGTCTCCTCTCCTAGGAGAATGTAAGTCTGTGGATGCTGGGAAGGTGCCCTCCTGTCCTTGAACTAGAATTTCTCTGTGGCTGAGGTTCAGGAAGGGGACTGGTCTGAGACTCCCTGTCTTTGTCGGGCTTCCTTCTCTCTACCTGCCTTCCACACTGCCCCTGAGTCCTTTCTGTACTGGAAGGGACGTAGGACTGTGGGTGCACCAGAGCTGGAGCTGGTGTAAGGGCGTGTTTCTTTTTCATCTTTGTTTCTGGGGACATGGTTGATAGCAGAAAATAATCAGCAAGGGCTTCCTGCTTGGGGAGCTTTCAGACCTGTGGACTGAAGAGAGCAACAAACATCCTTCTCTTATAAATAATCTCCCCTTAGTGTTATTTTCCCCCCTAGGGTTAGCCCTGAGTGTCTTTATCCATTTAAGCCATTCAGGGGCAGTTGCTCACCATGATGGGACTGATGGGGAAATGACATAATGCCACTAATGAGGGTTCATGGGGGATAGGACTTCTGGTACATTTTATTTCTTGTAGAACATAGGCATCCTAAACCATTGGCCAGAGTGTCTGTCCTATCCTTTCTTTTAAGTAAAATGATTTGGGTGACCCTGGATAATCAATAAATTCCCCCAATGGTAAAACAATGAACAAGAGCCTTCAAAGTCTGTTGTAAGGATCCAGTGAGATTACATAGATGAACCTCTTTGAAAATTTGAGTATTATCTAGATGGAGGTTGCTGATAAAATTTCTCTCCCACTTAAGATACTTTTCTCACTTTCATTTAAATGAAAAAGCAGGGATTACCTTTCTTTGTCCAGGTCCTGTACATTGTTTGTTGGGAGCTGTTTGCTATACTATTCTATGGGGCGGCTAAGATGGCGCCTGGCGGTAAGCCTTTGCCTATGCTTGCCCGTGTATGCTTCACGTGGAAGTTCTGTGATTGGTCAACTGAGGGTATGCTTCACGTGGAAGTTCTGTGATTGGTCAACTGAGGGTATAAGAGAGAGAGACAGAGACACACACACTAACGCAGACGCTGAGGGCGGGAAGAGGAAGAAGAAACGGGAGGAAACGGGAGGAACGGGAGGAACGGGAGGAAACGGGAGGAACGGGAGGAAACGGGATGAAACGGGAGAGGGAGGAAACGGGAAAGGAACGGGAAAGAAACGAACGGGTGCGCAAGATAAAGAGCTGCATACACATTCAGGGGATCGCGTCTTTGTGGGCAACAAAGACGGCGATAATTGTTCACTCTGTGATATAATGGAAATTGAGAGTACAAAAGGAAGAACAATAATAGTTCCATAAATCATAGACAACCTTGAAGAGAATGGATTCTTTGTTTAGCAGAGAAGGAACTGAAAGTCAGAGTACATAACTTAACAATTGCTGAGCAGTTCTTAGAAGCATAGTAAAACCTAAACTCTGGTCACTTGGTTTCTGAATTCAGATTTTATTAACCCATAAATATTAAATAGTAAAACGTGTGAGTTAAACAAGTGTTGGAGAATATGAGATCCTTAATAATGTTCAAATACTCATATCTGTTTGGTTGACCTCCATGTGTCCAAGAGACTTTTAGTGTATCAGAAAGTTTCCTGTTTATTGTTTTATTTGGTAAGTGTGATATACCTTTTGGATTTGTAGAAGGTGTATAAAGAGAAGGACACCTTTGACCACAAGTACTGGAGACGTATTTATAGGCATGCTTAGGAGGGTTTAGTTCTTTATTTACTTTAACTGGATCCTGGGTTGTATCCTACTGATTTCTTAAAACATGGTGCTTTTCCTGATCCTTAATCTCTTTGGTTTCCCCTTCCCCTTCCTTTTCTCAGCTCTGCTTTGGTTACTGGCTATATGACAGCACTCCTGAGTTGTAATGGCAGTGTTTTTCCATACCTCCAACCTATCCCCAATGCATGCGGTGAATCTCAAAACAGCCAGATTCAGGCATGGGAAGAAGAGATGCTCACCAGCAGGGCCACTGGGGCTCACACTAGCTGCATGTTCTTTCCTGGGAGCATCATTGCAGACCTTAGGTTTGCTTTAAAGAGCTCACACACAGATGTTTTCTTCAGCACTAATCTGGTAGCTGCACCTTGCAGATCAGAATGCTCAACCCTCCAGAGCCCAGAAACCAGGGCACGAGAAACTCCTAATGCAATGCGATCTCTTCATGACCTTCTTAGAGAAGAACATCTCGGTTCTCCCGGAGGAATGCATTTCTCAGGTGGATCTTTCCTCCCACCCTTAAGAAATAACCTCTTCCCTGGGACCAAACAGAGCACAGTGAATGGAGGAACACTGAGTGAGGGTACTGTCAGAGCAGCTAGCCCACTCACACAACTGACCAAGTCTCTTTGAATCCTGTGTGTGTGTGTGTGTGTGTGTGCGCACACATGCATGAGTGTGTGTAAATGTGAACTGAGGTGGGCCATATGGGATACAGCTGGTCAAATCAGCGGAGGTATGTTGGCCTGGTGGAAGGACAGGCTTGAATTAGGTCATGCCCTGAATGCAGCTCTCAGCTCCTGGAGATGAGACCCTGGCAGTCACTTCCCACCCCCAGGGGGGAGCAATCTGCTCTGGAATCTGGCCCTGCATGATTGGTGGACTCCTGAGAGCAGGGACGTCAGACCTCCTGGACGCCAAGCTTCCTTCAGCTGGACCTTGGAAGCAGGTGATTTCTGGTGATTAATGCACAGAGAGACAGAAAGAGGGAGATGGAAAGGAGGTTTTATTTCTTGCCTTCCTCCTTCTCCCGGCCCAGAAGGACTTTTCAGTCCCTCATGGGCACAAACTGTGAGGGCAGGTGCAACCAAGGTACTTACGGAAGCTCAGCTTATACTTAAAGTGAGAGGCCTCCATTCTAGTTCAAAAGCAATCTCTCCCTTTGGATTTATCGGCTCCATTCATTTTTATGTACTTCATTGTTACTTCTAGCTTTCAAATCCTGGGATTCTGTTAGAATTTTTCACTTTGAAAACTTATCATTCAACAAAGGAGAAAAACAAAAAAGACTTTAAATAGGAAATAGGGGAAAGATTTGTGTGCATGTTTCATTTCAACCAATATTAAATAGGGAAAGAAAAAAACCATACTCTTATTTTCCCTTCTTCTCATCTTATGATCTTGTTAGAATTAAAGTCCTTCCAAAGGCTCCATTCAGAGCCACACAATTTAAGGTAAACTGATGCCAGATTCCTGGGGCTGGAGGGCTGCGAGCCTTTCATTTTATAGGGCAAGAAAATGAATCCTAAACTGGTAGAGTGACGACTTAAAGTCACACAGAGATGTTTGTGGGCAGTGAGCATCTTGTATATTTTGTGGGGCATATTTGTGTAAGGGTGGAAAACTAGAGGTCACGGTGTTACTCACAATGGTTTTTATCCAGAGTTTGCTAGATTGAAATTTAGCTGGTTTAAAAGTAATTGAGATTTGAAGACTAAATCAGGATGAAGTCCAATGGAGCAGGATGAAGATTCAGAGAGGTCCTTGCCATCATGTGTGGAGAAGGAGGGAGCAAGACTCAGGATGTGTGCTCTGCGAAGACTGTTGTTTAATTTTGAAGAGTTTTCATTCGCATAGTCTCTCTGATGAATGAATATGTAGCGGCTCCTTCTCTTGGACTAATGTTAACAGACTGTTGACTGAACATTTTTATGTCCACCTGATTCCTGCATTTTATTGTTGCATTTATTGTCTCAAAATTCTGTGTGTCCAAATTGCATGATCCTTGTGTGCAAGAGTCATCACTTGTGGGAAATCAGATGCAACTTTCTTGTCTCTGATTCTTTCCTAGCAGGATCTAGGCAGAATCCATTCGACTTTCTGATACTGCAGAGTGGGCTACAAAAACAGCTTTTTCCTGGGCTGACTAGTGCAGCCTGAGAGTTGTGTCATTTCAGCTGGTTAGGAGCATGCCTTTACCTAGCTGATAAAAGCGCCGGGGCTTGGAAGAGTTCCAGGTCCTCCCTTATGCTCAGAGAAAATCGTGGCAGCATTGCTGTGCGTGCTGTGTGCTGTGAGTTTGGTGCAGTGCAGCATGCGTGTGTCTAGCCCATGTTGACGGGCTCCCTGCTCCCCTGGAAGGAGTGGGAAGCCCTGGCTCATTGCTGTGCGAGGGGATGCGTGTGTGTTATATGCATGTATGCATTTGTGTGGGTGTGTGTTTACTTTCCTTTAAATCCCATTAGCCAAGTGTCAAGTACATCTGCCATTACTTACTAAGCAAGGTTACTATTTCTGGTGTCCCATTTTTATTCAGGTCTTGGAAAACTCACTACATTTTTTCTGATCCTTTGCAGTGCTCTTTTTTCAGGGTCTTAGATGTATAGACGTATATGAAATCTTCCTATACACACAAGTGGCTCTGGGATTTGGATATTTGCCATCTTCTGCCTTTGGTTCCACCCCAGGTGCGCAGCCCCACCAGTTCTGCTGTCCAATACCTGCAAGGGCAGATGGGTAGATTCCAAAGGGCAGAATCACAGGAGTCAGAACCAGGAAGATATGTGGTATATTTTGCAGATCAGTTCTTCTATTTTGCAAACGAGGATATGGAGGCAGAAATGTAAACTGTCTTGCTTGGATCACTCAGGAAGAGCCAGGGCTAGAACCTGAGTCTGCTGACTCTTAGCCCAATTCTTTCTCTTGAAATCATTGCATTAAACTTTTTTAGAACATTCTGATATGTTGATTGAATTTTTCACCCCACCCCATATTCTATAGGTTTCTTTAGAGTCCTGATGGTTACACAATAGTTACTCAAGCTCTTTTAGTTTTTCTTGAAAGTTAAAATCAATACACTTAGAGAAAGGATACCTGTCTGAAGATGCGTGAATGCTCATCTTGTTGATCTGCACGTAGAAGGTATCTGACAAATGTTGTCAGTCCTACAATTAGGTCTGTGTTTGAGAAGGGGGAGGTGACTGAAGCTCCCTGGAGTCAAATGCATATTCGGAGTCGCCCACTTGGCTAAAGGGCAGCCCCCTCTGCCAATGGAAAAGATCTCAGGTATCAGAGGGAGAGATCTGCCTTGACTCAACTGTTAGGGAAGCTTTTAACTAAAATACTCCCCTTAAGACAACAACATTCTCAGGCAGGTGTACATTTCTGACTTCTCTAGAACACACCAGATGGTTGATGTGGCCAGTTGTGTGGTCAGTTCTAACCCTAGCTGTCCTCTGTGCTCACTGGGAGACACTGAGCAAGTTATTAAAATTTTCTAGGCTGCTCATTCCTCATCTGCAAAACAGGGTGCTACTGAGACATCAGTGCACTAATGAATGGGAAGTACCTGGCTTAGTTCCTGGAACATGTGTGCTCCTGACAAATGCTTGCTTATGTGAGAGAGTTGCTGGGTGATTAAGTGATCACTGTATATGTGACCTTGTACTTTACTCCTATCATCTGGGTCTCAGTTTCCTCATCTGCAAGGTGGGGATGATAATAGCCATTACTGCCTAAGAGTGTTAGGAATACTAAATGAGTCACCACATGAAAAGAGCTTAGGAAGTGTCTAACACATAATAATGTCCATTTACATATGCTCAGAAATATTAAGGGTTAACGTTGCTATGGAAAGCACTTGTACCTTAGCCTGTCTACGGTTATCTCCTCAAGAAACAATAGCTCTTATTATTTCTCTTTCCTCCCTTTAAGAACTATCCATAAAAATAAGTGGTATCATTGTAGTAATATTTATGGTCTTATACAGTGTTTAATTTTATAAATTCAAATTATAAGTCCATTCTTGTTCTTTCATCTTAAATCAGAAAACTAGAACCCAGTGTATTAGTTGCCTATTGCTGTTGTAACAAATTACCACAAATCTAGTGGCATAAAAAAACATAAATCTACTATCTTATAGACCAGAAGTCTCCCATGGGTCCCAGATGGCTAAAATCAAGATGCTGGCAGTCTGAGATCCTCTCTCCAGGCTCTAAGGGAGAGTTCATCTCCTGCTTATTTGGATGTTGGCAGAAGTTCCACATGGTCGTGGAAAGTCTCCATTTCCTTGCTGGTTGTTAGTTGCCCACACACCATCCCCTGGAAGCCTCTCCTCTCTCCTAATGTAGTCCCTAGTGCTTCAGGGCCAGCAATGGCATCAAACCCAGCTCCTGCTGCTTCTCTCAGACCACGGTGGGGGAATACCCTCTCCTTTTAAGGCCTCATTAGGTGATTAGGTTGGGCATACCTGGATCATGTAGGCAGGGAACTCTCCCCCTCTTAAGGTTATGGGCCTTCACATTAATCATACCTGCAAAGTCCTCTTGGCCATGGATGCTAATGTTTGTACAAGTTTTGGGAATGAGGATGTGGATATCTTTGCACAGTGAGTGTACAATATTCTGTGTACCTCAGACAGAATGCAAAAAAATTCACTCTGGCTTAAGAACCTGTGGATAGCTCAAATTAACTCTAACATGAGCTTCAAATTTCATTGTGAAGGTGAAAAGGCTTGACTCCCCCCAGAGACTGGCTACTCTCCCTACTTGTGCTTTTGATCTCAGGGGCCCTGGAGATGCTTATTTGGTGATTAATCCTAGCAGTATTTCTGGCAAGTTCTATTTTGTGGAATCTCAGGGTTTGTGGTACAGGGTCCACTCCTCTGTGTCTGTCAGGTGATCTTCTACTTGAAGCTAAGCTCAAAGCTCATCACGTTCATGAAATCCTTTCCTGTCATTTCCTTTTTTGGTCTGTCTGTCCCCTAACTTTTTCCAGAATGTATCATCTCTGCCTTTCCATCCAGTGTCTGTCTCCCTTCAATCATGACATGTTTCTCTGCACTGAATTTGTCTTGGCACAAACCTGTGTGCCTGTGAGCTCCTCCACAGCCAGGATCGTTTCTTAAACCGCTTTGTATCCCTCCCTCGTGTCTAACACAGTGCCTGATAGAAGATGAGCATGCAACGTGTGTTGTTTGTATTTGGTTGTATTTGCTGTATATGAGTATTTGTCTCATCTGTCACTTAAGAGTTATCTATTGATCAAAGACAGGATGCAAAACTTATAGCCAGAGGCAGAGCCATAAATAGACAGTTCCAGTCCCCTAGGGGTTTACAGCCTAATTTCTAGGGAAGCAAAAAGCAATACATCTCTGACAAAATGAGTTGCACATCCCTCACGAAAAGGAATGGTGACCGCTTTATTTGAGGGTAGGGCAGGCCATTGAAATTAATTTACTTTTATCTCCTAAATGCTTCTGCAGAGCTTTAAAAGAAAAGCCAAATATAATTTTCAGGCTTTCTGTCTTCGATTTCAGACTCATAACTCTTAATTCCTACGGTGTGTGATATATCAAGACCAGAGTAAATACGGACGATGTTAGGTGCCTCTGTAAGTTGGATGCGTGTCAATTTCATCTGCACTTGAACACCTGAGGACTGACTGCGATTGGCAGTTGGGATGCTCTTGGCTTCGGTCACTCTGCTCACATCCACTTCAAGGAGAATGCTTTAAGACAGGAAAGAAAAAGATCAGCTCATGGTGGAATTGGCTATGTTCAGATTTCTGATGAGCTTCCTAAAGCAAATGTACATTAACACAAAAAAGCACAGTTCAGATCTAATTGCACTGCCACTCTGATCCTCACACAAAGTTTTTCACCTTAAGGCAAATATTTCTGTGTTGGTCCTGATTGTGCTATTTTTTCTTCATAATCATGACCTGCTGCTGTCTTTCATATTCTGTATTGTACATCTGTTCCTGGTTTAAACAATCCAATTGATAGGTAATTATTGCATTTTAAATCAGGACTATTGCATTAATAGCAGAAAATTATGTTTCTTGGTGTTTTTTGAGTTCAGAGTTTAAAGTTCAAAGCTTTGGAGGTCTGTTTGCTATAGTTTGGGCTATATATTTTTGTGATGACACAAATTTACTGAAATGCTACTATTTAGGACTCTACTGAAGGTCAGAAAAGGTGAGCAAATTGTCTTTGAAAAAGCCCATGTTCAAAACTGTTTTGTAAAGAACATTCTGGTTTTATCTGTCTTATATACCAAACGTGTTTTCAATTCTGAGTTGAATTTTAACACAATTTTCTTTTGTTGTAGGGCTAATAAGGGCTTGTGATTTCTTCAGATTTACTTTTTTCCCAAAGATTCTGGGGATCCAACCTAGGCCTAGCATTCGAGGTGATCACTCTAACACTGGATTCATCCCCGGCCCATTATGTTTTTAATCTTGAGACAGGGTCTTGCTCTATTGCAAATGTCAGCTGCAGTGAGCGCCAAGTATCTTTCTGGAGCTAAATTGAAGCTATGCTGATTCCGAAGTTACAACAGTGGTCCCAATGAGGATATGCTGAATGTCCAAATCTCCACTGGTAAATGGAATGCCTTGCAATCTACATGACTGCTTTTCCAATCTAAGTTATCATTCAGAATTTTACCTACGTGTGGAGTTTGGTTTGTTTGTTTATTTGTTTGTTTTGGAGTTTGGTTTGAAGATATTTAGTAACTATCTAAGATGTATAAAGGTCATTAACGAGGTTCACTACAGCAACACAACATGAGGTATGCTGTAAAAAACATTGGGCTGTGGGGGAGACAGACTGGGTGTCTGTCCAAGTCCACTCTGCACTAGCTGTGGCTGTGGGACTCTGGCAAATTGTGTGACTACTCTCAACATTAATTACCTTACCTGCAAAATTGGGGACTGAAAGAAACTCCCTTAAAGATTATTGTGGGGGCTTTGTAAGACAGTAAAGCACTATGTATCTGATAGGCACCAAACACCCAGTACATCTTTGTTTTCATTATTCATGTAAATACCCTTTTTAAAAATTTCAATTCATTCACTTGGCAGTTACATATTGATTTAGGGATTATGTATTGGGATCTGGGAAACAAGTGAAAAAACAGTCAAGATCCCATCTTCATGGTGTGATGTTTATAGTCATAAAGAATGAAAATATTAAAGTATAAAATATGGTGAGAAAATCTGTGAAGAAAATAAAACAGGTAATGATGAACACAAGAGCCCTCGCTGTGGAGTAGGCACTGCTTTGTGTAGGATGCTTAAGGGAATCCTCACTACTTTGCCCAGAGGACTGACGGAAGTGAGGGAAAGAGTCACATAGGTTTCTGGGAAAGACAGCCTTTGCGAAGGGGGCACTACAAAGGTCCTGAGGTGGACTGAGCCTGGCACATTTGAGGAACATCAAGGAGTCAGTCCCCTTTGGATGGCACAAAATGAGCCAGGGAGAAGGCGGCCCAAGATGGTGTTAGAGAGGCTGTGAGCAGCCAGCTCATTTAGGGTCTCGTAGGTGGTAGTGAGGTGTTTACCTCTCACTCTGAGGAAGAGGGAGATGTGGGAGATTTTGAACAAAGGACTGACACAGATGACTTGCATTTATAAGGATCATTATGGAGACTGTTGGCATAGCTCGCAGGGGACCTGAGTCAAAATGCAATACTGTTGAAATGGTCCAGGCACCCCGAGCCAGGCTGGTTTTGGTGGAGGCAGTAGAAAGAAGTCAGAATCTGGACATATATTGAAAGCAAAGTCCATGGAGGAGCTTTTAGTTGCTGCCTGAGTAATCATGAAGATGGGGTTACCACTCACAGGAATGGGGAAAATTGTAGGAAGACACCTGGGCCTTGGGATAGAAAATCTGGATTCAGACTTGCCAACTTGGAGAAGCTTTTCAGAGAAATCCCAATGCAGATGTGAATTGGGCAGTTGGATTTCTGAGTCTGGAATTCAGAGGACAAGGTAAGGGTTGGGGACACACATTTGGAAGTCCTTAGTATTTGAATTCACAGTGACACCTGGGGAACCAGTGAGGCGGGGAAAGAGGACTCATTGAATCTGCCAAGGTTTCCAGCACAGGGATTTGCAGAGGGACCTGGAGGAACTTCTGATGGGAAGACTAAGAAAGCACCACTCCTGAAGCCACTTGCAAGAAGTACTCAAGGAAGAAAAAGAGGGGGAGAGTAATTATATTAAAGGCTGCTGATACATCAAATGAGATGATGGTGGAGATCAACCATTAATATATGTCCAACACGATGAACAAGGTGCTCTGCGGAAAGCAATTAAAATTGCTGATATAATACTTTGAAACCTTTTTCAATTTTCCTTGAGCTGGCAGGAAAACAAAGAATAATCAGGGAGAAAACTGGCAAGTCTCTCTAAGACGCAGTAGGAAGAAGGATCTGGGGTGTACACAGGTGGAGGCAGTGGCCTGATAAAAAAGTGTGCACCATTTTGGAAAAAGTGACAGGAGGGAAGGGGGCCTGGGCACAGACTGTAAGATATAGGGAGGGCACCTGTGATCAGCGGATGGCTTCGTTTTCACAGTAGATCAGAAGTAAAGTTCTTGGCTGAGAGTGAAGTGGGGTTTGGGGAGTGTAAGAACTGGAGTTTTGAGAAGAAAGGAGAAATCCAGTAATCTCAGGGACAGTGTGAGACTGCAGGCTATGGCCCACTTGGGGTGAGCCATCGTGGACTTAAGGGAGCTGTGCAGCCACGCTCCAGGCTCGGGTGACAGTCATCTGTGTGCAGGTACGCAGTGGGCTTGGCTGGTGGGTCACAGTGAGAGCAGGGTTGTGCAGGGCAAGATGAGGGGCAAGAGAGAGACGGGGAGCTCAGAAGTCAGAGGCTTCTGCTTTTGCTTTTTATCGTTGACTGTAATTGGCCTTCTCTATTAAGTTATGATCATTTCTGTCTTCCCCATTTGCTCCTGAGCCCATGTCTTATTCTTTGGTATTCCCAGCATATTTGATAGCAGGTTTTTTTTTTTTTTTGATTCCTCTAAAGTACAAAAATCAATAACTGTCAATTGAACTTTTTTCATATTTTTCTTAGTCATTTTACGTCAGTTCTGTTGTGTGAAATTCTATTGTAAACTCTTTTTAAAAAGTCACCTCCATATAAATATGCATAAGGAACTGTTCCTTTCCAAAATGCCACTTTTGATTATAGATGTCTCTGCAAAGCTGAGGTAAATTGAATTTTAACAATATGATCAATTTTGTCAATTAAATAGATGGATGAAGCAAAATATTTCAACAGAAGATTTGGCTTGAACTATTTAACTGTTTACATTTTATTAAATTGACCTAATGCTTGCCAATTTGCCATTTTATTTTGAGGAAAGCTAAAAGATTAAAAAAAAGGCAATTGCCTTTTTCCTTTATAGTCATTTCTTTACGCTGACTATCAAGTTGAAATTCTGTTTACGTTGGATGTGTAGGTGTGGGAAGGAGTTGGTGGGGTAGGGAGGAGAACATGGGATATAAAAAAGTTAGGTTAGGGGTCTGTGATTGGCAAAGGGGCTCTAAAAACACCTTTTAGGGTGTGGTTGTGCTTGACATAAAAGACCAACAACCATGATCACTGTCTTGAGTACAGTGGTAAGTAAGTTTAGTCAGCACATATGTATTGGGTATCTTCTTGTGCTGGGTGCTGTGGGTTCAGGGACACAGTCATTAAGACAGATCTACAACAAATATAGCATCCTAGCTATCATGGAGTTTCAACTCTAAAGGGCTTGTAGAGTAGCGTCCTTGTGGAACTCACTGTGGTGACTGATTACATGAAGGTCAGAGCAGGTCACAGAAGGTCATATGGAAGTTTTATCCTGTGTGACCGAAAATGATGGTGACAGTGACTTACTTAGAGAAATCAAGAGGATTGTCCAATCTGGAGAAGATGGTGGTTTAGATGTTGGATAAGTAATTTCTGGAAGGGTCTGTACAGGCATTTGCTTGGAATTGGCCAACAGGGATTAGGTGGGATTACAAAGGCAGAAAGAATATAAAGCATGAGAAAAGGGCAGAAAATATATGTGATGATGTCATGGTTTTCAGGTGGAAAAAAGGGAGGATTGGAAGAGGTTGTTGGGAGAGAGGAGCCAGGTTCTAAAGAGGTGGACGCTGGTTGTTGCTCATTTATGGAAGAGTCATGTTTTGTATATATGTTTGCAGTTGATTCTAAATTTCAAATATGAGTTTGTATTTTCTTCACAGAGAAGATTTGAAATTATATGAGATTGTAATAGGAAACAGAGGAAGAGCATAAAATTCCAATTTTAAGATAGAAAACATGTAGCTTTAAAGTATCTGTTGTATAAAATTTAATTTCAAAGGCATGAAAGATGGAAAATATACATGCACAGAAGTTTGTTTTGGGATAAGGTCAGTGAACTTCTAAAAGTTCACTTCAATTTTTGTGTTTTGTTTTTTTCTCTGAAGTTGCTAAAATATGGCTGGGCATACTCACGTTTTGTATCACCCATTGATATCACATTTGTATTTATTGTTTTCTCAGAGTCTAACCTTCCTGGGCCTTAGGGAATTTCCTTTCTCTGCTCACCCCATTTTGTTTGCCTCTTTTTCCATGTTGTAGTTTTAGTCTCAAGAATAAATGCAGAGGAAGCAAGGAAAGGAGGAGCCTTACAGTCCTGAGGTGAAGCTTCCTCCCCTCCATCCACCCGCCATCTTCCTTCCTCCCTACCTTCTGCTCTCCACTCAGTCCCCCTACCTACCTTGGGAGAGAGGGGAAATGCCAAGGTGCAGGTAGAATCCAGCCAGCCCCAGGAGTTCTCTTCCTGTTTGATTTTTCTCTTGGTCCCTTGCCTGCTGCCAGCCTGTATTTCTGGCAATAGGATGCCTCTAAAGAAAATCTAAATAGTCCAGCGAAACCTGCAAAAATTCTTGTAACCTTTAAAGACGCACAGCACTTAATCCTAAAACACATTGATTCTGGATTCTCTGTACTGCCTTATATTCCTACGGGATAGCTAGCATTCATTTTCACTTCCTAGGATTTGTTTCTCAAATATGTTCTTATCAATGCCCTATTTCAAAAATTACTCCTCCAAAGCATGTTCCAGGCGGAAGTGCACTAATTTGGGGGGGGGGGCACTTTTTTGGGGAGGGGGTGAACAGCTGAATTTTTAAACAACCATTTAATTCTAGCCCTGCCTCCCTACAGCACCTTGATGTTCTTTTGCTTGGAAAATTCTAACAACTTGGTAGAGTTCAATTGTGATTAGGATGAGTTTTCTACTCATGTAGAAAGAAACAGCTTTGTCACTATCATTGAGAAAGATAGATTCTGTTGGGGAAGGGAAAGTGCATCTTAGAGATCTGGCTCTCAACATGAAATAAGAAACAGATTCACATTGAGTGTAATCCTTCTGGTGCAGAATTTATCACCTAGAAGCCAAGAGAGAAGCACATTGCATTTACTCGGTTCTCCTCTGCACTCCGGCATAGAGTACTTTGAAAATAGTCACTTAACTTTTGAGGAAATTATGTTGTTTTCTTATACCCTGAATTAAAATACACACATACACACACACACACACACACACACACACACACAGTTTTCCAGGTCTTTAGTCCTTTTACATGGAATCTCACACTCCGCATCCAAGAAGTCACTTTAATGAATTTGCTTCTTACAAGCAGCCCGGTATAATTAGGCAATTGCCCTTGTGTCTAGAATCCACCAGGGAAAAATGGTGACAGAATTGCACAATCGGCTCATTATGAAACAGTGCAAAATAAAAATCTGGACTTTATAATGAAGGAGTGGAAAAAAGACATAGTTTTAAAGACAACTGCATTGGGGAATAAAACTAAAAACCGCCTTCTCTAGACTGTCTGGGTTCGTTTGTGGGAGAACGGTAGCAATCTGTTAATTGAAAAGACAAGTTAACAAAAAAGGGAGTAAAATAAGGCTATTAGTAAAAATGATTCACACGTGCCTGAAATAGTTTATTTCATATTGAATATATAAATTCCCCAGTACATTGAGATAGCCCCATGGTGTGCTCTTTGATGATGGTGAACTGATTTGAGTTCTTGCAGAAATCACACCCAGGCCTATGATTTCTAATTTTGGTGTCTTTAAGTGGAGCAGAACACAGAGGTGAGTGAGGTGAGTGCAGATCCTTCTTGATTTCTGTGACCTTTTCTCCCGATCTTTTATGGTATGAGAACACACACATTCAAATAAACATTTTTTAGCCATTTGCCTTTATCAAAATCTCCCAAGACAATCTATTTTTCATAGAAATAAAAACGTTCTTTGGCAATTATATTTGTCATTTCAAAAATAATTAGATCACCAAATTAAAATAGCAAGTGTGACCTGTAGATACAAGTCGGGGATGTGGGCTGGTGATTGACAGCCCACGAGGGCATCCCAGCTGGCCCAGCAGCTTCTGTGGGCACTACCATGTTGCTGTTTCAAACAGAAGAAACGAGAATAGTATTGGTTAATGGAATTATTCTCATCATACCAAAATCAGTAGCATAGAAGGAATAAGTTTATTTTTAACAAATCTCTTATTTAAGATTTATGGGAACGTTGTAAAGATAGTACAGAAAGCTATTAGACCCCACACTCAGTTCCCCCTACTTGGTCTTTACATAAGAACGCTGAATCTGTCACAACAAAGAACCAACCTGGATCCCTTATCACTAACTCCAGTGTATACTTTGGTAGAAATCCAATAGTCTTAACCTCATGTCTTTTTCCATCCCGCACAGCCTTACATTCAGTTATTTTACATTTCACATAAGATTACATAATTTTGTTTTCCATTTCAGTTGTTGATGGCTTAGTTTAGTTGTTTGTCCCCTGAGGGGCTTTCGACTGGCAGTTTTGCAAACTTTTCTTGATTCTGATGACCTTGACAGTCTTGGAGAACATTAGTCCAGTGTATGGGGAATGGCTCCTCATTCTTGGTGTGTCTGGTATTTTCCTCATGTTTAGAATGTGATTACGGCTTCTGGGGAGGAGGATCTCATGTCCACTGCTGATGTTGACCGTGATCATCCCCCAGAGGTAGTATATCATGTTTCTCTATTGCAAACTCCAATTTCCCCTTGGTTTTGGTTAAATGGTTCTCGTAGGCAGAAACTTTGTTGTGTTTATGTGATTTTTACACAGGGATGGTTTGCTGCACTGAAATAGGAGCATGTAAATTCTTTCATCCATGTTCTCTAGATGATGGAATTCAGTGGTTTGGACTCTTTATGAGAATTTTGTGAATGGCTGGAAAAAGTGCACTTAATGTCCTCTTATCACTGCTACTGAATTTCAGTTTTCCTGTGTCAGTGTTTCCTGAGCTTTAGTATCTAGCTGCAGCGAAGAGAAGCTGCAAAGTTGTTCTTTTAACAGTTGTTTGGAGGAAAACCAGAGCACTCTGTACAGGTGAACTCCTGCAGTGTGGGATTCAGGATTTCAACACCATGTCAGATATTTTTTTGTTTGTTTGTCTTTTGTTTTTTTAAGGTTCATAGTCATTTTATTTCTTTTTTAAAATTTTAAAATTTATTCTAATTAGTTGTACATGATGGTAGAATACATTTATACATTTTGATAGTTCATACATAAATGGATATAATCTCTCATTTGTCTGATTATACATATTTCAGGATCACATTGGTCATGCAGTCATATATGTACATGAGGAAATAATGTCTGTTTCATTCTACTATCCTTCCTACCCCCATACCCCTTCCCCTCCCTTCACTCCCCTCTACCTAATATAAAGTAACTCTATTCTTCCCTATCCCCACCCCACATTGTGAATTAGCATCCTTGTATCAGAGAAAACATTTGGCCTTTGGTTTTTTGGGTTTAACTTATTTTGCTTAGCTTGATATTCTTTAACTCCATCCATTTGCCAACAAATGCCAAAATTTCATTCTTCTTTAAAGTTGAATAGTGTTCCATTGTACATATATACCACATTTTCTTTATCCATTCATCTGTTGAAGGGCATCTAGGTTGGTTACATATTTTAGCTATGGTGAATTGAGCTGCTGTAAATACTGATGTGGCTGTGTCACTGTACTATGCCGATTTTAAGTCCTTTGGGTATAAACCAAGGAGTGGGATAACTGGATCAAATGGTGGTTCCATTCCAAATTTCCTGATGAATCTCCATACTGCCTTCCATAATGGTTGTACCATTTTTTCATTCCCACAGCAATGTATGAGTGTACCTTTTTCCCCACATCTCACCAACATTTATTGTTGCTTGTATTCTTGATAATTGCCATTCTGATTAGAGGGGGATGAAATCTTAGAGTAGTTTTGATTTACTGTGCCATATCTTGATGCAGTTTTATCTGAATCTGGGTGAGCATTTTGAGGGCAATTTAATTTTTCTTACTACTCTTGAATACAGTTAGCAAAATTTACTTGATAATTGCCTTGCAGCACATCAGTGGATGACAAGGCCAGTCAAATGTCCCTGTCCATTGCTTCATTCTGAAGACTACTCCTAGATGGGAAGAGATGCAAATTGGGGTTTTGTGCACCAAGCTGCAAACCCCAACAGCTCATAATCTTCCACTTTCCAGAAGAAGATGCACAAAACCTCAGAAACATATTTTTCTAATAAAGAACTAGACTCCTACATGATGTCAATCTATTGGAAAACATTTTAATATAGAACAGAAAGATATCTCTAAAATTCCGAGTCCATCTGTTGTCTTTGTGGGCCTGGAGAGATGATGAGGGTGTGATATCAACTTCTTTTTACCTATATTGATGTGAAGGGGATATGAAAACTTTGGATTTTAGAATTGAAGTTCACTTACCTTACTTAAAGAATAGTGGTTTCTAACACAAAGGAACAGAAATAGGGTCCTGATGGTTTAAACATAGTCCCCATTATCAATATAAAAAGAAAACAAGGCCAGTTCTTTGGTTTTCTCTTCTGTGCTCCTGAAGAACTTTATTTTCCAGCACCATCTTGGATGGTTGTGGGAATCATGTATCTGTTTCCTCAGTGTCAACCTCATGTATGTATCCTCAGTGTGAACCTCACCTGGAGCCCCTGAATGCTAGAAATACTTGGCTGGGAATTTCGACATTCTTTTATTGTTTCTATGCTGTTGTCTGGTTTCTCTGCCCTTTGACAAGTTTTTGCTTCCACTGATACAGCTGTATGGAGTAACATGATTTGGGGAGAAGCAGCTGTTTCTTACTGCAGAGAGGTAATCCTAAGACTTGAGCTTTATGTCTCTCTGGCCTTTGTAATTCAATTCTGTGAATTTTTTTTTCTTTTTCTTTTTTTTTTTGGAACCAGGGATTGAACTCAGGGACACTCGGCCACTGAGCCACATCCCCAGCCCTATTTTGTATTTTATTTAGAGACAGGGTCTCTCTGAGTTGCTTAGGGCCTAGCTAAGTTGCTGAGGCTAGCTTTGAACTCGCGATCCTCCTGACTCAGCCTCCCAAGTTGCTTGGATTACAGGTGTGCGCCACCACACCTGGCTGTTTTCTTTTTTTAAGGTTCATTGTCATTTTATTTCTTTTTTAAAAGGATCCTCGCCTTCCACTCAGTGTCCTGAGGGAGTATGTGGGGATAATTATGAGTGCCTTGCCTATCTTTAGAAAATGGTCTTAGGATCCGTTAGGTAACAATTCTGTAAATGTATTATAAACTTTATGGTACTGTACTAATCAAAGGGAAAGAATCTAAGGCTGCTAAGACAGGAAGAAAATCTGCAGCAAACAGGAATCCCTTTACCTATACCACAAACTGTTAGTTCAGGGTTGGGTGAAGATCCACACTGTTCAAAAAAGAAGTAGATGAGAGAAACAGGAGCTACGGTAGAAAATGCCTTCAGGTCCTGGCTTGGTTTCCAATGCATTTCAGTGGTATCAGGATCCAGGAGAGTTACAATTAACTGTTCAATGCCTGATGACAATAATTACAATGATTATGAACCTAGTATAGAAGTGTGAATGTTCAATACCATGATTCTTAAGGTTCTACCTTAAAAGTCATATACATGACCAACTTAAAATAAGCCCACTACTTATTAAAGCAATCCATAGACTAATGAGAAAAAAGACAAATGAAAATAGGTATTTAAAAATATTTTGAATATAATTTGTTCACACTGAAATCAATTTAGCTTTCAAGGTGAGGACATGAACACAGAGCTGAGTCGGGACTAGGCATAGTTCTGAGCACTGAGCTCACTCAGTTATCCTCACAGGCACCTGAAGAGATAGAAAAGGAAACTGAGGCCCATAAAGAAGATGGAATTTGATAGAGGTCACACAGTGGGTATTGATGGAGCCAGAACCTGGAAAAGGGCAGCCTAGCTGTCAATGCTAAAGACAGACAAATAGGAAAAGGTCAATATTAGAATTTAGGGGGAGAAAGCTATTTTGGCAACTGGAAAAATAGAGGATGTGAAGAAGATAAGGAATGACAAAATACAAGACAAGGAAACACATGAGATCCAAGGCACATCCTGAGAATTAATAACCATAATATGTTTATTTTTAAGGATAATATGAGATAATTTATAGCTGACATTAAAATATTTTTAAATAAGACAATAATGATAATAATAAAATAATAATAATCATTCAGGATATATAATTTTAAAAATATTTTAGTGGGTTGGGATGTGGCTCAGTGGCAGAGCACTTGCCTAGTGTGTGCAAGACCCCAAGTTCAATCTCCAGCATTGGGAAAAAAAAATTCCAGAGACCAATGGAAGACAAAGAAAGAGTAAACTGTGGAGAATGGACTCACTTCTGCCTTAAGCAGATTAATGTGAAGGATGGTAGCTGAGTCAATATATTTCCCCCTAGACTTGAGTGCTTGTATCAGCTCATTCACAGATTCATGCCATAAGATTGTGACTGAAGAAGTCACTTGTGCTATGATTACATAAATTTGCTGTTTGTTAATAATTTTTGCCTGGCATTTGTGAATATTACGTGTTTATATTTTCATAGTTCAGGCTTCAACGTCTATATTTCTACCCCTGCATACTCATGAAAAACTGCTGTACCTATGACAGGTTGCAAGATTTTCCCCCTCTGTGCACTCAATTTGTGTATTATTGTATCATATGACATTTTGAATCAAGTGCTGCTAGTCAAGCTGCTATCAGCAGCTGATGCCAAAAATATTCATTATAACACTTCTCAGCATGCAAGTGAGAGCCCTTCAAATCACACAGGCAGAATTTACAGCCATTGTTCTTTTCTTTTTTGCATATGATTCAGCCAAAAGAATGCAAAACAAAAGACGATTTATTAGAAAGTAATGCCATGGTAAAAAGTCGTAAAACTTTGTGAAGTTTATGTGAGATTCAGAACTGCATTATAGATACCTTCTCAGAGGACTTTTATTCTCTTCTTCTGAATGTTTTTCAAGAACATTTGTGTGTGTGTGTGTGTGGGGGGTGTCTTTGATTACGTCGAGTAACACCTTCAACAATGAACCAGAAATGGAGGATACAGCCTGTGAGGAATGCCCCGTATGTGACCCCTCTCTGCTGATGTCCCCATCAGGGCAACTGCAATACTCATGATAGCAAGAAGTAGATCAAAAGGCTTATTTTACAACAGGAGACAATGGAAAACCAGATGAATTCATAAGGGTTATCATCTTTAGTATCCAGAGTGCTGAGGCTGCAACCATTGGCTGACTTCATAAAAATTAATTTATTTGACTAAGTGTGGGCCCAGAGCTAGAAGCCAGTGGAGCAGATCCCAGCGAGCCATGGCAGAAGGAGAGTACCTTCAGTGGTAGTTCTAAGTACCAAACTCACATTGTCATTGTCTCTTCTGGAGGAAGAAACAGCCTTTGGGTTGGGGGTGAGGGGTTGGGTTGGTAATAGAGGAGGAGAAGTAGGGTTGGTGCAAAGCGCCCTACAACTTGCCAATTCTTTGTGCACTGCCTGAAAAATTGGGGTTGATAATCTTTCTTGTTCTCAGGTCCTGGGGAGACTGTGAGCAAAGGGCTTGGATTGGGCAAAGGTAGTTTCCTTCTTGGCTTAATGAAAACATGCTGGTTCCTTTCTTAAAATCATGGTTCCCACACAAAGTGCCGTGACCTCAGTCCAACAGAAAGGGCCAAGGGTCACAGCTACCAGTTAGGAAGTGGGCTGGACCATGCTGTGGTCCACGGTGTTCAAGAGAGATGCCCAGACCACCGGTTGGCTCTCACTGCCCTCTTTATGTCTTTGACTTTTCCTGCCTGTTGGTGACATGGGGTTGGCTCCATAGTCTTCTGAAGGGTCATCTACAGATGTTTCCCATCTGGCTGAGTCTCAAGCCCTTCATTGGAGGAGAAGTGCTTCCCTTGGTCTGGCATATGATATTTTGCTAACTCTGATTTGGAAATCACAAAGGCTTCTTAAAGGAAGAACCAGACGTTCACATTTAGTAAGCTCAGGAGGTGTCCGACACTGCAGTAAATACTTTCTATGTGAGACCACACGACAAGCTGGTGTCCATGTGCGTGTCTTTTAAAACACAATCATCTCGTCTACTGATCCTTAGAAACTGTTTCAGATATGGATCTCACATTTTCCTATTACACATGAAATTCTAGGTAATAATATCCTCAAAGATTTACCCTCCTGTTTGAAAATGCTTTGGAATTTCCATATTTATTTTGTTCTCCAGGGAAAGCTGGAAAAGGTTTAGTAGGTAAAATGTGACTTCTTCTAAACTCTGAGTTTTTGTCATTGAAATTTATAAAAAGCAGGCCCTAGATGAACAACAGCAGCAAAAATGCCCCAAACTGAGGCTTTCTCTAGTGGAATATTAGCAAGCTGCATTTTTCAAATTTCTCCCTGATGATTTCTGGGATGACACAAGACAGAAGAAGGGGAGGCTGGTTTTGTATGGACCACTGATACATGGGAAGGAACTAATGCAAGACAGAAGGGCAGACCTGCCTGGCTCTGGTCAGCTGGCCATTCTGCAGTGGCTGGGATTGGGCGGAGGGGGAGTCCAGGTCACAGCCGAGGCTGGCTGGAACACAGCTAACTGTGGAGTCAGCATTCATCTGCTGACTCACTGCAGCGACTCAGAAGCGTTTCTCTCCTCCTGATACTTCCAAGTTTCCTATATAGAGCCGGCTGAGTGAGCATCAGACAGGCAGACAGAGAGGCAGCCTGGGGTCCTGCAATCAGAGCATCGCCTTCTAGGGACCTACCGTATCTTTGCACAGTAGCTTCTGGTGTCTGAGCTCTGTCCCTTTTGCCAGCCTCATTCAAAGGATCCCATTTTTACACAGTTCACCTCTTCCAAATTCTTCCCTTTGTTTCCCTGTTTATCTGGGTATCATGTGCAGCATCTCAGCTTGGTGGATGGCAATTTTCTGGTTCTGAAACATTTTATTTATCAATCCATCTATTTTAATTCATGCTTACATATTTATTTACTTTGGCAAATGGCACACATAGTTGATGCAGGTAAGAAATAAGCCCCATTAGGCTTAGTACCACTGTGCAAGCTTTCAGACTTTTTTCTCTCAAACCTTCTGAACATGCTAGCAAATGAGAGCTCTAAACATAATTTCCTTGTTCTGATCGTAGGATCAAGCCCTGTCTATAAAATGCCCAGGGTGATATTTGTAAAGACAGTATCAAAAGAAGAAAAGTTTCACATGGGAACTGCTCATGAAGGAATACAGATCATTTATATAGTTATTTGGGGATAGTTGGTAGTTAGAATAATTTTAACAGATTGTAGATAAAGAGTTAGCAAAAATCTTTATCAATCATGCTTTATAGTAAATACTGCTTTTAGAGTCATGCACAGGAAAACATGCAGTTTTCTATTTATAAAGCTTTTATACATTTTAAAGCTTTCTTTGTTTTGAATTATGTGAAAGTGGTATAAAGGAAAAAGAAAAATTGTTGTTTTTCAAAATGTTATTGGTTATATAATTTATGTTCAATTTCTGCAACATTTTATGTTCCTCTAAAGAAAGAACACAAGCTGTAGAGCTTTGCAGAAGTCAATGCACTTCTCACAGGGACAGGGGGTTTCTCTGCTACAAAATGAAATGTCATCTTGAAGGCACAGTCGATGTGACAAGGACTGGTGACAACTACTAGGGTGAAAAGCACTATGTGATTTAAAGGAAAGATTGTGGAGGGACAAGGAAACAGAATTGCCCTAGCAGGGATGACAGTGGCCTTAGACCTTCCTCAGGGGTGTAACCTGTCATTCACTCCAGACCTAAGTTGAAGACTACAGCCAAGTCTTGCCAATGCAGAGGGACACAATGCTACACTGAGGACTGGGTTCAGGTGCAGAACTAGCATTTAATGGAATAATCGGAAATTGGCACCAGAGCAAAGCAGATGAGATCCAGAGAGCCAAAGATGAGCTGTTCCTCTCAGCCTCAGCAGCTGCTGACTATTGCATTCAGAGGGCAGATAGCAGTGATGATAAGGTTAATTATGTGCTGGGTGGCTCTTTACCATTTGTCTTAGTCTGCTAAGGCTGCTAAAAAAAAAATGCCATTGACTACATAATTTAGAAATAAGAGAAGTCTATTTCTCACAGATCTGGGGGCTAAGAAGTCCAAGATCAAAGCCCCAGCAGACTGTCCTTTAGGGTCCATGCTTGGGCTCCAGTCACTGCCTTTCCTGCTGTGTTCTCACATGGTGGAGGGAGGTTCTCACATGGCTGCTCTCTGAGGTCTCTTTTATACGGGGCTAATCCTGTTCATGGGGCTCCACCCTCATGACCTACTCTCCTTCTGCAGACCCCCTCCTGCTGGTATCATGTCCTAGGGTGTCAGGACTTCACCACAGGGATTTGGGTCTTCCATCCCCTGCATCTTTTGACTTATTGAACTGAGTTTTCCTTTGGCAACCAAGTTCATTTCTAAAGTATTCTGAACTTACTAGCAGTAACTTACCCCTTTAAGGCTGACACATTTGGACTTGCTAGGGTCTTAGACGAAGAGAATAAAGAGGTACCAACAAATCCACTCACCCATAAATAACCACATCAAGAGAAATAGTTTGCAGTGCTTCACCGATAAGCATGGGTCCCTGCCTGCGACACACACAGCCAAGTGTCAGGGTGGAGTCAGGGCTCCCTGCCAATCAGAGACGATGCAGAATCTGTTCTTACATGTCTGGAAGAGGTCAGTGCAGAGGTCAGTGCAGGGGTCAGCAAACTGCTCCGCTTGCTTTTCTACAGCCTACCAGTTAAAACTGAAAAACAAAAGGAAAAAGGCTAGTATTTTGCGATACATAAACAAATGCATGAATGTAATTTAGGTGTACAGACACTGAAATAAAATCTTAATGGAATGTAGTCATGGATTTTTTAAAATGCATGGCCTGTGACTATTTTCATGTTACAGTGACCAAATTGATAGTTCCATCAGAGAGCTTTTGGTCCACAAAGATTAAAATATTCAATATCAGCCCCTTTGCCCAAAGTGTTTGTCATTGGCTTTTCTAATGGATTAGAAAGCCATTAGTCATGTGATCACACTGTTCAAATGACACGTGTGGACGTGCTGCAAGGATGAGGTGTGAACGTGTATCATGAGACAAAAGCATAGTGGTGACAAAACCCAGAGCAACACTAAAACCTTGATCCGCTGTGGGCTCATGGTGCACTGACTCAGTGGGGAGCAGACTGCAACTGGGCATCCCAGCCCAGCAAGCCGGAAATTCTGTAAGGCAAAGGGGCGAGGACTTCTGTCTGCCATGGTTGACCTTGTCACGGTGCTGAAGGGAACAAAATTAAGTGACAGTTATTGCAGAGTGTAAAAAAAAAAGTCAAAGGAGACAAACTTAGAAGTGAGAAAAGATGCCACTTGTAAAAATATATGAAAACACACAGAAATGCATTTTAGCCCATCAATGAGCAAAAAGACTTTTTGTGTCATGAGGAGATGATGGAAACTTTATTACAATAATATTTTTTTTCTTGTGAGAGATTCAAAATACTTGTTTTACTTCTCTGCGTATCATGGAGTAGTAAAAAATGTAAATCTCTCAATCTGCATTTAGAACTAACACAAAGCCGAGCCGTTGGATCACTTTTCCTGCTAATTATTGAGAATAATAGGATATGCGAAAATAAGATTGTCCGCTTAATAGTGGCAGATTATTTCTGTGAATTTGCAATAGACTTCAGTTTGTAGTGTTATATTATTATATCAACACTATCACTTTATTGGTCTTCCCTAAAAATGACTAGAGAATTGAAAAAAATCCAGATAAGATAATATCATTGTTGCAAAGTGGTGTTGACATAAAATAAACAATGTCAGGTTCATGAATTTTAGATTCATAAATAGATTCAACTTCAAAGAGCCCCTTATCCTCCAATGCAACATTGGTATCATCTGTCTGCAAAAGATTTCAGTTTATTTGTGTAAATTCAAAAACGTCTCATTAATTCATTGATCTAACAGTTACTGAGTACCTGCCACGTGCCAAGCCCTGAGTCTGAGGCGGAAGTGGGGGTTTCAACAGCACTCAAGCAGTGGGGAGAGAATGAGGACAAGCTGGACTCCAGTGGCCACAGAATTACCCTCCCAGGAGTAGTCTTTGTCATGGGCCAGGGGCTCACTGGGGAAGGGAATGGAGTCATATTTTATGCATAAGAACAGTAATTTTTGTCTCTGATTTAAAAATTCCATTTGATATATTTTCATTATGTCTTCTTGGGCCATTTATCTTAAAAATTAAACCTTCAATTATTATAAATTTGATCAATTAAAGTAGAGATGCTCTATGATCTACCCTACTGTTCTGGTCTGAAATTTAAATAAATTGTAAGTAGAAAACATTCTGGGAAGGAGAAGAAAAAGCATGTGACCTCAGTAGAGATGTTTTCACAAAAAATCACCTCCAAATTGCTTGTCTGCTTCTTTAACAGTCCTAGGAAACAGGTATTTTAATAGTGACAATGTCCCACATCTGTCATGAACCACGGTGGCTCTGAATCTAGGTTCCAGTCTCACTCGGAGTCACACTGTGACACCACACACGGACATGCAAATGCACCGTGCACACACACAAGAGTTAGGACAAGGTCCAGGTAATTTGTGTGCGGGACCCACGCCCGGTGTTTCTAACCAGTTCCTGAGAGCTGTCGCCATTAAAACCCAGTCAATTTGGGAGGCTGTAGCAACTTAGTGAGACACTGTCTCAAAATAAAACATAAGCAGATCTGAAATGTGGCTCAATGGTTAAGCACCCCGGGGTTCAATCTCAGGTACCAAACAAAATCCCAATGATGTGTCCAAGACAGGGAAGGTGACCAGAGGTAAGAGGCGTGCTCCCCAGGCTTGAGGAGGGAGAAGATAAATACCTTCTTTTGAAATGAACCCCAGGACTGTATCCACAGCTTGTCTTCTGAAGAACTACAGGAAGTACCTTGGAAACATATTATTATTCATCTTAAGGACTGAATTTTGATATCTTCTTTTAATATCACAGACAATTTCTGGCCCTCTAGTGAATTAATTAATTATTTTTATACCATGAATAACGGGTTGTTGGAAAAAAATAGTATAACACATAAACTATGGCCTTCTTTGATACATTCACTAAAAATAATATCCAGTAGGCACTTTGCACGAGCAAAATGTAGTGATGAGCACTCTAAGTGATACAAAATAATACCGCGTGGTTGATGGCCTCAGGAGATTCCCTGTGAATGTTCATGCAGAAAACGAAAAACATTTCAATGAACTGATGTGACTGAATGCACATGTGCAGTGTGCAAATAAATATTGTAGCAATGTAAGTCTTTAAGAGAAAAAGAAGATTTTGTGGAAGAGTTGGAATTTGATCAGGTCCCAGTGTGATGGGCAAGCTTTGGGCAGCAGGTGGTTCCTGTCATGGGCGTGCAGGTGTGTGTGTGGTGGAGTGCAGGAAGGGGAGGTGCATAGAGGCCTAAGAGCTGGCAGTGCATTCAGGACAGGGTGTGGCCATCTGGCCAGAATATGCCACAACTGCTTAACAACTCTGGCCCCTTGAATTAAAAACAGCCATTAGTGAGCATGCTTACCCATCTGTGTGATCATGCTGGTCTCAAACAGTGAGACTGGTTTTGTCCTCAGAACACACTTTAGGAATCTGAGATCAAAGACTCAGAGACATAGACTCAAGTTAGGTCTCCTTCCTTCTAGTACTGCATTGTCGTGGGAGCCTGCTCCTTGAAGGGTAGCCCCTGCTTGGTCCCCGCCACCAACCCCACTGCCTTGTACCACAATCCCAGAGCCACAGCACCTTTTGCCTTGAAGTATCTGCTTCTGCTCATAGTCCTGAGCTACTAGTAGCTGCTGTAACTCTGGTCAAATTACCCTCTCATTGCCTCCATTTCCACGTACAACACGAGAATAAAAATAGTACCTATCTCACTGGAAGTTGTGTTGGAAATATTGAGAACCATACTGGGTATTAATTAAGTGCTATCAAAGTACTAAGAAAAAAAATCAAAGTATTACTGCAGCTAGTTCACAAAGACCAGGCTTATCCATTAACTGACTACATAGATCTAAAGAGCAGAGGGGTGGTGAGGGAAAGTCAGTAGAAGTAGAAGAATGCCGTGCTCATGCAAATAGTTTAACATCAAACAGAGAAGAAGCCAGAACAACTGTGTGGTATTCTTAGTGCATCCTTCCAGGCTACTGAGGAACCAGGCTTAGTGCTGATGTGATACGAGGGTCAACCTGCATCCACTCCACCCACTCTTTGCTCATTCCAATTCCTGAAATACATGCATATAAATCATTCCAAGAACGTTAATTTTTTACACTTTTTTGTTATCTCCAGAAAACCAACTACCAGGAATATATTTTATATAACACACAAATATTCTGGATGTTCTTAATGTGGAGATGAAGTCCTCCTTGAAGGAGCATACAAAACCAAAATCATAGCATTAATCAGAGTACCACGAACATTCAGCAAGTCACCAAAGGGCTTTTTATGAAGTTGTGAATATTATCTTTTGTTCTGTGAAAAATTTCCTCTGATATTTAGAAGGTATATTCCTTTATATGGTCCTCTAAGATTTATTCTTTCTTTTTTTCACTATTTCTTGTATGCCTTTAATGAATCTCCTTCCTCTTCTTTTTGCAAAATATGTAATAAAGCTTAAAGTGGCATGTGTGAGAGGAAGAAAAAGTAAAAGAGTTATAGAGAGTTGTACTCAAATTTTGATTTCTTTACAATAAGAAAAAATAATTATATGAGGATCTTCTTTACTCATCAGTAAGTAATGTCTATTATATTTAATAACATTGTTTGCATTAACACCATGAATAAACATTTAAGTTTGGTACTCTTCCTGAAATGCTTCTGTTTTATGTTTCTATTCTTTTCCAGCTGTGTCACAAACTCCATGCACAGAGTTGTATTTAACCTATAAAAGTTCACACTGAAATTAATATCAAAACAATTTCTTAAAACTTTAGAGCAGAAAAATATCTTACGAGCATTTAGTACAATTCCTCTGTTTTTAAAGTGAGGAAATTGCAGTGAGAGGTTATCACTCTGTTTATTATGCAAAGATTATACTTAGACCAAAGCAGATTTTACTAATGAATTCTCTCATTAGAACTTTGATACATTTGGAACCTCATTAGGTTCTACCTTATTTATTCAGCAACACCCAATCCTTTTCTTAGCCCACAATATTTTTCTTTTTTTTTTTTGAGGGCTTATTTCTCAGAGTCCTTCATGAGATGCATTCAATAGATTAACATGGCCTTAGGAAGTTTTCTGATTATTTTGTATCGAAGAGGCAAGATTTGGAGACACTCTGGGTGTGCTCTCTGAGAGATGCTTTGGTATACGCCAGACCTGTTTGCTTGACTTTGAGAAGATGCCAAGGGCATCAACTTGTGCTAGAAAACTGCTCTCTTTGAAAAGGAAGAGCTCCCTGTTTACCACGCTGCTTCCTGCAATTCCAGGGCCAGGACTGCCTCTGTAACACCCAGTCTCCACTCTGCTTTCCTCATAGACACGACATGTTGACATTTACCTGGTGGAAATGCCTACTGTTTTTTTAGGTGCAAATAAGTGCAACAAGTATTCTCTACTCAGTTCGTTAGATGCATTGCTTCCTTTACGCCCCATGACAGGGCACACACTTGCATGTTGCAGAGGAAATGCGACTTGGGAACTGAGATGAGGAAAGATGAACCCATCAGCCCAAGTTTGCACAGCTAGTGAGGACCTGACCGGAACTGAAGAATTAGGGAATAAAATAATTAGTAAGTGTCATTTAATGGCTTATATGAGGATAAAGCAATTTTGATTTTATTTTTTCAATATAAAATTATTGAAGAGAATAATGAGTTCAGAGATGTAGTTGCATGCAAATCTTTGAAAATGCATATTTAAAATACTTTTGTAAAGGAATTTTCCAAGCACAATTGAGATTTACACCAAATCTGAAGGAAAAGAAAAAACAAAATTGGTGGCAGAGCAATGATTGTGACTTTGGAGGGGTTTTATAAGGCTGGTGCTACATTTCCCACTCACTTAATGGGGGTCCTTCAGTATCTGATTCTCATTTATTAGGTCTTTAAGTCAAATTGGGTTTTGTAGCTCTTCCAGCAGGGACAGCAAGTCACTTCCCACTGTCTCCTCTCCTCTTCTTTTGTGGTAACAGAGGGTCTAGCTGAGCACATGGTCATGTCCTCAGCACCGCTACTCAGCATTCCCTGGAGCTAGTGGTGAGCTTACACTGGCCACCGCCAGTGGGAAACAGGTGAGAATAGTATGAATAATTTCTAGTACATTTGTTTCAATAGAAAGTATATCCTCTCCTCTTGCTTCCACTAAGTGGAATATGAGTGTGATGGCAGGAGCTAGGGCCGTCATCTTAAGACAAGGAATGAAAATTGCCTCTTGAGGACTCCAGAGCACAAGACAGAAGAAGCCTCATGCCTGAAACCACAAGGCAGCCTTGACTGCCATGCTTTCAGAGAAAGAGGTGAACATCTGTCTTTTTGAAACCACGGCTTCTTTCTCATGCAGGCAATCTGTATCCTAAAGTTTTTTATATATTAAAAATTCAATTTGGGAAAAAGGATCTGTAGATAAGAATATTTGGCAAACATTTACATAAAACAAGCTAGATGGTATATTCTATTTTATTGCGGGACAGAATGTTTGGGGTGAATCTCCAAGAGGAGGTAAGCAGAGTTTTAATACTTGATTATGTAAATTATTCTTAAAATGGGGCATCCTGTGGATGTAGCTACGTGGAGAGCACGTTGGGAACTGCAGCTTCAGGATGCACAGTGTGAGGAAGCTCTTAGCGTTTGAGCTTTAGCATCAATGATGAGGGGAGGGGTGGGCGTGAGCAGTTGTGATCCAGAGAACCTTTCAATTCAACATTTCATTAGGGAGCACTCAGTGCTGTGGAGATTAATACTACCTTTGGAAAGAAAAAGACATTAATGATTACTTCTGTCAACTATTATGACATTATATTTCTCTATTAAAGTTTGACTTGCTTATATGGCAACTATGCAAGGACAGGAAGAGGAACAAGGATAGCATTTGGGCATCTTCTGGATTTGCATATGGGTGGGGGTTACTGTTCCTTTAGTGGCTAAAGGGAGGTACCCGGATTGCAGTGAAAATAGGTGATTCTGTTTCTTTGGCGTAGTGGCCAGCTGTACGTGGTGGAACTTGGATGAATCTGGACCAGGCTGTCCCTTGGTGCCACCACCACTTGGGAACATAGGTACTGTTTTTTGGTGAGATATCCAGATGGACATGTGCAAGATGCTTTTGAAATCGGGGTTCAGAGCTGGAGGAGGGGAAATGTACAGAAATACTCTTGGGGGTCATCTCAGTGACAGTTGAAGTGTGAAATGTAGGTGGAATGAACAGACAAAACCAAGAGTAGTAGTGGAAAACAAGTCATTTTAGTGGAGGAAGAGCTGTATGATGACCCAGAGGTCAGGGGCAGAGTAATCGTGGGATAAACAACAGCAGTCAAGGATCCCAAGGGGACTATGGTTTGTGAAAAGACTGTGATTATCAGTCAGGGGGCTGAGGGACCAGAACACAGGGAAGCTGGTAGGTTGGATCATCAGGAGGTTGTTGGTAGCCATGGGGGGCAGGGTCAGGGCTGCTTTGAAGGCTGGATGATTATGAGGAGGGACATGTGGAGGGTCCAGAATGTGCCAGAACATAGATGAGATACATCCCCACTTTGCTGGGCTACCTTGTGGGGTTCTCAGGGATGGGTCATTCTTGTTCCCTCTCCGTTAGACATTTCTAAGTCCACAGAAGCATTCAAGGAGCAAGGGCAGCACTTACCGCCTCATGGACGCACTCAGAACCTGCAACCAGGAGACTTTTGATGCTACCCTATTTTATAACCAATAAAAGTAATATCTTACTTTTCACCAAAGCAATGCTTGGTTTCACTTAGGATGCATTTAAAAATATGTTAGGGAAAACATCAACTTCTAAAACTCAAGCGCTGGGGTGAGGGGGGCGAAGAAAAGAAAGTGGTAGCAGAAATAGATGAATGGCAGTTCTCCACACATCTTGGAAAACATCTCTGTAGCCTTTCCCTCTTCTGCTTACAGACCAGGATCACTTCCATTCATTCAAGGAACCCTGATAGTCCTTCCTCTGAAATGCACAGAGAGCTGACTCAAGCCCGCGCTCCGCCTTCTCCATTTCCCCCACACTTTCCCTTGTCTCCATTCACCAGATCTGCTTTCCTGTTCCCACCAAGCTCTGGATCTCACTTTCATTCAGCTTCTGGAACCGTTATGATTTCTCTGTCCAATGCATATCCCAAAGTGAGACAAAGAAAACCCTTCGGACCAGGCATCAGTACGCACAGTGGCTTTGCTGAGGGTTTGCAGCAATTGAGGTGGGTTACCTTGCAAAACCAAACACGGATCCAGCTGGTGTCCTGACTCCCCTGCCAGTCAGAATGCTTTTCATCGACCTCACTGTCTATGGTGGACCTGTACTGTGTCTGTGCCCATCCATGCTCACTGTGATGGCTGTGAAAAGACTGTGATTTTCAGTTAGGGGGCTGAGAGACCAGTACGCACGGAAGTTGGTAGGTCTCTTCTCTTGGCACCTCCTCTACCCCTCCAGACCTTCTGTACCCTCCTAGGGCTGTCTGGCTGGCACTAGGTTTTGCAACTTTAGCATAAGATGCCCCCTGCCCCCAAGACCACATTCCCTGCTTAAAACAGTCTGTCCAGGTATTTCCTAAACAAAGACAGTTCTCTTCCTAAGGGAACTCTGTTGCCAGCTGTTAAAATGATATTTCCCCCTAACCTGCTACATAACTTTTTAAAAGTACGTATGCTATTTATTCTTCAGTGAATATGATATGTCTGGGTAATGCTGAGATAATTGCCTGTTTTTCCTGCTGCATGTGTTCTAAGCAGCAACTATTATTTGAACAGAATGAAGAAGGGAAATAATTATTATATTTAATATGTGCAGAACTGCATCCACAGTACACTCAAATGTGTTTGTAATTATTGTTTGCCGTGTGTAGAGCACCCCCTTGATGTCTTAAATCATGTGCAGAAGGCAGGTTGGGCCTGGTTCTGCACAGTGTGCACCCAAGCCGCTGTTTCATGTTTGGGAGAAGACCTGCAGGCCTCTTGGGCATGAAGCAGGGAGACGGGTGGCTGACGGAGCTCAGGTACAATTAAAACGGGGGTCCCAAAGGAGCTGATTCTGAGCAAGATGCTAATAGCTATAAAGCTTAGACTTTTAGGTTGTGCTGTTTCTGAGATGGGATTTATTTTTGTTTTGTTTTGGTTTTGAATGGAGCCAAGCAGAGGTGAGAAAAATCTCATTTAAGACACATTGGGCACTGTGCCAGTTAGTTTGTCACAGTGTTTGATCTCATCTCTCAATGATGCGAAGAGATAGGCTGATGTCCCTATTTTCTGGTTAGAAATGCACCAGTAGGAGGGGTAAGTACAAGCTATTCTATAGTCATGTCTGCAAGAGGGCAGCGTTAGATTCACCTCTGGTTCATCACGCCGTGATTATCAGAGCATGGAAACCGCAATCCTGCATTACTCACTTCTTGAACTTCAGACGTGGTATTCCAGCCTTTCCTTGAAGAATACAAGCAAGCAGGTTGTGATTCTGCAGGAGGAGGAGGGAGGCAAATGTCATGCAGAGGGATGAAGCTGCTTCGGGGAAGGAGTTGAGTCACTATGACTACTTCCCTCTGTAGGTTTCTTTCCTGTTATCCAAATGCATCAATATCCCTGTTCTTACATGTTGTTTTAAAAAATGGGAATATATTAAAATAGCACACTTAATAACCACATGATGCTATTCTTTAGAGAAATGATAAACTTAAATGGCTCAGAGCAGGGCCCTGGGGATCGTACCTCTGTGTTTGAAGATCCAATCCATACTGCATTGACTGTGTGATGCTCAGAAAACTGCAGAGCGTTTTCTCTGTGGCTTGGCTTCCTTTTCTCTTTAAAGATGTTAGCAGTGAAAATAGCACTGTCTTATGACATTCTGAGGAAGGTTGAAGTATACAAATACATGGAAAGTGCTTAGAATGGCACATGGCATGTTAGTTTATTAAAATTAGTGCTGTAAACTGATAGGGGACACCGGATGATAGCAATAAAAACGCTCGTATGATCTAGATTCCAAGTTAGAACGTTAAGAAGAAAATTCTAGCATCTGAGCTAAGTATAAAATGTGCATTTTGTTAATATTGTGCTAATTGGCTAGGCGTGGTGGCACACAGCCTCCCCGCAACTTGGGAGGCTGAGGCAGGGGGCTCACAAGTTCAAAGTCAGCCTCAGCAATTTAACAAGGCCCTAAACAACTTAGCAAGACCCTGTCTCAAAATGAAATGAAATGAAATGGAATGGCTGGCAATGTCACTTAGTGGGTAAGCCCCTAGGTATTATAAAAACAACAAAAAAGTTGTGCTAATTGTACAGTTATTTAAATAAAAAGAAGGTAGAAGTGGCCTGGACCATATGTAAACAGATGAGCTCACATGTATGATGGTAGTTACCAAAATATCATGCTTCCCATATGCCTTGTGTCCCATTAAAATATGATGTGGAAAAGGATGAAAACAGTATATAAACCCAAGTAAAGCTATCATTTACCTCTCTCTCTCTCTCTCTCTCTCTCTATCCATCCATTCATCTATCCATCTTCTATACATCCATTTATCCATCCATCAATCCATCCACACATGCACATATACAGGCCTGGAAGGAAATACACAGCTATATGTTAATAATAGTCTCTTGCTAGGGTGATAATGAGGGACTTTGATTTTTTATTTCCTCAGTTTTCTTCCATGAGTTTCTAATACTTTTGTAAATATAAAATACACTGAATATGTTAAATAAGAAATAAGTCCAGTCAGTGTGTCATAGAGTGAAGAACAGGCTCTCCTCTCAGCTTGGCTCCCTACTCGCCTTTGCAGAGCCTCTGCCCGAGCGTGGTGCGGCGGGGGGCGCACTCAGTGTTTGCATTCAGCGTGACACTCTGAGTGGATGGTGCTGGACCTTCTGTATTTGGTGGAACTTGATTTCCTCTTTGCTCTTTACTTTCAATCACTTAGCTTCCAGCTTAACACATGAACACTATGAGAGCGGCAGAGGACTTTTCAGAGCAATGTATGCTCTGAGGCTTCTGGAAATACGTTTTTCTTACACACACTTTTGAGGTCACATGTCTGAAGGCCTGAGTTTTAGAGTAAATTGATTTTATTCTCTGAGGGAATGATGTGATTTGAACCTATTCTCAGACATTCCCTGCTTAATCTACCCCGTCAGCTGATTAAAAGCATTAGCTCATAGCATCTGATGCTGGGAATGGTTATGGCGGGTGTCCATATATATCACTATTCTGTCCACTCTCATCTTAGAAGCTGCCTGTGCAGGATTTTTAACTTGTCCACCACTTACTCTGTGATGGGCAAGCCCTGAGCCTCAGGAGACGGCTGCCCATTAGCTCCTCTGTCCCTAAGCAAACCACTGTACTTCACCCGGTTTTATTGGATCTCCATCTGTGGATAAATGGAGGCTCTTCAGCACCCTTAGCCTGTGGTTTAGGCCACCTCTTCTGATGGGCTATGGATGTTGGTGGGATCATTCTATAGGATTTCAGCTGCATTTTGTGTGATTTCATTAGAATTTGGTTAAGTGGGATCCCTGCTCCCACCTGGGCATGTCCTAGTGGGATTCTTCAGAGACCAGTCCAAGAGAAACATGCAGTTTAAGGCTCCTATTTGGTTCTGGGCCAATCATTTTGCAAAGTGAATTGAATAGATATGATCCCAGTTGTATATAATTTGTAGTCTAAGACAGTTAATAATGACCTGGATAGGGATATTAAGGATGTAAATTGAACAAATAAATGCATTCAATTAGATCAGTTCCATAAGTAGGTTAAGGACTCACTGAGCACAGGAGCAGTTCTGTGGCCAACTACAGTGGAATGAAAGAGAAGGAGCTGAACAGCTGTAAAATAAGGAGAAAAGCAAAGTTCAGAATTCAGCTGTCTTCCTTTCTTTCATTGGTAAATTCTGGTAAATGACTGAGGTTATGAAAGGTCTTCCCTCTCCTGGGGTCTTGCTGCCCTGTGCTGGTCACTTTCCAGAAAGTTATATGGTAGGCCACAGAACAGAGCTTGGACAGGTCCCCGACTCCTGCCTGGAGCTCCTCCAGGTCCCTCCCCTGGGTTTGGAAGAGTTGGACTGGAAGTGCAGTTTCTGAGGGCTCTACCTCCACGACTCCGGGGGGCCTACTTGGGAACAATTCCTGGTCTCCCATGTGAGGGGCACCGAACCCACTGGACAATTCCCAGAGGAGAATGCATTGTTTGATACCAAGGGTGGAGTGGGACGTGATCTTTATCCCAATGAGTTGTGCCTTCCCCAAGTTTTGAATAGCCTTCAGTTTCAGAAATAACCTTCAGCTGGAGAAATAACCAACCAGCAATGTACACATTTAAAGCAAAGAGAAATTATATTGTTTCAAACACGAATATAAAGTCAATAATAACTTCTAAAACAAGATTTTCTTGACAGTCATTCTAAAATAGACCTTCATCAGCTACTATCTTTTCATTGTCTAACATCTGTTTAAGAAGAAGGTTGGTAATGTCGGCTATATTCTGGTATTGTGGAAATTAATCAAATTAATCTACAAAATGATTTTAAAAACATAAAAAATTGAAATGAAAAGTGATAAAGTCAGGTAGCGTATTAACCCTTGCTTCATCTTTCTTGGTTGGTATGCTCTTAGCAAGCAACCTTGGCTTCCTAAACTGTACTTCTTGGCTTCCATTTATTGGGTAATGAGTGATTATTAGCACATGAATCTGTAAACATACCTCAAATTAGTCAAAGTCCTATTCTCCTATTATTAATGGCAATACTAGGACTTTGGAGCCTAATTCTTTGCATCATTTACTGTTGACTTAAAATGCCATGTTAGGAACTAAACACATCATTTATGTATTTCTGGTTGTTTATGTAAGATATTGCTTAAATTAAAAAAATTCTCTCACAAACGTTAAGGCCCCAACACATACATCTACAGTGCTTCAGAAGGAAAACTGTCTGAGCTAGGACAGTTATGTGGTTTTTAGGCAACTTGAATAATGCAGCAAAGACTTCAAAACTCCTCTTAAAAAGAAAAAGATTTCTTTGAACTGACAATGAATAAACAATCTTTGCAGAACTACAGAATTTTTATTTGATGCCCTGAGTCAAACACAATGAACTTTAAGGAAGATTCCTGACTAAATACGTCAGTTCTTTGGAGAAGATTCCAAGAGATCTTTGCTTAAGTGCTTTTGATTCCAGCAATAATGCACTAAGGGTGTATATATATACAAATTCCTAAGCTAGACAGACATAAACTTCCAGAAATCTCTACTTAGTATTATTCAGTAGCTAAGTGAACGCACCATCACTGAGACCTCATCTGTTATCCCTCAAAATTATCACAACAACCTTGAGTCTCATTGTTAACAGCAGAAAAACTTAGTCTTAGGCTGAGTTGTTTGCTGAATACCATTCGTTATGGGGTCTGACTTCTGGGATAGTTATTTCACATCCCACCTTGCTTCTTAAATATAGTGTATTCCACTTTAATCTTGTACAGTACAAAGCACAAGAAGTATGTGTACTTTTTATGTTTTTTGGGTACTATTTATCACTCTTAAATTCAATTTAAGATTATATTGCCTTAGAAAATTGGTGTTTTGGTTCTTTTACTTATTAATCATCTGCCTTTGGCTGGCCACATCTCAAACATTCAAGCAAGCCAATCCAATCCAAACAAATGTTCATTCTTGCTCAAATGAATATTACAGTAGGGATGGCGGACAAATAAAAACTGATAAAATTCCAGATCCATGAGAAAGAAATGTGATATTTCCTTTAGCTTGTACAAGTTTGCCTTACATGTAAGCAGCATTTCTGCAGGACTTTCCAGAAAGAAAACTTGTCTGACTTCATGGGGTGCAAGTGAATGGGATGGGGTTCACTGTGTCACAACAATTATGTATTCAGGGGTATCATTGTAGTAAGTACCCCAAAAGAACGTTTGAAGAGTATGGAAAGGGGAAGTTGCAGAATGAGGAGTGAGCCCCGTGATGGACAGGTACTGTCCAGGAGCCATGGAGGGGCTGGTATTGTCCAGTCACTTGTGCGAGTTCCTTTCCAGGAAGTGCCATTGCGACTGAACAAAACCCAAGGTGAGTATCTGTCACCATGTTTGATACCATGAAATGAAGTCTGAGAAGCTCGGTGTTTTGCTGAAGGTCCCACGATTGGGAGTGGTGGTGCCTGGGTTTGGATTCAAGTCTGGAGATATTATGAATAAGTGAGGAATCCCAAAGGGAGCAAGAAGCGGAGAAAGAAGCAATTACTGGAAGGAGGTGTTAAAACTGGACCTGTAGCAAAGGAAAAGGAAGTTGAATTTTCTTGAGAGAAGACAAGGGCTTATTATGAATCGAGAATACAGCTGGATCGGCAAGAAAAATAGCTTGATCATCAAGAAAGCATTAAAAAGCACTATTTCCTGTCTATGAAATTTCACCAGCTCTCAATTAGTACACACAGTATTACTAAAATTAAGTTTGAGAATGTAACTATTTTTTACTTCATTCTTTAGATCACCAAATTTCCATTTCAGCAAGCTCAGTGTTTATTTTTGTCAGGTTGCACACACGGGTGCCTTCGGTCATCCTGGCCTTGGGCCACTCTCAATCTTAAAAGAGCAAGCAGCTGAACAGGTGGCGAGTCTTGAGATTTCCTCTTGGTGAAGGCTGTGCACAGGGAAGGAAATTGCATGTTGTGGATTAATTCTGTCTCATGCTGCTATTTCTTTTTCTCATGAATTCTATTTCCTATAAACACCATTAGTTGATGGATCAGTGGTTGGCTATTATTAACTAGGTCAGGTATATTTTTTAGTGTCCCTGTCCAAAAGTTACTCAGCACAGTTTGAAGCACACCATATGTCCAGTGCCACTACATTTTTCTTTCTTTTTTTTTTTTTTTTTGGTCAAAATGATGCAATGCAGCGAAGTCACACATATTACCTTCAGCTAGGGGAATGGAAGTCCAGACTTTTTTTGAAGGGTAGACGTCAGATGTAGCCCTCTTGTCACTGGTCTTTATTATAAACGTCTCCTGACAGTTCTAAGATATGGTTTCAACAATGACAGCCTCACCTGCTTTGTTTGAAACAATCTTTTTTAGACTCTCGAGAGACATTGTTTTATTGCATCAAAATATATCTAAAACTAGGCCTTAAAATATTTTTTGGTGAATTTCCTCTCCTAGTTTAAGTTGAGTTGAATATAGTGCAGTGGTTAAGAGAGTGGGGACCCTGTCACTGTGACATAATTCAAACTCTGACTCTATCAGTCAATATCTGTGTGACCGTGGGGTCAGTAATGTAGCATCTCCACACTTCAGTTTTCCTATGTCTAAAAATGGGAATGTCGACAATGAGCACTTTTCCTTTCCTTTTTTTCTGTAGTGCTGGGGATTGAACCCAGGGCCTTGTGATTGCAAGGCAAGCACTCTACCAACTGAGCTATATCCCCAGCCCAATGAGTACTTTTTCTACTGTGTAATTTCACACGTGCATGTGTTCAGGTGTTAGGCCTCTGAATATAGAAAGTATTCAGAACAGTACTTTGTAATAGCCATTCAATAAATGTCAGCCACTATTCCTGCTGCTACTGTTGTTACTATGTATTCATTTAACAGTATCTACTAAGCGCCTACTTTGTACTAAAACCAATGTTGAAAAGAAGGTATGAATAAGGTCTCTGCTATCCTAAAGTTTACAGTCCATGGTGGAAGACAAGTCAATTTATAAGTTAAAAAATCAAATATGCCCACATACAATAAGAAAAGCATGAATTAACACAGTGTTATAATTAAAGGACAAGGGGGTACTTTGGCATGAGTGGCCCAGAAAGGCTTTTCTGTGACATTTAATCTGAGTTATGGTAATAAGAAGTCAAGAAGACAGCAAAGGGAGAAGGGAACAGTCAGGAACAAAGCCATAGCAGGGAAAACCTATAGGGTGTTCAGGGAAAGAAAGTCAATCAGAGTAACTGGAGGGTGTGGGCCCAGTGGTGAGTCAGAGAGGTTGGTAGGGTTAGCACACAGAGGGCGCTTCGTCCAGGATGAGGGTCTGGATTTTATTTTAAATGCAACTGAAGTCATTGCAGAGGAAAGGTTGGTCACCTGTGTTTTAAAAAGATTCTTCTGAGCCCTGAGTGGAGAGTAGCCTGTGGAATTGAAGCAAATGAGGAAGCAGAGACCTGGCAGGAAGCAACCATCATGGGTTGTGTGAGAAATGCGGTCTAGGGAAAGGAAGTGGGAGACCAGATGGAAAGGATTCAGATTTAGTGTTTGGAGTTTTTCTTTGTGCCATGCCTCCTACTTGACCACCTATCAGACAAGTACCCCAAAAGTACTTGATGACAGCAATCATAATTCATAATGTATTTACTGACACCCATATGATGGTTTGCATATAAGGTGTCCTCCAAAGCACATGTTTGAGACAATGCAGAAATGTCAAGAAGATTATGACAGCTGTGACCTAATCAGTGGATTAATCCATTCAATAGATTAATAATTCAAATGGGTTAATGGGTGGTAACTCTAGGCAGGCAGGGCCTGATGGAGGAAGTAGGTCACTGGGGGTGTGCCCTTGGGGATTTACTTTATCCCTGGCTCCTCCCACTGCAGCTCTCTGCTTTCTGAGTGCCATGTTCTGACTGCTTTCCTCTGTCAAGCCCTTCTGCCATCATGACCTCCTCACCTCCCTCCCAGAGCAATGGAGTCAGCCAACTATGCACTGAACCTTGGAAGCTGTGAGCCCCAAATACATTTTTATTATTTTTCTTTCTTCTTGTCACGTCTTTTGGTCACAGTGACCAAAACCTGATTCACACAACCCACCATACACTCTAGCAGGGACAATGGGCACATTGTAATTAATATGAAACAATGAAGCATTGAGTTCAGTGAGTGAATAATTGGTTTGGTGCTCACAGGGACTTGTGTGTCTGGGGCTTTCCAAAATAATTCACTGGAGAAAAGATGTTTGATTTCACCCTTGGATGACAGGGGAGAGTTTGTCATGCCGAACCACGGCCCAAAATGCATTCTAATCAGAGAATGGAGGAGGGTGACCCAGAATTATAAATGTTCATGAAATATTTAGGGAAAATTACATCTGCTGGTGTGAATGGAATTTAGCAAATGGGCAGGAGCAGAGTGAAGATCGTGATGAGTATGAAAGTCTTGTAGGAATGAGAGTGCAAACAAATACAAATATAAATTAAAATCTTAAAAGATGCAGAATTTAACTTGAGAAAAAAATCCCTTGATACCAAATTAACTAAAAACTCCATGTCTCAGTGTTAATTCTGAGAAGGGTTTATCACAAGATCAAGGTCAGTTAATTGAATCACTACTCTATAAAATAAAAGTAATAATTTCACTGTAGGGCTTATAGACTATACAACTACATGAACAAAGAAATTTTGTTTTTTCAAATCATCTTAGCAGCTTGTCATTCAATAATCATCGTAGTAAATAGTATAAGCATAGTGTATTTGTTTGATTGTAATAAAAATGATATTGGTATTAAATTATATAACAAATTATATAACAAAATTTTGGAAAGCATTTTATACAGACTATATGCAGACACTAGCTGCTATGAATATTATGAAAGAATAATATATTTATTATATCATGAATTCTCAATAATAAATAGAGAAGACACTAGTACCCAAATAAGTGAGCAAACTGCTTGAACAAAGTATTAAAAAAAAAAAAAACAGGAAAATCAAATGGCTAAGATGTATAGTATAATAGATAATATATATAATACATTTATATGTGTCTATACATTTTTGCTCTCTTTTAGTTACAAGTGTGTAAATTAAAATTCAACTTGTATTGTTTATCAAGTTAAGGTCTTAGCAAGCAATTTGATTATATAAAGAATCTTAAAGGTTTTTATGTGTTTGGTAAATAATTCTGTTTCTCAGAATCCAGCCTAAGGAAATGAAGCTAAGTAAGAAAATATTTTTGTATAATAATTACTTTGCAACTATGAAGAAATGAAAGCAGTTTAAATTTAAACCATAGGGAAATGTTTGGGTCATCATTGGTAGTTACTTCATGTCATGTGATACGGATTTTGAAATAAGATTTATGAAATTATGTAAAAACATGGGAAATTCTGCCAATATAAAACCAAATAAAAAGAGAAAAAAAATTTATAGAAAATACCTTAGGTAGAAAGACAATGGAATGAAACACATTTACTATGTAGGTGTTTTTAGGAGAAGGGATATAAGTCCTTTTTTTCAGAACATTTTATATTTTCTTGAAGCAGAATATAGTGATTTTATAACATCATTCATTTGAAATTTTATTTTAAAGTACAGGGACTTAACATCAGAGTAATTGAAAAAATGTTTGTATTTGCTCACACATGGGGCTAGGTTGCTAGGTCCTGGTGACCAATGATGGGGAACTTGTTCTGTCCTCCAGGAGCTTTTAGACTGGGGTGTGAGATGGACAAACCTCTGACTCACAGATGGCAGCCAAAGCTGGGACTTCCACATGGATGGAGGGCATCTGTGTTTTAAGGATGGCCAGGGCAGGAATTTGATTTGCCCAAGAAACTCATCACCTCCCTACTTATTCTCAAAATTCTCTCTTACGTAGTTTAAACACATTGATCCTAGTATTGTTTCCATAAGAGATGATAAAATAGCAATCCAACTAATACAAAGTAGAATTGTACTCTCTGGTCTTCCCAGAATAACCTTCCTGTGCCGTCTGTGCTGAGAGACATTTTCAGAGCTAATGCGAAGGACTTTGTTTTATGGTTGCCATCCATCGGGAAGCATGTGTCTGTGAGGTTGTAACAAATTCACATCAGGCTGGTCTCCTAGCATTCCAGGGCTTCTGTTTTTACTGATGCCCTGTTTTTCATTTTTATGTATATTGGTGCCTAATAGATATCTTACTGTCTGCTTCAGACTGCATTCTTCTTTATGATCCAATTATTGGGTTTGAATCGCATCTTTCTCATTTGAACATTATTTGAACACTTAATGAGAAGGTTCTATTTCTCCAGATTATTAATTATTGGACGAATTGCTGCAAAATCAAACACTTATTTCACCAGCACAAATGACATCTAGATCTTCTCAGTAACCTTTGAACCATCATCTTGTGATAGAAGCAGAAAAAAATGGTTGCTATGGTGAGTCTTTGATTAAACTTACCCAAAGACTAGTCAGGCTTTTGATGTAAACTTTTTCATTATCTGTATCTATTTGAATAATCCAGCATGTTTCCCTGTGTATTGGAGTGCTCTAACTTAAAGGACCATTGCTAGAATTTTCTAGATGATATATGTAGAGTTTATTGATTTTCAATTTAAATGACAAAAATTATAACATTAACATGTTAACTATAAAAAGTTAAAATGTAGCTAACAGGTCAGAAATAAGAAGAATTCTCTTTTCCCTATAACTTTCCATTTCACTCATTAAAACATTTATTGAGATTTTTAAATGTACTTCTGTACATTACTCTAGATATTTTCCTGTATTTTTGCTATATATGTACATAAAGTGGTATTGGTCACATAGCATTTATATATTTACATAACTTTAGATTATCTGTGTTTTGCTTTCACTCAAATGATATCACAGAATAATATTCTTCAGTATTTTCACTTAATAGAATATCATTTAAAACTTTTCCACGGCTCATTCTTTATGGACCATCCAAAACAAAAACTTCACATCAGCCAGAGGTGCTGAGTTCCTGCAGAGTGCTGGGACCTGTGCTGGGTGCCAGGAGCCCACCCTGAGCCAGGGACGGTGGGTCATGCTGGAAGTGCTCACATTCTTGTGTCCTTAAGGGTGGTATTTATATTGCTTTCAGTTTTTCACAAGTGCAACATTTTTTTCTATTAAGAGTTGATTTTATTTCATTTATCTTTAACGATTTCAGAAGTGAGTTTACTCCTACTCTGTGTGTCATAGAAGGCTATGATTTATTACTTTCTTTTGTATCTATTTTTACTTACATCAACTATATTTTTTTGCATTTTTTTGAAGCATAAAAATTGTCAGCCACATTAGTGTCTTTTAGTAGTTTTCTTAACACCCTTATTAAGGCATTTGGATAACCATTTCTCAATTATTAATCCTATACAATGTTTGCTTGCTTTGAACAATGAGAGAATTGTTATATTAATATTTTTGTCTCTAACTTTAGTTTTTCACATGGTTATTTTTGTAGCATCAAGGGTTGTAACATTTGCATTCTATTCAATAATCACAATTCTCATCTTTTGGATCTAGCCTTTCATTCATATTGATTTAGTGCTAGCATTCATCCTTCACACAGTGCACCTTATTTTGATTTATTACTTGTTTGACATTTATAAAAATATATGATAGTACATTTCATATGTCCTTGAAATTTTAAAAATTCATTTTCCCTATACATGTCACTAAAAAGTCTTGGCTGAGTATAATGTTGAAGTTTTATTTTTTTCTACAAGAATTTTGTAGGCATTTCTCCTTCACGTTGGTCTGGGGAAATTGATATGGAAAGGTCCAAGACCCGTCTTAAAGGCTCCTTGATTACATCACCTACACCACATGGTGCCCAAGCAGTATCAGGTGCTGGAGGATAAATCCCAGACACCTTCAGCAGGTGGTTGCCAGGCCAGGTTGTGGTCAAGATCCAATCAGTCTGTGGCTCATGGTGTCATTCCAATCCAACATTTCTGAATAGAAAGTTCACCTTTTGCTTTTAAGTTTCAGTAACTCCACCTGAATATTTGTTCTTTTATTTGCAAATACAATCATTTATTTGCAAATACAGTGTGATTATTTGACTTCAAGTCATTCTTTATTAAAAATTTCTTCTTTATTCCTTTGTAATTTTTCTATTCTATGTTTCTACATCTTCGGGAATATCAGTTTGAACATTTGACCACTTTGTGTCTTCTGTGACTATCACCTGCCCTGCAGTGGGTTTATATTTTTATTTTTGTAGGGTGTGATTTGCTTTTCAAGCTCTGTTTCTTACTGGCTTCTGCAGACTATATTCTGTTATTCTCATTTTCAAATATTGTTTTCATCTGAGAAATAGCAGTTTTGATGTCTTCAATTTCTTTCTTGAAATGGGAATTCACATTTTGTCTGTTACCTTTGATCCCCCCTCTTATATCTTTCATAAATTCTTTACCCAGAATCCATGTTCTCTTTGCATTCCTTTTTAGAGCATCATTTGATATAAATTTGTTTCTGCTTATTAGAAGCAGTTCATTCCTGAAATGTGCTATTTGTCTGATCTTTGCTTCTCTCCTCTCTATTTGGGCCTGGCAGATTACCTGTAGAGATTATGCTTTTTGCCTTTGAACACTTAGATCACATATTTTAGTTTATAATTCAGCATCTGTCACTGATCTGATGAATTTTGTCAGCATTGAGAAGGATGGTCCTCTGTCTTTGCTATCCTGACTGCATCTTGCACTGTTCTTTGGTGTTGAGTCTTAGTTTTTGTGAGGGTGGTACCAGGGATTGAACTCAGGGACACTCAACCACTGAGCCACATCCCCAGCCCTATTTTTTATTTTATTTAGAGACAGGATCTCACTGAGTTGCTTAGTGCTTCGTTTTTGCCGAGACTGACTTTGAACTCGCGATCCTCCTGCCTCAGCCTCCTGAGCTGCTGAGATTACAGGTGTGCATATTGAGTCTTAATGGGACATCACAGTGATGGCCAATGTGTGTCATTGTCTTTAGTTCAGCCTCTTCTGCTCATCTGGGAAATGAACGTTGACCTGTCTTTCTCATCTTAGGGATCACTAGTTAGACCTATTCGAATTTGCCATTGACTTTTAAGAAGTTTGCATCTTGGTCCATATCTAGAGAGGAATTATTCACAGTTTCTTTTCTCATTTTGTACCAATCGAATTATATTTTGCAGTAGTCTTTTAGTTTTTCTTATGAGGTCATTAGAGCTTCCTGATATTGCAATTATAACTTTATCTTATTTTTAATTATTTTATTAATTTTTATAAGTAACAATGTAGGAAGCACACACATTTTTTTCTTATATTTTTTTCTAGATTTCTTCATTGATACATTTAAAAACAGAGTGCTTGTCATGATATGAAAATATTTGTATTGGTTGATAAATACTTTTCACTACCAGTTCTTAAAGTGTTTTCAATTCTTAGGGACAAGTATATTTATGTCAAATATGTTCTGGATTCCAATTTTGATTTCTTCACTTGCCAACTGTGGTTTTTTTGTGTAGTCATTTAATTTTTCTCAGTGTTAAAGGATAAAAAAATCCTACTTACTTCACAGGGTTGTTGTGTGAAAAGGAAACAGAACGAGACCCCTGAGAGCTGGGAATGCTACCAGTCCCCAGTGCACACGTCAGGGACACTCAATATTTACACTTCCCATATGGAAAAGAACCCGACTGTGGTTTATAGAGGACTGTTTGTTTTTTTCTTGAGTTATTTCCAGATGAACTCCTATTTTCTTATTAATTATGAGAGATATGCAAGAGTATATGTCAACAGTTGTCCTAGAAAACACCTTCCTGATGTTTGCCAAGGTAATGAAACTGCCAGTCGTTTCTGAGCACTTGCTGGGCAGCAGAGGACTGCAGTGCGATGGGGGGCGGGGGTGTTCCAGAAAGAGCCAAGGTGTGCTTGCAAGAAAAAATAGTGGCTAAGTGAAGTGTGGGGAGGACTCATTTTGGTGGGTGTTTTTGATGAAGGATGCGAATGAGAGAGAGAGAGAGAGGTCAGGTCAAAGCACGTACGATTTAAATTGTGTTTTTGGTTAGCAATAGGATTTCCTTTAATGCTTTCAAAAGATGCAAGTGGAACTATTTTAGTGACTTTGGGTGACTGGGTTTATGCAGGGTGGCTTCACATCTCCTCCCACCTATCTCAGTTCTTCTCTGCTGTGGCTGCACTGTGCCCTGGGAAGCTGATCCTGACCTCTGAGCAGTGGGGAGCTTCATCAAGCAAGGAGCAGGAAGGAGGAGAGTGAGGGGGGACTTATTGCTCTTTCTTCCTCAAGGTTGCTGTGGACCAGTCACAGTTCCTGTGACGGGGCCTCCTGGGACTCCAGGTTTGAGTGGCCTCTCCCTCTCCTGCCCTTCTTGCCTCAACAGCCTGTGTCCTGCCTCACTTTCATCTTGACCTCCAGGATACTGTTGCTATCCCGTGTGGCTCCTGGACAACCTCCATAGCTGCCTGATAATGGTTTCTTTGTGCAACCTACTCAACATGCCCACTTAAACGTGCCTGGAACCCTTGCTTCGGGACCACACAAAGCCCTTGGACTTATTTGGTTTACAGATCACTTTTATAGTGTCTGGAAAACCCCTACAAAACACACAGATGGCCTAGTGGATAGATAGCTCCATTGGCTGAAATGGGCAGAACATTAGTTTTTGGTCATTCCTTTTTTTTTTTGCAGTGCTGGGGATTGAACCCAGGGCCTTGTGCTTGCGAGGCAAACACTCTACCAACTGAGCTATATCCCCAGCCCTTTTTGGTCATTCTTTATGCTGAAAACGGAGCCTAGCAAGTCAGAGAGCCTAGGCTAGGTCTCCATGCCAGTGGGAGACCATCTCAGGGTGGGGAGGAAGGCTGCAACCTTTTCTTCAGCACCAATTTCATGCTGGTATCAGTGTCCAACACTTCAATATCCTACATAATCCTAAAAAGAAAGGTCCATTTTCCTTCAGTTTGTGTGTGTGTATCATGAAGGTTAGACTTGTTTGTGCAATATCTCTGAATCATAAATGGCAGTTATGATCAAACTCTTTTGATCTCTGTCCACCAAAAGTTGGTTCCCCGAATTTGTAGTATCTCAAAGTACATAGCAGCTCTTAAAAAACACAGATTGCTAGGATCATCCCTGTTCTACTGAAGAAACCTCTATGGATGCAGCCCTTCGGTGGGTTTTATAAACTGCCTGCGGGGAATTCCGATGTTCAGGCAGTTTGGAAGGACTGAGCTGAAGTTGCTAAGTGGTTCTGCTCCTGAATGCCAGTCAACTTTGCTCCTGGTTCTTGGATTTGATCTTTCTATTAGTGTACACAAACACATGTACCAGCAAGTGAATTGTTTCATCAAGAATATTTATTCTGACTTTCTCTCTAGGTTACTTTTAAAAAAAGATCATGGATTTTAGCAATTGGTCATGAATTAAAGACAATATGACTTTGATTTATTTCCTGAAGTACCTTACTAGAAACATTTTTATGTCTATTATTATTGTTATCTATTGGATTATTATCTCTATTATCTTTATTAACTAAAATCAGGTACGATTTCAGATTCCATGAAAATACATTGAGACTAAATTACTAATATTGATAAAGAGATAAACTCTTAGATATAATTTTTTAAAATGATGCACAAAATGAGAATATTGTGCAATTGGCATTTAATATTTCCTTTTAATAATCTCCTAATATTTGTACACTGTAGATATTATCTCTATTGTGAGTACTTTCATGTTTTGGGGAGTGAAGAAGAAAACATTATACAAACCCTTAGTACCTGTACTGAATTTTACTTATGTCATCAAAATCATAGTACCAAATAATTTTCACTGGTTACTTTTGATTTCCCCATTTCTAAAGTAAGATAAATCTATCTTCCTTAACATCAAAGTAACATCTATCAAACATCCTGTTTGAAAGGTTCATATCACTGAATTCTAAGATGCTACATAATGAAAGCATCAATAAAATACAGGTAAAAGTAAACTGCTTTTTATGGGGCTCATAAAAAGTGCAAATACCAATGAAAATGTCATTTCATCAGCTGTTGGGAATCCAGTGTCTAATCATGCTTATTGATGTGTAAGTGCTGAATTTTGACTTTACATGGCTATGCTGGATCATTATTACATGATATAATAAATGATTGCATGGAGTTTTCTTAGAGCTGTATTTAAATTGAAAAATCTATCACAAATAGTTACCCCAAGAGGAATTTTGGGAAGACCTCCTGAAGTTAATAAGTACCATTCAGAAAATGCAAGCTGAAAGGGTCTGGGTAAATGAAATTACAGCATCATTTCCTTGTCCTTGTGGGACATGGAATAAGAAGTGAAACCTTTCCTGAGTTTGATTGTGTGGAAGGGAGACCCAAACATGAGGTACAAAATAATGGCTCTGAAGTTTTTCTTCCATTGTCAACAATCAATGATTGATTCTGTAAAGCTTTAGAGTATTTAAACATTTTATCTTAAGCATTGATAAGGTTTATTTTAAATGTGCAAACATGAAAATGTCTTATCTTTGGCATTTATAATATAAAAAACAGTGCAAGTATTTCTTGTATGACCATCAAGGAAAGTTTTCCCCACTATGTGAAACTGAAGATTAGCATTGACTTTAGCTTGTCCACATCTGTTTGTCCTATGGAATGTGCCCGGGGTTCAGGCATGGCTGGAATCAGTGAGTGCATGAGCTCCCTGCTTCCAGGGAGAATCACATAGCCAAAAACCAGGGAGCTGAAATGGACATCGTCCCTCCGTGACTCCTGGTACGGTAGCTAATGAAGCCCATTCAACTCATCTGTGAATCGTTTTGGATCTCCACAACAGAGAGGCTGTGGGCAAGACTCCTACATTTCCCCATCTTAACAAAACCCGCTAGTTACCCTCTATTTTTAGGGTGATAATCTCTCTTTATTTGAAATTCAATAGGAAAAATCATTTTGCCTCTAAAGCATTATGAAATTGAAAATAGACTAAGGCTAATTTGAATTCTAGGAATATGCAAAGCTGATAGCCACCCTTGTTAGGAAGGAACCATTTAGTTATTATTTTTGAGGCCGGCTGTCATCTTTCCTTCCCCAGTTTGGGAAAAAGAGGGTAGTATAACGGGTTATTTTGGAATATGCAAGACATGTGCTGATGAGCTATAATTACATAGTGACATCTTGGGAACTGCTATTTGGATGCCGCTTCCAGCTAATTTATAATTCTTTAAAGATGCTACATTCACATTGGTTTTCATTTGCTTTCCTTTCCCCCCATTTCTTTAAAACTGCTATTGGTTTAAATCCCTCAAAGGCTTTTCTCTACAAGATGCACCCAGTTGAATTAAAACTTCTTGCAACAGCCAAGAAGCTAAAGGTAAATCTCCTTAAATATTTTCCAAAATCCTCCAATTGCCTCTTGCAAAACTTTGGCTTTGTTTCTGGGGCTTCGTTGTGTCCCATGGTAAGACAGAATGGATCCTAGAAGCCTTTGCGTTTTTGCCCTTTGCTGAGGACAAATGTCATTTTCCACAGGTGCTGATCTGAAATAAAATGACATGAATTTTTTCAGATAAAATAAGTTGAATCATTCATTTCCAATATCTGAGTGTCTCTGTCCCTAAGTAGCAAACGATTTGGGGGCAGAGACAGGGAAAGAGCAATCCTAATGGTGGGCGTGGTGGGAGATGCTCAGGGGCTGCTCATACTCTTGAGGTATTAGGAGACGCTCCCTGGGAAGTCATTTCTGTGCTGAGGCTCCTGGAATAATAGGCCTTATCCAGAGAAGGCATGGGGCTAGGAAGAGCACTGTAGGCAGAGGGACAGAGTGTCCAACAGGAGGTGAGAGGACAGGATGTACTGGGGTCCTGCAAGGTGCTGTCTAGGGTGAAGTTTATGGAGGTAAATTAGACCCTTTTCCAGAATGTCTGAACATGGGGCCAGTTGTGTTCCTCTCAGTTTTGGTGTCTAATTTGCTTCCTGACATCTTTTAACACAATGAACACAAATCAATGAGTTGGAGGGAGGAACACTGTCCTCATCACCCCATTAGTGTGTTGTAGTGAATTGGAGAAGAGAGGCGGCTGAAGGTGTGCAGAGGAAATCAAAACACAGTGGTCATTGATCCTCCCTTGGGAACAGTCGTGAAACTGTGTGCAGAGAAGCTCTGAGGGCCCAGCAGATGGGGCACCACCATGCCAGCACCTGCAGAGTGTCACTTTCTGGATTCTCGCCTGATATAGAATTGAGCTTTCTGTTTTCCCGAAATGAGGTGGGGTTTCCAAATTCAGTGGTGAATTGAACTATTTTTTACTTGAGATAAGTTGAGATTTAGTTTTTCTCAAGATATAAATAACTAAGACTTTGAGTATCAATTATCCATTCCAAAGACTTAAAATCCAAAGACTTCAAGACATGTCTTAAAGAAAACTTATATAAGATTATTCTTTCCTCTCGTCTACTCCTGTCATTGCCCCTTTCCTCCTCCTCTTCGTGTTTTCTTCTTTCTTCTTCTCCTTCTCTACCTGCTCCCTTTCCAGAGGATCAAGTGCTTCTCCTGGAATGTGCTCACTCTTATCCAATCTGCAAATCAAGGACCCCCAGAAACCTACTTCTTCCAGCCATGCCCCAACTGCCCACCATTCCTACCTCCTCCCAGTAGTCCATTCAAATTATTGATCCATCACATGGGTTAATCCACTGATGAGGTCAGAGCCCTCAGGATCCAACCACTTCCCCAAACACCCACCTCTGGACATTGCTGCATTGAGGATCAAATTGACAACAGTGAGTTTTGGGGGACATTCTAGATTCATACCATAGTGTTGCCTGACATTACCCACAACACAAAATAGGTGGAAAAAATAATTCACTTGGACAGTTGTCACTCTAGAGAACTCAGACTTGAGCACATGGGGTGTCATCAACTTGCTGCCACCTGCACTTATGCCTCTGGGAGCATATTCTTCCTGGCTTCTACAGAAGTGGTTTGGTGACCAATGTCCAAGCAAGCAGGCCAGTGTCCAGGGATGGCCTGCAAGGAGCTAAGGCAGGATAACTGGGCTGAGGGGGGCATGAGAAAAGGAAGGGAAGAAGCCAAGCAGCACCCACTGCCCACCTTCTCACCTTGGGGTGCAGGAGAAAGGGGTAAGTCCCTTTAGACAGGCTGGGTCTTCAGCTGTATCCCCAGCTATAGGTGGAACTGGCTGAGCAGCTGTGGCAGAGAAGGATGTAAGTTAGCTCAGCTTGAAGAGCTGGAGGAAAACATGGAGTGCGTAGACTCATTTCTTTGAAATGAGAGTGGACCTTCTGAGAAAGATTGCAGATTGCAGTCTTGTCAAAATCCTCTAATTCTTACATGAAACTCTACCTTTTCCTGTGGCTTGGTGGAATCCAATGGGGAATATGGGACAAAAGGCACATTGTCAGAAGATAGATGGCTGGGGACTCTACTGACTGGAAATGCACACACCCACAAAGGAAAAAGAGAAAAATGAGACATTAAACCATAAGTAAGACAGAGAAGTCACTTCCAGAAAATGCTGCTATTATGAAGACTTATTCTGGGATGTAATGATGGCAATTTTTAAAAGATAAACTTTAGATATCTATCATCATTTACTTTGATGATTGTCATGAGAAAAATGTCAATTTTAATCCTTCTGACAGTGTGCTTTGCAACAATCTTACTGCCTTTATTAAGCCAAATATATTATGTAAGTCGATTCTTCCTTTTCCTTATATACCAGATCAAGTTCAAAACTGATCGCCAAATTCAGATAGATGTGTTAATCTCATTTAAAAAGTAAAGGCAGATAGATATTATTTAATTGACTTAAAGTACTACTTATTTTTTCAAATAATTTCCAACACATGTTCTATTGTTTAACCCAAATTTTCTATATTTAATTTGCAAGCCTGATATTGCATAACACATAATTTAAAGTCGAAATGTCTTATACACAGGCTAATTTTATTGTATTATCAGCATCAACTCTTAATTTTAAATCAAGCAATGTCACCCGTTTTTTAAGTTTCCCTTGTGCTCTAGCATGAGTAATTACTGGTATTTACATAATAATTTAGGATAGCCCTTTCAAAGGACTAAGTTCTGCTTAAGATGGAGGAAATTCCAGAGGATGTGCAAACTCTTTAGAGCATCCCACTCAGTAGTTCCCAAGAGAAGTCTGGGAACATTCCTGAGAGTTGGACAAGTTGCTGGGCACTTCCGGTTTGTCTCCTCTGTTACCCCCTGTTGAAAGATCTCTTGAGTGCTCAGTTGTCATCTTCTTCCCCTCTTTTCCTTCAACTCATATGGTCCCTTCATGTTTTCAAATCAAAATACTGCCGTCCTTGTGCCCAACCTCTTAGCAGGTAGCATTGGAGTGATTGGTCTTCCGATCCTTTCTAATCAATGAATATACATTTTTATCATTTCTAATTTCTGAAACAGACTCTCTCTACCAGAATTGGTCCACCATCAAGCATGCCTTGCAAAGGCTTCTTGGCAAGGGAAGGTTTCAAGGAAGCATGGCGTGAAGTGCCAAGGTTGCTGTCCCAGGAGAGCCTTCTCCATCCCAAGATCAGCCCCTTAGAAATCACTTGGCAGGTGTGTTATTTTTCTTCTTCCATATGGTCTTGACTCAAGTGGACATGTACTCTGTCAGCTGGAAGTAGCTGCTGGTCTCCCAGCAGAAGTTTCAGAAGCTGGAGAAAGGCCATGTTCCTTTATCTAATTGCCCTCCAGAAGCAGAATTCCCTCACATAATTACTAACAATGTACACAGAGAATCACATTATTTTTTAATCCTTCCTCATTTATGAACAAGGGTAAATTTTCCATTGCACGACTTTTCTGACTCTGTCTCTGCCTCTGGGTTAGTGAGACAACTGATCGTTCCTGACCGTCTGTTTTCTTTCCTATTTTATAAGTCTGATTTATTTTCTTAAATGGATTGCTTTCCCTTCAACCCTGCTTAGTTTCCTTTCTCTGTCTGTCTGTCTCTCTCACTGAGTTGATTGAAGGTAGCTTGGTTAGTTCTGAAAGGTGGCTAGATACTTGGATTTGGTCCAGGTCCCGTTTACCCATTCAGTTTAAGATCAAATTTTGCTCAAATTCAATCAAAATAAATCGCCATAGGAGTTACAGATTATAGGAGATTCATCTGCTATCTCAGGAAGGTATAGACGAAAAGGGAAATTCGGAGGTGACCTGTACTATATTTCTGATTGACAATAAAGGATTCCATTTTGATGATTAGAAACAACACTGAGAAAAGTGACTAGAATGAACAGTGTTTATACTTTGATTTCTTGTTGCAAATGCAGTCATCGTGATAAATTTAAATGGAATTTATCATGATTTAAATCCTAAATGATCAATAATTTGCAAGTTTTCCTTTGCTATTTTTCTAAAAGACATAGTTAAGAAATCAAGTGACTTGACTCCAGGCAGCAGGGCCTGCAGTCCTGGGGTCTTCTCCGGGAGTCAGCTACCCCTGCCGTCTTCAAGTAGCAGCTATTGTTTCCCAGGTGGCATCAGGCAGTGTGCAGAGATGCCGGGTGGCTGGCGTAGTTGGAGGCTGTGCTGCTGGCATCTAGCGGGTGGAGGACAGAGATGCTGTTGAACCTGCCACCACAGCTAGGAAGACCCCCGTGCACTGAAGGGAATAATTTCGCCCCCAAGACTGTCAGCAGAGCTGCTTTGAGACCCCTGAGCTGTGCCCAAGTTGCAACCAATGTGAGATGTCCCTTACTTGTGTCCTCCAACAGAGGTCTTCTGGAGGCTTCTGGCCATCAGAACTCTTAGGACTCTTACGTATAAAATTGCTTCTTGTCTGGGGCTCTTCAGGGCAACAGTGGTTCTAGGGCTCTCCAGGAGGTTCTTGTGAACCCATCTATGAGGGGCCTGGTTTAGCCACTAGGGTCCACCTATTGCATATGCCCAACCATCTCCTCAGGACTGACCTCCTCCAGGAGACGCCCCGACCTTGGGGTTGACTTGCCTCCTTCCATCATTTTGGGACGATTTTGAATGCTTCCAGATACCCTGCACTCTCCAGGGCCATGGGCACTCACTGTGAGACTAACAAAAGTATTAACTGGATTATGAAGGCGGCTTTCCAAGCAATATTTTTGGAAGTTTGGGGTCATTCACTTAATCTGCATTTTCTCCAAATAATGAAGAAATTTCCCATCCCTAACACGGCTTCCCTGTCCTCTACCATGGTAGGTGCAGATCCTTGTAGCTCTTTGGAGGTATTAGTGTGTACCATGGTTTACCCTCCTACCCTCATCTGACCTACACTATGTCAAAATAACACGAAATGAGGACACACTTCCATATGGGGTGCTGGCGGCAGGGCAGAAACCTATCTCAATGAGATGGAACTTTTTCTCCATAATTGCAAGCTTTCCAGATTTAAGAGGCTGACTGTGCCTTAAAGCTTACGCACTTGCAGAATTAACCCAGCATTCACTCCCTTGCTTTAAGCAATCCTCACCCTGGGAGGCAAGAATCATTGCCATCATCCCTGGTTTGTGGTTAAGGTCCGCAGCACCGCACCAGAGTACTTACTGTGAAATCAGAACTCAAATGCTGATTCCTCCCCCTGCATCTAGTGTCTCTTCTACTCTCACAGAGCTGGATTTGCTCTGGTGTCCTCAGCCATGGAAGGAGCTGCCTGCTAAACCTCAGCTCTTCTTCCTGCAACCTAGATTTGGCACGTGGCTTATCTTTTCTATTAGCCTGCAAACTGTGCGTAGAGCCTTTTCTAGCTCTCATGTCTCCTAATATGGTCCAGACAGATTGGATTAGCCCCAAAGAGATTCAGGTGTCTGGGGTCAGTAATAGGTTGTGACTGGGCTGGTATAACATTATGTTGACTTAATTAATTTTATTCATCTGCGTAGGTTGAGATGCAGAGAAACAAAGAAAATGAGTTTTGTGGGTTAAGTAAATTTCATTTCAAATTTATCAATGACATTTAAATAATGATGCTCTTTTGCCAATAAAGAGAGTATTATTCAGGGATTCAATGAGGCCTACTTGAAGGACATATTTGGTAATATTATTTGGAGGATGCAGGAAGAAAAGTCTGGAAAGAATTATGCAAAAGGCTGGACACCTGACCTTCCCTGAAGCACTGGGGCTGTTGGTTTGTCACAGTCCCTAGGGTGCCCTGAATGAATTTGGAAAAGGTATTTCCTCTGGTTATTAAACAGTTAAGTATTGCAAATTATATTTTGGAGGATAGAGATTTTGCAATAGGCCAAATGTCTAGAACAATGCTTTTCAATATCTGCACAATGAAACCTCAGGTTATTAGGATGTTAATTAGTGTTCTGTGAAAAAAAATTCCTCAGGTAAATATTTGGAAAATGGGAGGATTAGCAGAGTAAACAGCTTCTCTGTTGCAGGACTTCCTAGGGAAGTCAGAGTGCTAGCATACACTGGGGATCTCCAGGGGAGTAATGTGTTGTGCCCCCGTCTTACTTGTGTATAAACTCATGATCAAGACTCTGCTCTGCTTACCTGGGCAGATATTTTTTTTCCCCTGGGTACAGACTTGGATGGGCACATGGCATTTGATCACTCTCAGATGATGACACCCCTCTTGCAAAAAAAAAAAAGCTACATAAGAATTGGAAGCAATGTTGGACTTCTCCTAGGTCAAGGGTGGCTCAGGTTAGAAACCTGTGTCTCAGGGAATGGTGGCTGTCCTCTTGTTTTCCCCTCATTGTGGCCCCTGACATTGGGTTCCCTTACAGGATGGGGTGTAGGTAGGAGGATCAGCCAGACAGTGGTGACCTCCCTCTCTTGCTCTCTCTCATCTTGACCAATGTCAAAACTCACCCATTTTTTTCTGGTGGTACTTTCAAAGGGTTCTTCCTGTACCCATGAAAGGGATACAGGTTTCTGTATACCTGGGAGTGTTCTCCTCCCAAACCAGGGCCAACACTCCCTTCTACCTCGTTCAGCAGAGGATTCCACATCTGCCAGGTGGCTTTTGAGGGTAAGACCAGGTCCACTCTCTGTCCTGCATGCCCCAGGCCAGGTCCAGGGAGGAATTCTCAGGCCTGTCCACCCCATGCAGTCTGGAAGTGCAGGCCACTGTGGATCAGCCCTCAAAGAAGATGGCCAGCCCTTCTACCAACCCATAGTAATTGGTTCTAGAATCTATGAGAGGTTTTTCATGAGGAAACTAAAGGAACTACTGCTCTCTAACTCTGAGAAAGTCCTTTCTGTGACTCTTAATTTCAGCATGTAGTTCAGGAGATGTCTGAGTGATTTCTAAGATCATTCTCTTCCTAAATTCTGCTTGGGAATTGGGGTCATGGAGGAAGTACTTTTTCACTCACTCAATTATCTGAGGACTACCAGTTCTTTTCCATTGTATTTTCTTTTCCTTGCTTTCAAGTAAAGAGACACTCCCAGCCCTTTGTCAGTCTTGCTGTCATTCCTGGAAATCTCTCATTGTAAAGATGCTCTTACCTCTTCATCTTCCAGCCTCAGCTTTCTTCTGGCTTCCATTTACGCATCTCCAAGGAACCTCACGTGGTTCCACCAAGACACACTCCATATCCAGAATTCCACGGATCTCAGAGTGAACTCTTCCTTTCCAGAACATTCCTTCCTAGGCTGCCTTCATCTCTCAGTGACACTGTTATTCTCCTGACCACTGAGGCCTGAAGTCCTGGGATCCGTACTCCTCCTGCCCCTTTGCTTTACATGTGGCCTGCCATTAAGTCTCCAGCCTTCTTTCTTTTCCAGGCCTTTTCGCCTTTCTTTCTACCCCTGAATTCTTCAGTGATTTCTTATACCATCCAAGACTGATCTGCACATTAGCTCACAACTTCCTGACAAATTCAGTGATCTCAGCCATCTGGCCTTGACCTTCCTCTCCCTGCTGTCCTCTGTTTCCATATTTGCACACACACCATGCTTTGGTCAGACTGGCCTGCCCTTTTTTATACTGAGCACTTTAGGTGTATTTCTCACTCCTCTCCTCCTTCTGGAACTTCTGCAGAATGCCTGTCTGCAGCTCTTCCTCGTTTATCTGTTTCCTCATTTTATTTTAGCTGATGAAGAAGTACACATTCATAGTTTCTAATTGGCTGACAGGACAGTCTTTGTGTCTTCATATTTTCCACAATGCGAACCCAGTGCCCCACAAACATGCTGCTGCTTCAAATGTTGGCTGTCGGAAACGTAACAGGGACGGTCAGACGTTATCTTACAGACCTGGGTAGGAAGTTTCCTCCTTGTCCTCAGTGGATCACGAGGATTTGTGTTTCTCCATAACAAAACTAGTTCTGCCTTTTTGGGAAGCTCTGATTCCATGTCTTTCTAAGGTTTTTGCAGGTGTGGGGACACAACTTGAATGTTTGCCATTGTGCTTGCAAATGAGCTCACCTTGATTTTTTTAAAAGTCACATAGACACATTTGTGTAGCATTGTTTGCTTTTCTTTGTTTATTCAACACTGGAGGGCTAATTAGTAATTTGCAAATCTTAACAACATTATCATGACTGCTAAGGAAGTATAATAACTTTACACTGGATGATCATTTGCTTCATCAAGTCTCATATTCAGTATGATCATTATTAAACTTTTTTTAGATTAAAGAGAGATGAATTCTGGGAATAAATCTCTCCTTGTTCTGGCAGGCATTTTGGCCAAGTGCCTACAATTCTGTGCTTCACTTCTTTTCTAAGATAAAGGAAAACAAGACTATTCACCTATCACAAATCTGTTTTTAAAAGAAAGAAATAAAACAAAACAGTTGTCATGTTTAATTCAATCGAAGGCAAAGTTTTTCAACTGGCATGTAGGGAAAATGAAAGCATAGAGTTTAACTGCTTGTAAGCTAAGTTAATGTTTCCCTTCCTGTATTTTTAGGAATATAGGAAATGGATCTGTCTCACACATGGGGTTGTCCCTGAATATTGAGCAATAATTCAAATTTTAGACATCAAAGAACGCTTTAAATACATACCTCAATTCTCACATTTGGATTTTGAGGATAATAGAAGCTGTCACATATGCAGTTGTGTTTATTAAATGAGACAATGTCATCAAATGCCCATTTAGTCTGGTGGATAGAGGGTATGCTGTAAATGCTATTATTATTGCATTATAAAATTATTTTTCATTAAGTACCTATAGGAATAAAAATCTAGAAGAAATAAGATCAACATGTCAATGGTAGTTAAATTAGAGATAATATATACTTTTCCCCATACAATCCATTGCTTATCTAATTAACTCGTTCTTCATTTACTAGTCTTTCTATTGAATGCTCCCTCTATGCCCGGCCCTGTGCTGAGCCCTCACCATCCAAATATGGACACCAACACATGCTCCCTTCTAGGTGAGAGTTGATCTGCATTTTGTAAAGACTCAAATGAATCTTTTTAAAGATATTTCTTTAATTCCATGAACATTTAATTCCATGAACATTTTAAAGATATTTCCAGTAATTGTTCTTTAGTGCTTTCTAATTTCTCATAGAAATTTTCAGATTTGCGCTGTGCTGTAAACTTTGCCGGATGCACCCTGGCTACTCCTCTGTAACTTTGACCGAGGCATTGAGTTGATCATTGATCATGTGGGTTCAGTAACTCACCCGAGCTCAGGGGGGCAATGGATGGGCCCTTGGGTTGCTTTAAGAAGGGGCACACATGCAGGGCTCTGTCTCCTGATTGAGATTTCTGAAGAGGAAATGGGATAAATGCCTCTACTGCCATCCTCTCAATGATGAGTAACTGCTTCTTTCTTTTTTCTTTTCTTTTGGCATTGATTAGAGAGAATTGGTAGTTTCCACATTTTATGTAGTAAGAGCAAATTGGTGGTTTTTCTAGTAAATCACTGAAGGGCTATTATTGTGAAGTGATTTCACTCCACAGTGCCGACACATGAGATCTTTACGTCTTTGTGCCCGTCTGTGTGCTCACAGAAACATATGTGTTTATTCCTTTGAATGGGATCCTAGAACATTCTGGATGATGGACCAGTCTACCAGGTCTGGAAACAGCCCCCCTCACTCTGCTGAATCAGGCACTCTTCACTGTTACTCTCAAATCTTGTATTTGTGGAGGCAATGAATTTGCTTCACCAAAGCAGTTATGATCAAATAATCAATGAGCTGGATCAAATGACCCCTCAATTTTACCTAATCAACATATGCAGCTTGTTGTAGTTAATAGCATGACCAGCTAAAGGACTGGAGCTAATTCATTTAAACTTACCTGACGTTTCTACTCTCAGTTCTTTAATCCCTTTTCCCACAAAAGTCCTCAAAACTCTTCAATTTGATTAACATAAAATAATAATATAAGGGAGAATTTTTTTCTGCTTAAAATACTGTGCCCTTCCCTCCCACGCACAATTGTGCATGTGAATTGGTCCAAGAATAGAACCCGGGGAAACCAGAGGGCACATGGAACTGGGTGCCAACCAGGGCATGCTGATCCCCATGCATCAGGGTGAGTTTCACCTCACACCCACCATGCAGGTTGCCCTCTCAACCAGGAATGACTCAGACAGAATGCAAAACATAAATAAATAAAAGTAAAAAAACCAGAATTCAGACCCAGTACAGAACTACAATGCCCCACAAATTTCAAGAAAAATTAATCCCAGAACCATGAGTATCCACTTGGATTCTATGAGAAACAAGGAGAATGCAAACTTCCTTAGAGGTACTCTTATTTAAAATTCAGAATTTAGGAGAAACTTTGCAGCAATTGCATGTAAGAATCAGCATTCAAACTGCTCAGATTATTGTGTGCATGTGCAAATACGCCACAATGAAACCCACTGTTCTGTCTAATGTCTAATTATTATGCATCCAAAAAGAAAAGAATCAGCATTTACTAAATATAACAATGAGGGGCTTCAACAGGGGAAAACATCCCAGTGCAGAACAGATGGGGTTGAGAATAATAGAAGATGATCAAGACCATTGGCTGAGTCTAGATAACCCAAGAGGTGGGACTAGAGTGGGATCAGAAAGGAGAGTTTTCATCAACATAGTTAACAAAGCATTTTTAGGAGTGTTTCAGTGATAGTGACTGCTCTTTACAGCTGCCACATATAAATACTTCATTAATTAAATCACTCCTAATTTAAGTATTGAGTAGTTATCCTCATACTGCCCCAGCTCCCAGACTAACATCTTCTTAGACCATCCTGCACGGGTGGACACATTCCCATACTGCATGCATTACACATATGAAGACTCAGAAATTCAGGAATGGGCCCCAGATCACCCTGCTACTAGCTGTGAGACCTTGAGTTTGAACCATGGTCTTCCTGCCTCCTTTCCATTTTGCCACATCTATCATCGCACTGACACCCCCAACTTATTTTATAGCAGTAATAGTTTTCCCTCCTATTAATACTTTCAGTTGAATAATTCAGTTATGTGCTATTTTAAATAAATGTCAGGTCTAAATGTTTGTCACCAATGACAAACATTATAAAATTAGGCTATATATTTTAGACTTCAAACAAATACTTTTTCAAATACCAGAAGACCATATTCAAATGGAATTTTTGCCAGGAAAGTTATCATTCTAAATAGCAGAATTTGTCAAACAGATTGATTTCTTCTGTATTTGTTATCATGAGAGTCACACTATGTCAGAAAGCCCTCAGATGACAGTCACTTAAAGACAGAAATTTATTCATCTCTTGTCCAGTTATTCTGATAGGGTAGGTAGCTCTGATTTGATGTCATTCAGAGACCCAGATCTTTCCATATTGTTGCTCTGCTATCCATTAGGGTTTTGTCCTTAAAGTCTTGATGAACTCTGGGTCAATGTTAAATTCCTCTTCTAGGTAGTAAGGAAATGAAGAAGCACAGTGGAGTGTATGACACGGGTTTACAGCCATGGAGTGGAAGTGATGCACATCATTTCCCCTTTCTTCCACCATCAAGACTTAGACACAAGACCACACCTCATGGCAAAGGAAGCTGGAAAATATAACCTCCAACTGTACAGCCAGGTGCCTAGCCCAAAAGAACTGATTCTGAGGGAATGTGAGCAGTCTATCACATGTTAGAAAAGGTAGTACTCCAGAAAGATAGGATTGATTGAACAAATCAATCAAGTACAAAATACTGGGAACAGGACAAAGGGTAAATAGGTAAAGTGAATATGCTCAGAGGGGACAATACTTCAAGCTTTGGTTTGACTCTATCCCTCAGAAAGCATGTGTTAGATAGAAACTTAATGTTCAATACAACAGTTTTGGGAGGCAGAGCCCAGTGACAGGTGATTAGGCCATGAGGCCTCTGCTTTCACGGATGGATGAATGATGTGATCTAGGGAATGGGCTTGTTATTGAGAAGTTTGTCCTCCCCACTTTCCTTGTCTTTCTTTGCCCTTCCACCATGGGAGATGCAACAAGAAGGCCCTCACCAGATGCCAGCTCTGATCTTTGACTTCACAGCCTCCAGAAACATAAATTCCTGTCTGATTTAAATGATAGTCTCAGAAAGTTTGTTGTAGCCCACACAAAAGGATGAGGACGCCATGTTACTTCATGTCCTGGCCAGGTTTGCTTTCTTCCTGTCTGTCAGATTCTTTTTGTCATAATTGCAAACTTAAGTACAATTTGAATGGAATATTTTCCTGAATACCCAAGGAATTCTAGAGAGAAGAGGGGGAGAGGAGTAGGGCCAGCTAGAACCTCTGTGAACAGATGACTTATTTTTGCAGTGTACAGTTTCTTCCATGCATTATATTTCATTTTAGCCTCTCAAAGTTGGTTATTCTGATGATGCTCATCCTACAAATGCTTTATACTTGAAATTCAGGCCAATGAGTGGAAGGAGCAGAGGATTTAGTTTGTTGTAACAAAAAACCACTATGCCTTTTGCTATTTCCACCTTAGGTCCTACAGCCTGAAGAGGGCATTTAGTTTATTTTCCATTTTCAAGTTGCCAAGAAAAGAAGATTCTTTAAATCTTAAATACAGAGCAAGCAGAACTTGCATGGCTTGTAGAAAATTATTTCCTAACTAAAAATAAGACTTCCTGGCAGGAGGTATTTGCTGGATCAGAGCTTTAGGGCTTTTCATTGGCAAAACTTTGTCTCCAATGATTTGTCTTTCCTCATTGTACTCTAAACAAACACTTTCTTTCTTCATTAAGTGGATGGTTCTATAGGTAATGAAAGGACAGTTTGGCAACTATGCATGGAAAGGACTTTTTTTAATAATGGGAAAAAAATAGACTATCTTGATGTTGAAGTTCTTGAGCCCAAATTAGCAAAGCAGGTGGACAGATCATATTTTCTCCAGAGCATAAGTCTAGGAGGACACTGAGCTGTTTTTGGTAGTTGTCCCAGTTCCTTTTGACAGAGACTCAACAAAGAAATATGCATCTTTTAACTTTATTGTTATTTCTCCTAAAGAGTTCTTTTATGGTGGGAGAAAAGCAACCCTGGGAAACAGCAACCCCGGGTTGTATAGTGTGTGATTTCAGGATAACCTGGGAAAATAAAGCTACCAGAGACTCCTATAATTTGTTTACTGGGGTGAAGAAGTACAGGGTTTGGAGTTACATTCCCTGTTTTGCAGGTGGTTCATACACGCATATAGTTTGTCCTTTCCATGGGAAAGAAAGAAACTAGCATAGGAATTGCATTGCTAGTGACAGATTCTTCTAGCTGGGATGTGGAAGAGTGTCCCTTTCTCTACAATCATCAAACCACCCACTTTTTATCATCAGTCTGATGAGAAATACAAATGCCAATTATTTTAATTTGTATTTTCCTGATTACTGGGAAGGTTGACCATTTTATTTACATTTGATGGACATTTACATTTTATCCCAGAAGAATTGTCTTTTCAGAATTCTTGCTCATTTTTACATTGTGTGGTTTTTCCTTTTCTCTTATTGATTTGTAGAAGCAATTTACATATTATGAACCTTAAATATTTTTCCACTATAATTTGGTATTATTTCCCCCAAAAGGAGGGTAAAATCATTCTCTTGTATTGTTCCTCCCAGTTGTGTTTTTTTCCCTCTCCTGTTTGCATTTTCAGTCCTTCTGGATTTTGCATGTTATTCTGTGGAGGTACAGGTCTTCCATTCCTGTTGCCATTTCCCTCAGTGACACCGACTTTCTGAGTCATGGCGTGGGACTGGGACTGCAGTTGTTGAACTCATACAGTCTGCGTTTGCCATGATGCCACTCTGTAAAAGAGGGGGACTCTCAACCAGCTGTAGTGGGAAATGGGAAATTGGTGGATTATTTCTTAAAGCTGCAGCCATGGGCCCTCAAATTTGCTGGAAGAGATTGACTTTCACTGGGTAAGGTTGCAGGAGAGGTAGGAAGGAGTGGACTGCAGACAAGTCCTCGTTATACAATGTGCAAGCCGGGGAGAGCTGCAGGGGGAGAGGATGCCTGCACTCGGTGGGCCATGTGCTTTCCATGCTGCCTTGAAGTCAGATCACTACAAACAGACACATTCTATCCGTCCCTTGAAGTCCTGTACATAATCTTGCTAAGAGTTTTGTGTGTTATCTCCGGAAGGGTTTTCTCTCTCTGATGCTGATAAAAATGTAATAATGGAGGTACAAGGAGAGGCCAGCTCCAAGGCTCATGCCCTTAAGGTGGGCTAAGCTGAGAGGTGGCGGAAATGCCACATCAAAGTTTCCATCCTAAAGTGGCCCATCTTAAAGGAAAAGTCTTTTTATAATCAGAATAAAATACTAATATATCCTTGAATCTATTTTGTAAAATTATATTCTGGATTTTTTTTTTCTTGCAGTGGTGGGGTTTGAACCCAGGGCCTTGAGCCTGCGAGGCAGGCACTCTACCAACTGAGCTGCATCCCCAGCCCCCATCTTCTGGATGTTTGATCCTAATGGCATATTTTTGGAAGATTTCCCCCTGTCACTGACGGTTTTCTAAGTGTATTTTCTTCAGCTTAGTATTGAAGGGAAGGAGTTGATGGTCCTGTTTTTGGAAGGTGTCACACACTGAGTGGGTGCATCCAGAATGATTAAGAAAATGCTGGTGGGATAGAGTAAGGAGAGTAATAAATTATAAAACCCAGGAAGGTTTGTTTTTTGGTCAGTCGGTGGGTCTACTCCCTTGCAGTAGTTCTGGAATGCTTTTGATTAGGAGACTTCTTTCATGATCTGCAGCAGTTTATTGATTCACTTTTAGCTCTACGTTAGTCAGACGTGCAGCTGACACTATAAATCCAACCCCCACCCCCATGTATCAGTTTAGCCAGCCTCATTCAAATCCCAAAGCAGAAGACGGACTGCAGTCCTGTCTGGGCCTGGCTCCTCTGTGCAGTCCATGGCCAGCAGGATCAGCACCTGCCAGGCACTTGCTGGAAGTGTCCCTCCTCAGTCCCAGGAAGTCCGAATCGGCATGTTTGCCAAGATTTTGTAATGTTTGAGAAACACCATTCTGCAGCATGAATGGAGCATGCATAACTTGGAGCTGAATTTCAATTATGTTTAGCTCATACATGGTACATTAGATCAGTGGTACATCAGATACTTCTTTGAACAGAATAACATAAACAAAACACAAAAGAACCTTCAAAATTCAAATACAAAAACAACCTCCCAGAACAGCTTGGACAGAGTACAATCAAAGGGTAAATCTGTAGGGTGACCAGAAGAGGTATTTGTATAATGCAGTTGCTGGTCAGGGTTTTGGGGTCTGGCAGGCATGGGTAGGAATTCTGGTCTTGTTTTACCAGTTTTACTGCCAGCAAGTTATTTAATTTTTCTCTACCTGAGCAGAAATTCAGTGTTGCAATTCTTGGTTCCATTATCTTTTGACGCCACTCTATTTTCTTCTCCATTGAGTGGGTAGACAAACAGTTCGTGTTTATAGAGAATGATGTTCAACCACCACTTCTTTTCAGTAATTTACATTGAATCTTACATGCCCTGCCCTTCTGAGGGCAGAAACATAACCCAGACATGTAAAACAAGCAATGAACTAGGAGTACGGGAAGATGATGGGAAATCTGTGTAAAAGTCCTATCAGGTTATTTTAATGGTTCAATGAACATTAATAAAACTCTAGCCAATTACATTAAAGAGAGTCCAGCTAATTTGCACTAAAAAATGAATCAATGATCCTGGCTGTCTGCCATCTCACCATCTAGCCTTCCAATCCGGCTTCGTGGCTCTGACAGGGTGGGAATGTTTCTGGAGGAGATGGGATGCTCTGACCCACCGGAACTATGTCTGCAGGTGATCCTGAGCAAAGGCTAAGGGAAGTCCAGTTTCTCTCTGAGTGGCATCTGATTGAGATGTGATGCACATCAACAGGTTTTAATTTAAAATGATATGGCACCAAAGGTTGCTAATGAGGTATATCTTTTGTTATTTAGAATAATACCACGGGGGATAAAAACAGCTGTAAGGAAGGTACAGGTAGAAAGAAAAGATATATAAAGTAGGATAGAAGATGGAAACATCCTTTGTAGTGTATGTGTTTGTAATCGTTTCTGCAAAATGTCTGCCACCTGTTAAATCTTGAATCATGGCATTTATCCCTGCCTTCTGTTAACTGATGGATCAACCTTTATTTCATCCTCTTAAGGCTGTCACTTCATATTTTCTTGTTAAATGATTTCTTCAATAGAAATTATTTAGAGTATTATTTAGAGTATTTAGAGTATTATCCAGAGTATTTAGACTCAGCAGTCTTCCTGATACAAATTTCTTGTCCCAATTTCTTCACTTAGTAAGCATGTCAATTTAGTTAAAAGACAAAGTTAATGATGATAAAATGTTGCCCATTAAGCACACCCTGGGTTAGTAAATGGTAATTAGTAGATTTGGTGGGTGTATAAATAACTGCATAATTAAAACATAAGCAAATCTTTAAAAACATGATAACATTTCAGGTAATATATGTCCCTTCTCCAGTTTAGCATAAATGTCTCCAATAGATGTAGGTCAAAAATGTGCTCAAAAGTCAAAAATAGTAAAGCAAATCACTTCTGTTTTGAATTCAGCACTTTCTTTTTAAGAGATGTTTTAAACTCGTTATTTTAGATTTGCTGTTGTTATTTGTTAATTTACAGAAGACTATTGAGATTTCAGGGTTAGTTTTATACTCTGAAAACTTTTCCTTGGCAGTCCAAAGACAATCTAAAAACTATATATTCAATCTATGACTTAGATGGCTTAAACATTCTTGGAAATATTATGTTTTTTTAAGCTTGATTTGTGCTTTGGTTGGAACCATGTTTTTTTCTGTAGGGTCAAAGCCTACAGAATGGTTTAGACCATGGCTTAGAATCCAGGCACGCACCTTCTAAGCCAGGTTCTGCGCCAAGACCCCCTTTCAGCCTGTTAAACTAGTTTCACCACTTCGGGGACAGCCATGCCTGCTTGCCAGGATGAGGAAAGGCCTGGCTGTTTCCAAGGGCTCATTCTCTCTCAGAGCCTCGCCATGTTCTGGGGAAGGGCTCACCAAGCCCACCCTCCTCTCCTGTGCCCAGATGTGCTGAGATAAGAGTGCAGCGGCCCCTGGAGAGAGTGTGGGTCTCAGGGTTCCACACTCTGGCCCTGTGTGGGGAGCTGCCTGAGGAGGCCCTGGTGCCACCACACTGGCTGAGCTGAGAACAGGGACGGCAAGTCTCTGGACCTGCACTGCTCCTTGCAGCTCTCCCCTTGTCCTTGCTTGAGAAGGATGCCACAGGGGAGCTGAGCCTGGAGCCCATTCATGGGAGCCAGGCAAGAGCCCCTGTGCTGCCCATGTGACTGTGCCCGGCCTTGTCCCCCGCTCTGGTCCTCTGCACTCTGGCCCAGTTGCCTAGGCCTCTGCCTGGCTGGCATCCACCTGCCCAGGCTCACTTCATCTCACAGACTCTCAGCAAAAGAGAAGCAAGTCACTTGCACCTGCTGTTACCTCATGGTGGGAACCGGAGTTCTGAATGCTGTCCACGGTGACTTCGGGCAGCCCCACTTTGTAATCCACAGACCAAAAGAAAAGGCCCAACCTCTACTTTTGCATTTTACTCCGCAGCAGTTCTTTGGACCCCTGCACTGACTCCTCTTCCACAGAGCTTGCTGGAAGGCTGCCATGACCCAGCCCATGGGGAGCCCATGTGGCACTCTCTGGTGGCCTCCAGGACATGCACTCACACTGGGGTCAGCTCTGGCTCTGGAGGCCAGGTGCAACCCTGAACCTCTTCTGTCTACACTGCAACCCTTCCCTGACACTGAAGTTCTCCAGAACTGTGTGGCTTCCCTGGCCTGTGGGCCATGTCGTATTTTTGCCCCCAACTGTTACACTTCTAAATAATAAGGCCAGGCATTTTGGGCAGTTGTCCTAAGGATGGGAAAAGATGATTTGCTGTGAACTCTCGGCTCCTGCCCAATGGTGAGCAAGCACCCATGGGTTATCTACTGCTGGCAGAGGTCTTCCTGAGGTCGCTGATGGACTCTCCTGCAGGCCTGTCCTTTAGGTCATCCCTAATTATTTTTTCCTATTCTTTCCCTTGAGCTAATGATCTCAAAAGTTTAAAGGCAGGGATTCTGTGTCATAATGCCCAGTTGCTTGGAGAGAAAGTGATTTACCAGTTAAGAACTTGAAATAAGGATATTAGAAAATAAGCCAACTCTGCTTCCATCTGATCCCCTGGAGATCACCTCAGAAAATGTTTGTTATTCATCTTTACATATTCCTAGACAGGTCTTTGCAAACTTTGCAGTACACAAGAGACACCAGGGATAGATGAGGTCCGTTGGAGTCTCAGGGTCTCTGCATCTAGAACATTCCCAGGTTACCTGGGTGCTGCTGGCCCAAAGACAAATCTTTGATTCACAAAGACCAAAAATGAAAAATTTTCAGAGAATAATTTGACTGGGTTCTCTTGATAACTGAGTGGAGATTAGTTGTATAAATTATTCATGGCTTTTAATTTATTCATTTATAAAACTTTAATGACATGCTGGAATTTTGATATTGTTCTACCTGGTTAATAAGTCTTATTGTTTAGTATAATTAGACATTATAGAAAAATAGAAATAAATCCTAAAATATAATTTCCAAAGGCATAGGTGGTGCCAAATGATTTTCTGTTTCAGAAATTTACTGAGCATATATATAATAAAGTAGGTGAATAAACCAAATTTATGAATCAAAATAATTTTGAAATGACAGGTTGATTTGACAGGCAGGTGAGATCTTATTCTTTGGGGGGCTGTCAGTATGAATATGGATAGTATAGCATATGTGAATCGTAAAGAGTGATGGTGTGAAACAGATATCATGTTCCTCTGATAACAAAAATATTTTGTTTCTCTTAGTATTTTAAAGATTCACTCATTCTTCTCATCTTTTCTGCAGCAGTTCTCTATTTACAGAAATCAAATTTGATTCTGGATTCCAATGTGCCTCCAACTCACATATGCCCCTCTGGGGCGATATCAAATGCTTAACTTTCAACAGCTCATATATAATTTATTAATAATATGCAGTTAATGTGCCTGAAATACATATAGATGTGCATATATCAATAAAACATATACAGAACTTGAGAGAATAAATGAACTGATTGAAGATAATAATACAATATCTAGGTATTTCAGAAAAATGTTTAAAATTGTTTACTAATTTAAAATTTTAACTTTTAATTGTGGTAAAATACATGTGACAATATTTACCATCTCAACTACCTTTAAGCATACATTTCCAAGGCATGAGTGTTGCACACTGTTGCAAGACCAGCATGATCATCCATCTCCAGAATTCTTTGCATCTTGCAAGCCAAAGCTCTGTGGCCATTAAATAGCTAAGCGTTCCCCACTGCCCTGAGCACCTGGCAACCACCCCTCTACTTTCTGTCTTTCTGATTTTGATCACTCTTGGTATCCCGTCTAAGTGGGAAAAATGTCTACTATTTGGTAGTCGAAAGCTGAAAAAAGCATGGTTTACCTAGAAGTTGAAAATAAGTTTTTAAAACTCTGTATGAAACTAATTAGAAACACGTTGAAAGTCAGCATGATGCAAATACCAGGATGCACAAACCCAGTGTCTCAAGGTTTTCATTCATTTGGATGTCAGCAGCCTTAGCGTCCTCTTGAAGTCCTGGAAGCAGCGTGATACAGTAGAAGACTCACATCTGTATCCCCCTGTAGCTGAGGGACCTCAGGTATTTAAGATACAGCATTAGGTGAGGCGATTGGGCCAGAGGTGACCTCCCAAATCATTCATTTGCTTCACAATTTAATTTGAGCTCTTCCTAGTGCCAGGCCGTGTTATTGGCACTGAGATAGTCTTGGGATATCTTGATTGGTTCTACAAAATTACAACTTACTTCTTAGGTAAAGTTGATATTATTATAAATAGCAAAACATTGGCATTTTTATTCTTCTCATCAGTTTGTATCTTAACATCTTTGTGACTTTATTTCTGCTTTTAGTCATTTCATAACTAAAATTTTCAAAAAGTAAACTGTTAAACGTAGTTTGCTTTATTTAGCCTAGTTGTGGTACTTGACTTTGGGTACTTACATGTAAGCTCTGGTGGGCTTCATTGATGCAGTTCCACATTGAGGGCAGTCTTCTTTTCTTTGCCACTTATCAAACCAAGTGAGGGAAAGGATCGAAAAAAATTAAATCTAAGCATGAATCGATAGAGCGCACCTTAGTGTCAGCATTCTCAGCACCACATAAGAAATAAATATATTCAAAAAATTAGTAATAAATAATAACAGTACTCATGTTCATTGAGCACTTATTATGTGCCAGAGTTTTTGCATGCATTGCTTTATTTAGTGCCTGCAGTTGCCCTGTGAGCTTGTAGATGGAGAAACAAAGCTTTAGGGAACTCAGAGAATTTGCTGAATGCCTGTTAGTCAGAAGGAAGTGAAGTCAGGCATCTGATTTCAGTCTGTTTTCCAACCTCAGTGGACCCTCAGCGGGTCCAGAGAGCCTTTGGAAGGAGCCCAGAGAGCCTTTGGAAGGAGCCCAGCAGGGAGGATGGCATGTGCTATCTTTGGCTGGGTAGCCAGTTATTGAATCCTTAAGAAGTAACTTATTTCTAAAGCAGCATAATTAGGATATTCATGTTAGAAATATCAAGCATTATGCATTAGAGTTCTTTAATTCTACCTATGGAGATGTCTCCTATCATGAACCCTGCCTTCTGCTCTGGCTTTTAATTCCCTTTTCTCATCTTTGAACATTTCCAGTTCCTTCTTGCAGCCAGCTCACCTCACTGCTATTCACAAAGGACATCTTCCTAGGTTCACAGGGTGCCAAGAGGCCAGGAAGGTGACCTTTTAAAGAAGTAAACAGATGAAAATGCAAAACAGGGCACTTATTTTATGTGACCTTGGTAAGTTGTTGATTTCTACTTGCCATTCCATGTATACTTCTTCAGCTATTCATTGAAAATTCAGGACTTATAAAAATGAACCACAATAACAGAATGAGACAAACATTAATACCCTATGTACATGTATGATTATGCAAATGGTGTAACTTTACTTCATGTACAACCAGAGAAACAATTGTACTCCACTCATGTACATTGAATCAAAATAAATTTTAAAAAAAGAGTAACCCTTTCTCATTGGAAAAAAAAATGAACCACAGACTCTGTAACATGATAAATCCGTATCTGAAAGAGGGAAAAAGAGAACAACAACTTGAGTGACCAGATTAGCAGACATCTAATATATGATATGATAGGAGAGAAGAAAGGAAATAATGGAAAGAGTATTTTTTGACTCAAGATCCCAAGGTCAGGTTGTCTTCTACACTTGTCTACCTCTGAGGCCTTGAGTGGATCATTACTACTCTTTAAGGCTGTTTCTCCCCCAAGTTGCTAAGGATACCTCTATTCCCGTTGGCCTCTATTAATGTTCAAGCCTCTATACGTTGGCTTGAACATTAATGATACATGTATAAAATTTTGCTTTATCCATTTAATTATACGTAATTATACATTTATTTAATAAGTTTCAGCAAGTGCAGTTGCCTACTTTTTTCAATGGAGGATTGGGGGTTACTCCCATCAGCCCCCTCACTCTCCTGATTTGGAGAAGTTAGGAGCTTTTAAAAATAACCAACACAAGTCCTTTCTAAAATAACTACCACAGCAATAGAAATGCTAACAAAAGGCACACTCACTCCTCTTTCCTGGAATGTTCCACCCCTTCCGCTGGCTAGAGCCCCTCGGTCACCAGCTCCATGAAGTCTGCCCTCCAGCACTGGGGATGGGCATGATGGGAGGCCCATGTAAATTAATCACTCTTTCCTTTGTGTCCCTGATATACTTTTAATGGAGATCCAAAAAGGACCTTTTAAATTTTAGTTAGCAATTCTTTATTTATTTGTTTGCATCCTCTGCTGGAAAACAAAGACTTGGTCTTCATATTGCTACATAATTCCTAGAATGGACAGGCATTCAATAACTATTTATTGGGTAACTGAAGGCTATTTGCCATTTTCCCTTGTGATAGAGGCTCCCACTGCCCACTTATCTACCCCAGTTCATCTGTGACCTTTCCACTGTCACAACCCAAAGTTCATCTGGAATCTAAGCTCCAAGACTTCATTGAATTGTAAATCACCACTCATGACCATTGGAAACCACACATTTTGCTTTTGGAAATGGGAAACCTATTTTATCACTCCAGGAGCAAGTTCTGAGAAGCACCGAGGTGGAATAAATAAAGAGAATCCAGAAAAGGAGGTCAAGAGGGAGCAAGAGCAAGAAGAGGAAAATGAGTAGAGTGTTGTCTTCACAGCTGAGAGCAGCATGTCTCAGGAAAGGGAATCACTAGCTAACAAATCCTGACTCAGCTTTTGTCACCATTACCAAGAGCAAGAGAAAATGTAAGGAAGGAATATCAGACAGGTTCCATGTTAGAGTTCAGATATGAGGTGCACCAAAATTCACATGTGAGACAATGCAAGAAAGTTCAGAGGTAGAAAGATTAGTTTATGAAGGTCTTAATGTAACCAGTGGATTAATCCACTTGAGTGGATTAACTGAGTGATAACTATAAGCAAGTAGGGTGTGGCTACCTGTAGATCATTGGGCACCTGCCTTTGGGGTTTACACTTTGTCCTTGGCAAGTGAAACTCACTCTCTACTTCCTGGCTGCCATGACCTGAGCTGCTTTCCTCCACCATGCCCTTCTGCCATGATGTTCTGCTTTACCTTAGGCCCAGAGCAGCAAAGTCACTCATCTATGAACTGAACCTATGAAATGGCAAGTCAGAAAAAACTTTTCCTCTTCTAAGGTGGTCTTACCAGGTCTTTTGTTCACAACAACACACAAACTGACTAGCCTGCAAAATATAAGTTCATATCCTAGTCCAGCACCCTCTCTCTTTGCCTTCCTTTAGGGAACAATGGTCAATCTGACACTGGAGGCTCCTTGTGGAGATAGAGTTATAAAAAATCATGAGATGCTCCCTGCATAGAGTGTGGCAGGTCATAAATGCTAAATAAACATTGGTTATTAATTTCTTGTTTGTTGCATGATCCACATTAGATTAGGAAAACAGAACTTAATATCACTGTGAAAGATTTTTGTCTTTAGCAAACAAAGAACTTTCATAAAATCCACAAAGCCTCCTGCTCGGGAGAACTCCCTTGCAGCACTGGCTCCTTCCCTGTCTCCTGAGCTTCTGGGTGGGGCTGGACTCTGACACCTCACCTGGGATACATAACCGTTCCAGAGAACTAAGATAAGCAGTGGTGTTTGTCTCCCTCAACATGGAAGTGAGGGTGGGAAATAGTGATATCAGTGTAAGAGGGAAGATCAAATTCAGTAGAATCTTGAGAATTCCATTTTTAAATAAACCTGAAATATGTTTGAGACTATGCTTAAAAATATTCTCAATAATGGAGGAGACTTTGCATTTTAATATTCAGCTTGCAAAGGGGACAGAGTTGTGCTATGTTTAGAAGGTCAAGTAAATTCTGAGTCAAAAATCCCAGCACTGGTACTTATTTACTATGTGATAATGGGAGGCTTCTTAACTTATTTAGGCCTCAGTTTTCTTATCTGTAAAATGGTAATTTTAATGGCTAACTCTCTGGGCTTACTTTGAAGATGGAACAGGATAATTTTATCAAAAACCTTTGCAGAGCCAGGTGCGGTGGCACAAATCTATAATTCTAGAGACTCAGAGGCCAAGGCAGGAAGATCATGATTTCAAAGTCAACCTCAGCAACTCAGTGAGGCCCTAAACACCTCAGGGAGACCCTATCTCTAAATAAAGATATATAAAAGGGCTAGGGATGTAGCTCAGTGGTTAAGCACCCCTCAGTTCAATCCCCAGTACAAAATCAAAACAAAACACCTTCACAGAGGGTCTGGTGCATAACAAGGAGTCAATGAGTGTAGGTATTGTTAGCATGACATTATGATGGATGGATTAATAGCTGAGTAGGTAGATAGGTGGATGGACGGAAACTGTTGCTTTCAGTCCAGGGAAATAGTTATTGAGTATGAAGTAGGCAATTCTAATGTTAACCTCCTTTAATCACATAAATCAATACCTCCAAGTAAGCTTAAGGGGCAATGGCCACTTTCAGGTCAGAGTAGAGAGGAAGCTATTGAGAATTTGATTGACATATTTGTCTATTAGTTTTACCTTTCTTATTTCCTAATTGGTACCCCATCACAAGTAATGAATCTGAATTTTTTCAACTACTGTTGAACAACTAAATAAACCTTTGTGGTGGGAAGGCAGGAAGGTTGACCAGCACACTTGAAGATAAAGAGAGTAGGATAAAGTAAACTGTTCATTTGGGATGAAACCAAATCTTGGAAATAGGAAGGACTGTCGTGAGGAAGCACCCAGAAAGCATGTTTCTATTTGCTATTGACAGTTAGTAAACATGAAAGGGAGTGTTGGTCAACACCAATGTTCAATAAGAAAAGTTGGCTGTTACTCAATGAGGAACGGAGAGTATCATCTGCAAAGTCTCCCTTTGTAAACATATTTCAAATAAATCTGGAAGTGTATGTGAGTCAAAAATGTGGTACATGCACTATATGATGTAAAACAAGGGCGGGTGGTTTACGTAGTTGAGCAGACAAGACGCCAGATGGTGTGTATGCTTGGTTGAATGGCACCCAAGACAAGAAAGCATCCACCTGTTCTTTTGAGAACACAATGGGCAGATCCTAGATTCACACATCTCCTTCATTGGTGACACTGGTTTTCTTCATTTTAATGTTTCTGTATGACCTGTATCCAACATTCTAGGTTACAATCATATAAATGATATAATTTGATTAATAGATCAGACTTAGTAAAACTGAGTTCGAAGGAGATTTGTGGCTGGTTAGGTTGGTGTGATGTAGATTGGTCTTCATGGTGGTATAAATTTGTGATTTGCAAACATGAAACATGTTTCAGACATTTTGATAAATACCAGGTGGGTTAAAAGAGGGGACACAGGCATATAAAATAGTGCTTCTGCTCTAAGAGAGACTATGCGGCAAGGGAGGAAGACAGCATCAAGAAATATACTCAGAGCAGGTGCCAAAACTCATGTGGCTAATTTTGCCTGGAAGAGAGTTTTGCTGAAGACTAGATGTTCAAGCAGTGCTTGAATGGATGCAAATGAGGGGGAGGGAGATGAACAGGTAGATCTCAGCCAGCAGGTGGATAGACCAAGACAGGCCAAGCTGAGAAAAAGAAAAAGGGAAATTCCATGAAGCAAGAGAGTGTGTGGCAGCCTGGAGGAGCAGCCTTGAGGGACCCAGTGTAGCACTCCCTGGTGATGGAAGGGGAGGTAGAAAGCAATATGGCGGGTCTGGATATCACTCTAATCATGCAGGCTTTATTTTGAGAAAATTGGAGTCTGTTCAATACAAAGTAGGAGAGGAAATAACGAGAGCAAACTATGGAGACTTAAAACAAGCCTCAGGAGCTTGAAATGGTGAACTATAGGAATACATGCAAATTGGCTCTTACATGTGCATTGGGGAGAGGGAATGTGAGAGACAACAGGGAGTTAACCATGATCCTATCATTCCTGGTTTGGACATCAAGGACAAAACCAGGTGCCCTTAACTAAGAAAAGAAAAGCCAGGAGTGGAGAGAAGTGAGAAGGGAGAGGAGGAATAAGGGTAAGATGTGCGGTTAAAATGATCAATTTACTTTTTACTTTTCTCTGTGTACAGAGAATGTGCTGGTGTTGTTAGAAATAAAGAATTGGTTTGTGGAAGCAAGTGGACATAGATTTTGGAATAGTTGGAATCAAAGGACTAATTATAAGCACGCGAGTAGATGATATTGCCTAAGGAGACCAGGTACAATAAGAATAAAACTGATGAAAAACTGGAAGAATAACTAGATTTCAGTGATGAGAACAGAATTTATAAAAGGAGACTGAAGAATGTTCAGAGACATAAGAGGAAAGCCAGAAGGAAGTATTGTTGCTGAAGCATTGTAACTGAAATGTTGAAGAACATTTCAAAAATATTACATTCCAAAATATTACCTGTTGTCAAAAAATTGAATAGGATAAGAAATAAGAGAATATTGAAATAGACGTGATCAGACAGTAGTAAGAATAGTTTTAGCAGATAAATGGGATAAATTTAGGATGAGCATAACTAGCTATTATTTATTGAGCCCTTTCTTTGTTCTGGGTCTGTGAGCTAGAATCCTCCCAGGAGGAAGCTGCCCTGAGCCAGGGAGAGGCAGAGTGCAGTTGCCAGGAAGGGCATGCTATCCTGGAGGAGGCTGGAGCTGCGACACTCAGAGGGTGCCCCTCAGAGAGGCAAGAGCAGGGAGCCAGGGCTGAATCCAGAAGATATGTGGAACTTCTGTGAAGAAAAGGGATCAATTAAGAGAATAAAATATGTACCACCTGGCATTAAGGGCCAAGCTGCAGTTCCAATGAACCTGATTAGATAATGGTGTGTTAAAGAAATTTTTGCTTTTCCTTAAGGACATGGGGAGACAGAGCAGATGGCACAAATGATCAGTTATTAGTAACTGAAGACACAGAACTCCTGCAATTGCATAAAACAGTGAGTTGTGGAGAACATGTCACAATTGAGCTAAAATATTTACTTTCCAAATCATATTTTTGATAGCCATAATTATTGATCATTGAGATATTTCCTCCAAGGAATAAAACCATAACTAATATATACGTACTTGTATCATGTCTTATATCTGATGGAGATACATTACAGTGTAGTTTGGGTAAACTCAGAGACATGAGGATTCCTAAAGCAACTTATTTAATAGTTTAAAATCTATTTGGATTTTACATATAACATAACTGAAGACCCAGAAATACAGTCTTTTGCAGTCCTTGGTGCTATTAAAACTACTCTTTGTCAGTTTCAGTTGGGACAGAACCTGAATACTGCCTTCTCTGTCCTAGGATGAATGGAGTGTGAGAGTGATAAATGGAGTCTATTAATTCAACATAGCAAGTATACCATGCTACAGTATACCAAGAGTCAGCACCTCTATAAGCCTGGACATAGTACAATTAAAATAATTTATTATTTACAAAAGGGCTCTCTCATTTAGGAGAACCACCAAAGAAGAGATTCCAAAACCATATTTAACCTGAAGTTTCCCTGTAAGTATTCTGGAACCTACCAAAATGATACAGGGGGAAGCATCTTTCATCCCAGGGCTGCTACAGTGGTTGGTAACATACAAGAATAGCTTTGCAGATATGTTCTCTTTATTTCCAAATTCTTCCTATCAATTATGATAGGGAAAAGTTATAGGATGAAAATGATTTTGATAACATTTTGCAACAAAATGTCTTTATTGGTTTTAATGTTTGTGAGAAGATAAGCCAAGTTATTAAAAATCTGTCCTCCCAGAGGCTGCGGAGACCCCCTTGCAACACTCTGATTAATCATAGATCCATTCAAGTTCTTATTGTGATGGTGCTGTTTTTCTGTCACTGACAACAGAATTAAAAATCAGAAATATTTAAATACAATATATTCTAAAGTAGAACATTTTGCAACTTAAGCTGGTGAACAGCTTATGAAGTGAAAGTTAAGAGAGGTGTTGGTGAAGATTGAAACAGCAGACAGGTGAACTATGGCAGTAGATAGAAGAGAGAGGGTGAGCCCTCATGACCATTGAATGTTTAAAAAGTAGTGCAAAATTTGTTTGAAATCCACAGGTCATAACTGATGGCTGTCACCATGCAGCAGAAAGAAAAGCAGTAAAGTTATAATTTCAGATTTACATAAGAGGAGGCCTAACAGAGTTTGGGTCCTTCTTAGATAGTATTGAAACTATTGACTGACAAGGGTATTTGAGTATTTGCTATGGCACCAGGTATAGCACTGGGAACAATTAATTTGGAAGGTGTGAAGACTACAGATAATTTTGAGCCCCTTTGAATCTCCAGAAGTGAAGGCCATTTTCACTCCTGATATGAAAAACTTTCAATTCCCTTGCATAGTCCTCTGGTCCCAGACGAATAATCTGCTTCTGCATTTGATCCCTGATGGCGCTTCTACCGAGCCCCCAAACTGGTCTTTTAGGAACGTGGTCTGGAACACACCCTGACCCCCACCCCCACAAAATTTTGGTAAAGGTGTGAATTTGTAGTTTAGCAGTTTTCTAGGATGGTTTTTCTCTAGATAATTTGAAACCTATATTTGGAACTGTAGAAAATGAGGTTTTAAACCAAGTGAAAGCTAGCGTATTCCGGGACAGTTAGCTGACCCAGATAGCACCCTGATTGAGAAGGGATGACTCCTATCGAAAGCTGATTTCTGAATTTTCTCCTAAAACATGGTCTCAATATGTTGCGTCAGTTTTCTCTGAAATGGGACCTTGGGCTGCCTTCGAGCAGGATGGGCCTGGGTTTTGTAGGTAACTGGAACTTTGGGCTGGGCAGATGCTGTAAGAGGATGTGGGCACTTCTGCTGTGTTTCAAGAAGGCATTGTGAGCATTGTGCTCATGGAGAATGATCAGGGCGACCACAGAGACTACTAAGGAAAACGGGACACTTACCCCAGGGAAGACCTGCTCTGAATGAGGCGGGATTGCTGACCTACATCTTGAAAGGATCTCCTCTGGAAGTGGTAGCAAGCTATTCGGACTTTCTCTTAACAAGGGAGTTAGGACTGGCAAGCAGGCAGGACGAGAGGATGATTTCAGCCCCAGAGAGAACTCACTAACGACCAGGGCTGCTCCTCTTCCTGAAGACCTGGGCTTTCTTGGGAGCTTCTGACTACTGAAAGGGATTTAAGCTGGGGATGGCAAACTCTTAGCTAAGATTTTTCAGTTTCGGGGATGAGACTGCAACGCATGCCTTAACAGTGCTTTCAACTTTCAAAATTGTAGTTTATGGAACAAATATTTGTTGACCACATGCATGCCAGTCACTGTACTAGGACTATAGAATTCCATTCTGAATATAAAATTAACCTTGTCAGGAGGTCTAGCAGTATAATTAGTGGGGATGACTTGTAAGACTTAAGTATAACACAGGATAAGAGGTACTGTAACAGGGTCAGTGAGTCCTAGAAGAACCCTGGGACTAGCAGCTATTGAATTGAGAATACTTTCTGCACACTTGCCGTGTACTAACAGGCATGCTACTATGCATACGGAAGATAGCCTGATAAAAGAAGATAAACTAAACTTCACAATCCAGGAACACTGTATGAATTTAGGAGGGTTTGGAAATAATTCAAAAATTGAACAAAGGTGTGTTACAACCTAATTCTACATTTGCAGTTGAACTATATCCGGGACTAGCTTTTTGTGCCACCTCTTTGTAATTTATCTTTTAGTGCAAAGAACTTGTGGCCAGCTCTTCCCTTGTAATCATTTGCTCTGCGAGATGTTGTCCTCATCAACCCAGCACTCAACTGTGTGGTCGGCAAGGTTGAAATGGAGGTGTGTAGGTTTCTATGACATGCAGTCTCCTTGGTTTCTTCTAGGCCCTTTTAGTGGAGCAGAGGCATACCGCAGGTTTAGAGCTGGCTTATCAAATTTGCTTGTTCTTTTACTTGGTTTTCTTAAAAGAACCGTTTTTTTGTTTGTTTGTTTGTTTTTCCCCAAAGTGAACATCCCTGATGTGCTGTTAGTGGCTTTGGGTTCATTAGGTGATCTCGAGTTCTGATTTATTTCATGAGATTTCTATCTCAGAAAATAATTTTATTTCCAAATCTATTTCTCTAGAATTGCTTCTATAATATAATTCGATTAGAGTCACATGGATGCATTTATAAAAAGAAAATTCTGTGTAGCTGTTGGCACTGTGAGGATATCTGGAGTTAGTGGGCACTGAAGACCAAGGACTCCTATGGAAGCTTCCCTTTTGTGTGTGTGTATGTGTGTGTGTGTATGTGGTGCTGGGGATTGAACCCAGGGCTCTGTGCATACCAGGCAAGCACTCTACCAACTGAGCTATACCCCTAGCACTGGAAAATTCCTTCACAGAATCTCTTTATGTCTCCTTTCCTTCTAATATGACAGAGGTGAGTGCCGCCACATTCCATGTGCAGAGTGCCCTCGAACCACTTGGTTTGTTTTTCAGTGATAGTATAAGTAAAAATATTTCTAACGTTTTGAAACTTCTAGATATTTAGCTTTCTTTCTTCAATTTCTGCATCAGTTTGTAGCAATGCCTAAAATAAGACATCTTATTTGGGATTTTCTGTATAGAGTTTTTCCTGGTGATGACTAAAAGTGAGGTGTATGTAGAATTTTTTCTTAGAATCTATCTTCTTAATGGATTATTTACATAACACTTTTATTTCCCTTCTTAAATAATAAGTATAACCACATGATTTTTTTCAGAGAATTACTAAACTAAGATTAAACTTACATGTCTCTTTTTAGGTAAGAATATTATCTTCTACTGTAATCTGAGCAGAGAAGTTTAGAATTCAAAACACAAATCAAGAAGAAATTTTAACAATTTGATTTTTTTCCAACTTTTAGATTTTATGAAAAAGAAAATGGAAATTCACCAATGTAGGATCACCTGCCAAAATCTGCACACTTAATGTTTTCATATGATGATGATTTGTGTAAATATTGTTGCTAACAAGTTGAAGCTACATCCAAACTCCGAGGTAACAAGTCGCCCTGGGATTAGGTTGGGTGTGTAAGAGCTTCTCAAGAAGTTCTGAGGATGGCTCAGGGTTAGATGCTGGAATCTTTTGCGTCTTAGTCACCATCACTGCCTCTGCTCTGATCAACCTAGATGATTCAGAGCTGTGGGTTGAGATTTGGGGCTGAATATCTTAGCTGAGGATATTTATTATCAATTGCAACAGTTGAACACTACCAGCCTCCCTGTGGCAATCCAGTCTTCCAGTTCCAGAAGGAAATGAGAGAGTAAGCATTTATAAATTCCTGCCTGGAGTGTATGACTGGTTTTTTCCCCCACTCTTGGAACTATCACATATTCATATTCCAGATTAGTCTTCACAAGTTCTCACGGTACAGCTCCATAGCAGACTTTAATAAGATTTGAGACAGAAGGACCTGGACAGTACTGACCTTGGATAGTAGACACCTGGGAGAGGTTGGTATCAGGCCCTATGCTAAGAATTCCTTCTGCGGTCTCTGGATAACCATTGCAAGAAGGAGCAGCTCTGTAGCTCTGGGGAGGGAATAAAGAGGTGATGGGAGATGCCTGAGGTGCTGGGTATGGGAAGACCATAAAGCACCCAAGGAGAAGCATGGCAGAGAGCAATTGTCCTTTATCCAACCAGTAAACTGCAAGGACAACTGTTGGTGAAGAAGGGTGATTGGAATATATGCAGGCATGCAAAGTAATGAGTTAATCACCAATTTTCTCTCAAGTATAAAGGGCAATTTATAATCTTAGGTTTGTAAGAAAAAGAGAGAAAAATCCTCCATGCTTACATTTCTACATACTCATAGACCTACTTCTATATACACATCTATGCCAATATATTTTATGAGTAAGCATAAAGGTATAGATGAAAATACAATGAGTTGACATTGCTTGGGGGGCTGGAGGTGCAGGTGAAAGAAGAGAGAGGAAGAAAAATGGAAGTTGTGGTGTTCTGCCTTCACTTAATGACCTTTTAATATAGAAAGCATAGTTCTGCATGACTGGATTTTCCCCTTAATAGATTTCCTTCCTTAAAATTTCTTGCATTACACAAATGGTTCTGAGCTCCCTAAACTTCAGTGAGGAATTCTACCTATTGCAGTTACAATTTCCAAACCAAAAAGTTTTCTCTAACCTTTAATTCTAACTTCACACACTCAGGTGGGCTCCACCAAGTGCTGCGGGTGAGGCCTGGGCCTGGTGGGTCCTCTTCTCCTCTGGCCAAGGGCCATCCTCATGTGGCAAAGCTCCAGATCTCAGGAACATCAGCTGGGCAGGTCGAGTGGAGAGCAATCTCAGCTTTGGGCTCAGTGGTTTTCTTCAAGCCAAGCTCTGGCTTTGAGGAGAAAAATGGAGATCTTGCTTTAAGCTGGGATTAATTTCCTCTGGGAATCAATACTGAATTTGCAGAGTTGGGCAAAGCAGAGGTGATGAGGGTCCAAAAGCAGATTGTGCTAGTAACGCAGGGGACACATGCCTAATATGCACAGTGCTCTCTTGATACCAGGTCAGGATTTTGCTTCTCGGCGGAGTTTTCATTGTGAGTGTTAATTTTTAGGTATTATTAGCCACGGTGCAATGATGCTCTTCACAGTCTCCATCATGTTGGCCTTGTCCTGAGCCTTTCCTCAGTCCTCCTGGCTTTCACAGGTGGCTCTGACAGCATGACTCTCTGTCCCTCCCAACTGAGCTCTTCACTGAGGGCCCATCCCGACTGTGCCAGAGGATCCTGCAATTGCTGGATCTGGGTGCACGCTGCTCCTGGAGTTGTGCAGGAGAGAAGGCAATGTTGACATGCTCATGAATTGCCTTTCTTTTTTCTAAGTCAGCACCTTCTTTTCCTGATTTTCATATTTGCCACTATCCTGGGAGCTTATATGCTGATTTAAATGCACAGAGTAGGCTTTTATTTGATCCTCATTAATAGAATAAAATGTGATTTCTTGACTACTGAAATGTCTATTCACTTCATTTTCATCAAATGATTTCTTAACATATGAAAATGATCTTTTAAAATAAAATAAAAAAAATAAAATAAAATAAAATAAAAAAAAGTTGAGGTATTCTCCGCACGTTGGTTATTAACTCCGAGGTTAGACTTGGGAGATTGTGGCTTGTAATTTTCCTTAGAACAGAAGAAACTGCTAGGAAGCTTTTGAGAGTACATTTTCTCTATGGAAGGAGATAGTAATAAAGTGTGTGTGTGTGTGTGTGTGTGTGTTACTCCCAAAGCATTGGAATTATAGTGTCTCAAAGTGTCACCCTCCTCTGGGAATTAGCAGTTAGCTTGCCAGGGTATTATGTTCAGGATTCACTTTTGCTTTCACTATTGCTGAGATATTTTGTTCCTGTATTTAGAGCATTGTGAGATAAAGCCCCCTACCTGATGTTTGCTGATGTACTTCATTCTTCACCCACTTTAAGGATGAGGGTGGAGAGTGGGGAGATTGCAGTGACTTGTTTGGGGTCATCTGGCCGGGCTGGAGAAGCCAGGTGCAGCCCCATGGTGTGGCTTTCCTGAGACCTGGACTGAAGCTCAGCCTAGATGTGGTTGTGTGCAGAGAGGCCGACGGCTCCTGAGAGCACTGTGGTCTGCCAGCAGCGCAAGTCTCCTTCCCTCCCCGGCCAGGCTTACGTAGGCTCTGTGGTTTTTCTTCCTCTCACTGCCTGACTTCATGCTCCACTTTGTCTCTTGGCTCATTTCTATAAATATTCTCTTACATCTCTTGTGGTTTCAGTTCACATTTCGGGCCTATCTGGACCTCCATCTCTGACTGTTCTTCCTCTCACTCCATCTGCTCCAAGCACTTGAGAATCACAATGCCAACTCCAAGTGAGAGTGGGGCCTTCAGGGGAGGAGACAACCGAACAACCCGCTGCCTTTCCATGCAGACATGAACTCTCCACCAGCCACAGTGGACCGTAATGTCTATGCCCCTACACCTGAAAAAGCAGTTTGAGATGTTCAAAAACTCGCAATCTGCTTCTGAAAAGTGTAGCATCTCAAGAGGTGTCCGATGTGTCCTACTCAGAACTTTATGACCAGCCCAGCCAGCATGTGCAGCGACAGGGATGGTGGACATGCCACTGGCCGTGGGAGGGCCCGGGCCCAGAGGTCTGTGCTCTGGTTAACGTTGGCGTTGGGATCCTCCTGTACCTAGTGAGAATGGTCCATGTGGCCATGGGGACAAGACCCGGTTTTTATCTGGGAGCATCGGCTGTCTAGGAGAGCTCTTTTTACCTTTTCTGAATTTGAAGCCAATGTGCCTGAAACATATGTTGCATATATATATTTTATTTTTAAGAAGTACAGAGAAAAAATAAGAAGTAAAAAGCATCACCAGCTTCTGCTTTAAGGACTATTTTTAAAAGCTGGAATGGAAGCAATGAGTTTTAGGTACATGTGTTTGATTATCACTGCTTCTAACTCAGAACTGGGAGGACTCGGCACCTGCGGCCAGGCATGGGCTAACCCCAGGGCTCTGTCCCTGCCCGGTGATGCTCTCTCCTCAGCATCGGTTCCTGGCAGCTGGACCAGAGGAATGATGGCAATTAACCTGTCAGCATCTCCCATTTTTAGTGCATTATAATTTGCATATGAACCGAAAAAGAGGTAAATTGTGAAATTTCGAACTTAATTTTCCTAGAAGAGTGACTAGTGATATGCCTCTCCTTCACAGAATGTGGGCGGTGACATTCAGTTGCCACCAGAAGAGAAAATGTGTTTCCCACTCCTTTTCTCACAGGTGAGCTGTTCTTTCAGGATTTATGGAAAGCTTTAGGCTGATGAGTACAATGGTCTTTCTGCACCAAACAGGAGCAAGGTGGTCGAGAGGGAATATCTGGAGGGGCTTTCTCAGCTCGGCATGACTGGGCTGGATCCGGCTTTGCCTGGGGGACTCTGTGTATTATCAGATGCTACAGCATCTCTGGCCTCTTCCCACAAGACGCTTAGCAGCATTTGACTTGTGACCACGGAAGGTGTCTCCAGCAGCAGCCACGCGTTCCCGGGCTGCAGGGTGAAGTCCTTCTCAGCTGAGATCCTTGATCTAGAAATATGAATTGTAAATGAGGAACTCAATAACAACGTAGGGAGGGACCACTCCTGATGGCTGCCTGCCTCTGCAGGGAGTGAGGAGGGTCGGCCCTGAGCAGCACTCCAGGAGTACACCTGGAGGGTGCATTCAGTAAGCACGATGGGTGATTTTTGTCACATGCATTGTGGGGTGACCAACTTGCTCACATAGTTGTGGGGTGACCAACTTGCTCACATAGTTTCAGAGCGGGCAGTGGCATGTGTGCATCTTTGGGTTACTTGATGATTCACGTCCTGGAAAGAAAACCTATCTTAATTTTTTTTAAAAAAACTTCTGAATCTTAAATGGGGGGCCACATTCTCCAATTGAAAATAGAAGGAGACCATGGATGGAGCTTGTCCACCGTGGATTCATCTAACAGGACATTTTCTGATGACAACACTCCATCATTTGACTGTGAACAATTAACAGCAGAGAAAGGAAGTGAGTGAGCAGGTGCAGAGAGTGGAAGTCCCTTCCCGGGAAGGACGAGAGTGATGCCGTCAGGTGGCAGGAGCTGAAGTATCAGAAGTTCAGCAGCAAGAAGTGGGACAGGGAAGGGGGGGGTGAGGCTGCGGCTGAGAAACTGTGCATTGGTGACTCGATGCCCGTTCCCAGTTGGTCAGCTGTTTTAGGAGAGGGTCATCAAGTCCGTGGGCACAGTCCTGAGTGGTGAATGGACTCCCACCTGGAAGCTTTCTCAGGCAAAGCACATCCCCAGGCTCCCTAGTTGGACGGGAGTGTTCTGAAGGGTACCTACCGCACCATGCACCAAATGCCTCCTAACAAAGGCGATGGGTAGAATTACGGGCTGTTCTTCAAAGTGCAAGCTAAAGACTCTTGGCTGTGCATGGACATTGTTGGTGCTGAGGGACCCAGAGGAGCACTTCCCAAGTTGGCTTGGTGATTGGCAGATAGACGGAGACTCTGTTGGGGGAGGAGGGTAAAAAGAATATGCCAGTTAAATTGCTGAGTCGATGTCTTCTCACTCACCAGTGCCAGCCCTCTGATTTATTGCTTTTCTCATTAACATTGACAACAACAATAATTATCTAAATAAGTACAATATTTCCAGAGAGAACTTTCTCCTTTGGGCCTTGGATTATTGGCAGATGTTCCAACAGACTCTTGATGGTACGGTCACTGGGTGAATCTGTTAGGGTACTTCTGGAAGTCGACTGGATGCATGTGCTCTGTGACATTTCTTGCATTTACCATCTAAATGGTTCTTTGATCTAATCCCAGCCCCTCCAATGGCTGGGAAATGCAGAGTGCCTTGAGAATCACAGTGGAAAGAACGTTCTAGGAGGAACGATGCTATTTTCTAAGTACAACGTTCTAAATGCTTTCATTTCTATTTTTTTCCCAGTGTGAATTACTGTATTAACATACAGCTCCCTTAATGGAAAAGAAGTAAAGTTCTGTTAATATTTATGCTGTTTGTAAAGGTAATGGCGGAGTTCCCTCGGTGGTTCACTTCATTTAACTTACACTGCTCCCTAAATTCCAAAGCAGGCTGGAATCCCCTGCCTCGTGGATTGCTGTGAGCCCTTTCCTAAGACTTCTCCATCTTTGTTGCTGTTTCTTTCAAGGTGTTGAATAATTTCAGAAGTGGCAGTTCCAACAATATGTAAAAAACACTGACAGCTGGCAACACTCAGCTCACTTTCCTGTCCCTTTTGTTGAAAGCTGAGAGTATTTTGCACTGTAGGGGGAACGGGGGTTTCAGACCTTATTTGGATTTAGTGACAGCGTAGAGTCTGGCTAGAACAAGCTCTGCAGACACCTCTGTGGAGGCCTTGCCTGGCACTGCTGGCCCAGCCCATCCTTCTTCACCTGCCTGTGTGTGTGGACATACCTGCACATTCCAGGGAGCCTCCTCACCTAGAGGAGGACAGGGCCAGTTGTGCTCTTTCCCTAATGATCAGTCTTGTCATTAGGTCTTGTTAACATGATGGTAATGTCAGAATCACAATTGCCTGTTTTATTCATTCAATTGTTTCTTCCTTTCCTTTTTTCCTCTTTCCCCTCTCTCCTTCCTTCCCTCCCTCCCTTCTTTCCTCCCGCCCTCCCTCCCTCTCTCCCTCTCTTCCTCCCTTCCTTCTTTCCTTCCTATGCTGGTGCTCTATCACTGAACCACATCCCCAGCCCTTTATTATCTTTTCTTTTGCAATAGGATCTCACTAAGTTGCTGAGGCAACTTGGGATCCTCCTGTCTCAGCCTCTATAGCTATTCAAATTATAGACCAGCAATATGCCACCATGCCTAGCTTCAATCTGTATTTTCAAAGCTGTGTCCAGGGTACATTATTTGTAGCTCTCACGAAGTCCATAGGACACGGGAGATTCCTCATGGTCTCCAAAATTTAAAGGCAGAGGTTGAGAAAGGCAGTTGTGGAAATGACCTGGATACCAAGAGGACAGAATTGTGGAGGTGTTGCTTTGTCCTAAGGGTCCAAGTGGGGATTTGTAGGTGTGATGCTCAGAGAGCCCTGAGGTAAGATTCTGGGGCTCTTGCACTCGAGACTCTTCTCTGCTCCAAGAACTTGTATGCTGCTCTAGGTCAGGACTCTCCCTCCATTTGGAAACAGGTAGGTCAGGGTCAGTGAAGGTGAGCTGTGGAACTGGCTGAGGAAGTGAAGTCAGGGCCCTCGGTCCCCTCCCCAACATCCTCTCCTGTGAGAACACCTGTAAACCAAGGACCCCATGCTCCCCAGAAAACAGCTAGCAATCGTGAAAGGTAAATTAAAACAAAATCAGACAACTTGACAGAAAGTTCTGGAAGAAGCTGAACCAAAAGTCCATTAAGTCTCAAGTTAAAATGGCAGATGCAAAAATAATTTCAGAAAACAGTAAAGGACTCATACGCACATAAATTGTGTAGAGAATAGAATGAGGGAACACGTAGGTTCACAGTAAGAGCGGGGCGTTCTTTGGTCTTCTTTGGTATAACACTGGGTGAGTTGCCCACACAGACATCCCTTCTGGTTTTGCTTTGTTTTGTTTTCAGAATAAAAGTAGATGCAGGGATCTAAGAGGCTCACCAGGGTGTTCACCAGCTCTTTCTGCAGTCAAGCTCTCTGGGCCATCTGTCTCTAAAATAAGGAGTGGTTTTTATGTTGTTCATTTTTGCATTATAATCTTAAGTTTTTCATTTGTTTCTCTCTCCCTCCTCCTTCTCCTCTCCATCCACTGAAATGGGGATCCTGAGAGAGAGAGAGAGAGAGAGAGAGAGAGAGAGAGAG
>JAJEJO010000391.1:322309-501208 GCA_020662805.1 Glaucomys volans
AGAGAGAGAGAGAGAGAGAGAGAGAGAGAGAGAGAGAGAGATCTGGTGAGTGAACAGGGTAGTGAGGAAGACAGGCCACTCCAGGGGCACAGAGGAGAGGGAACTGGGTCTAGCCGAGCCCTGTGGTTAGGAAGCTGACTATGGTTGTTTTACTTCAACATGAGGACACTGGCTTGCCCTGCTTTGTTGAGACTAGTCAAATTTTTCCATGCTTCAAAACTTTCATTTTCAACAATTTCCTAGGTTGTATTAATTGATCAGTTTTTCTGCCTTGTCTATACTGGGTAGGATTTTTAAAATTCTTTCTGGACATTTAACTGGGCTTGGTAGTTCTAAGTGCCAGATGGGCCATGGCCTCAGGCCCATGGAGGAACACAGCTTACAGTCCCGGGTACTCAGACTGGGAGGGATTTAAAACTCCGAAAGCCCTTTGCTTTCATACCTCCAACTCCGAAAATAAATCTGAAAAACATCTATCCCCTTAGACATTTTTCATTGAAACCTAAAATTTACATTATTTGCTTGGATATATCGTTCCAAATCAAGCAAATTTAAAAAAAAATCCCTTTTATAGCAAAAGTGCTAAGAGCAAGCACCACCGAGTCAATTTCAAACCATAAAAATCTTGATTCAAATGTTTAAGACCTATGACAATCTAAGGGCTCCTAGCCAATGAAAATCCAGTATCTGCTGAACAAAAGAGGAAGAAAAGTTTTTTTTTTTTTTAAATTAGATGTATGGAGGAGAGGAAGGACAGATAAATCTTTTTCATCAACTCATTTATGTGAGTAAATATTCTCCATAATTTAAACTTTAAAAATTAAAAATTAAAATAGCATTAAATTATTGAGGCTTCTCTCATTCTAGTGATAAATAATATGCACCCCAGATACATGAACTAAGTGAGGTTTTTAATGCCCCATGAGTTTCACCAGCAGAAGTATTTTAAAACAATTTGTTTTTGCTTATTAATCATCAAAATCTAAAATTATGTTGGTTTAATTTATGATCCTAGTAAACGTCCAATTCAGAAAACAAATGTAAAAAGCTACATAAAGGTAACTAAGTGTGATCAGAATTAGACTTTAGAGTATAAATATACTACTTTAGCTTCTGTGAAGAAAGTTGATGAAAATGAGATTCATGGCGGAAAGGACATGGTGGTAATTTCCCGTGTTAGACAAGAGGTTCTTCTTGTGTTTGCAACATGAATGGTGGTGATTTGCAAATCACTGTAATTCCTGATTTGATCCCGAAATCTTAAGAGAGGTGACTTGGGAGGCTCGCTACAATTAAAAACCACTCTTGTGGGGCGTCCTGTGCGACTCCTCTTGGATCCTGCCTCCATCGCCCCAGATGCTGAGAAGCTGAGAACATGGCCACACCTGTTCCCTCCTTAGCCATTGGCCTCAGCCCTGGGAACCTCCTGGTCCTGGTTAATTCTGCAGATGCAGCCACTGTCCAGCTGGTATGGCGGTGCACATGCCTGGCTCTACCTGGGTACAGTCTGAAGGTCACCTGCCCAGAGCTCCCTGCAGAACTGACCTGAGGGTTCCACTGCAACTAGGTTGAAGGCTCGCTTCTTCCTCTGCCCCACCGGCCTGCCGGCCTCGCAGCCTTGCAGGTGCATGCCTGGGAGAGCCTCTATGGTCTGAGTCTGTTCTCAAGAAACCATTGTAAAGCATCCAGTGGTTAAGTGCAGGCTGGGAGTGAGGTTGCTGAAGGGAGTGAAAAGAACATTCTGTTGTGGGGAGAAATGATACCATGGGCTCCGTGGACCTATGTCCCTCATGGTGGTCATTTTTGTTGGTATCTTTTTATTTATTTATTTATTTTTGCGGTGCTGGGGATTGAACCCAGGGCCTTGTGCATGCAAGGCAAGCGCTCTACCAACTGAGCTACATCCCCAGCCCCTGTTGGTATCTTTTTTGTGGTGTTTGTGGGATGATATTCAACAGGGAGACCCACCCCATAAACACTCTCCGTATGAGTCAAGGCCACTTTGATTATGCTCTGGTCCATCTCCTTTCATTCCCGGGTGAGAAATAGCTGAACTCAAGTGTGCCGCATATGCAAATGTAATAATTCAATAATCCTAAGATTTAAAATGTCTCAATAGATAAGATGCTGTACTTAAAGATCTGGTGTGTAACAGAGAACTTCTATGCAAACACACACATTCCTTCATAGCGGGGAGCTGGGACAAGCCGCCACAGGGCATGAATAATGCACAATTTTGCTGTTGATGCCATTTCCATCTGTTGTGTGCGTGATATTTATGTCAGTCACAAGATAAACTGATAGGAGTGTGTGATCTGCTAATATGTGTATTTTTTAAAGCTTTAATTACTGTTTTTATGGTAGAACGATGCCATGTACCCTGACTCCAGGCAGAGGAGAATTAGAAAATAAGATAAAAACACAACACCAACACTCCTGAACACCCAGGCTTTCTGTTCTTAAATGAGTGATGGCTGGTGTGGATCCCCACAGTCTTGGATCTCAGAGTGCTTACCAGCATGGCCTCTGACCCCCTGTTAGATGATGAAGGAGAGCCGATTGGGGGTGCCATTCTGCTTTGCCCCTGTGGACCCTCCACCAGCTCCACTCCTTAGGGGCTGTGTTGGCTCAGTTGAGCAAGGAGGGATTACTTTTGTTTTGAAAATGCTGTATTAACTTGGGAACTTATCTTGGAAATTAAAGTTCTAATGAAGTGAGAGTCCCTAGAGAACATAATTGGAAAGCTCATTTTTCTTCTCCATAAACCAAAGGTACAATCCTAGCAAAATAATTTTCGCTCCTAATTTATAGATTCTTTCTATTTGCTAATGTGGGTTTGTGGAAAGTAGTGTGGACAGAGGAACTGGAATCTTCTACATGGGTTCACTGTGCATCTGTGAGCAGTCCTTGAACTCTGAACTTCACAGAATTAGATGAATGCAAGTTTTGGGCTGGGCAACTCCAAACATTACTTCAGGGCAGGCATCTTTAAGCATCTTCTATATAGGTGGATTTCACCTTTCAGACATTCCTTGGGGATGTCACATGTGAGACAACTAGGTCTATGAACACTAATCTGAGTTTTAGAAAAAGTGGACTCTTTCTTAGGGAAAATTCAGAAAAATGTTGCAAAGCTTGTTAACGTGCCTTTGCTATCTTTCCCAGGTCAGTATTTTTTTTTAATGCTTTTCAGGTACTTTGGCTCCCATTTTTAAGTTTCTGACACAAACTCTCTCTCCCCCATTTGATAATCCAGGCAAGAGGTCAATCTATTTCTTTTCAAATCTGCCTCTCTTTGGTGAGCATCTTCTAACCATCTCCCTGAGTTTAGACATTCACTTTTGTAAAACGCTTCTCAGGGGCCTTCACATTAACTGAATTGAGAAAATGTTAGATCCAAGGTGCTGGGGAAAGATTTGCTTCTAACCATTTTGTCAGATGGCTGAGAATTGTTAACATTTGGGTATTTAGTGGTTGAATGACACAAGATGAGACAAGGCCCCAAATATTTTCCCCAAACTGCCTGGAAATGTGGTAGGTACTAATTTTTTTGGTCTGGCACCACCTTCTTTAGAAAAGCAAACAACATGTTACCTGTAACTGTGTGTGTGTGTGTGTGTGTGTGTTTCACGGATGTAAACTAGTTAAATGTGTTTCGTTCCAACACATGAATGAGTTTATCCAGGGAGCCTGAAGCAGTAATCCAGTGCACTTCCTCCCCGCTGGGAGGGTCTTTAGCTGCTTTCTGGAGGAAGTGAGGTCCAGGAGGCTGGTGCCTTTCTGTCTAGCTGGACAGTCTAGTGGGTGCCATTGCTCAGAGCTGGTAGGGTGCTCACCGTGCTTCCCAGAGAGCCTCTGCCCACCTCCTGTTCTAATGGACTTCTGCAGTTTTATTTCTAGGCTGTGAGGATTACAAGGGAAATGTAAGCAATCTATTTGTAGAGGTGTCTCAAGGTCCCTCACCTCACTTGGAGGAGAGAGAGCAATTGGTTTTCATGTTCATCTCTTTCTGGTTTAGTGCCCTCCGTCTTCGAGACCCCTTTTCCTTTGGGAAATGAATTCTAGGTTCCAATTTCTTCCTTTGACTTATAAACTGTCCCCCTTCTGATCTTTGAGGGCCAACTGAGTTCTGGGGTCATATGTTATACTTGGTATCTCCCACGCACAAAATCCATGTTCCATACATGATGTCCAAAGTCTACATATGACAGCCCAGGTACTTTGATTGACTGTGGTGATGGTGGTAGTTACTACTGAGAGGGCCTGTGTGTGGGGGTGGGCCTTGTGTTAAGTTGAGCATTTCACATGAATCATCTCATTTAGTCCTCATTACAAAATCTAAAAACATAAATTATTTTCTAATATCTGTAAGATTGCTTTTAGGAAAAAAATCTTCACTTTATGAGTGAAATACTCTGACTTATAGAGGCTAAAAAAATTCACATGGGTTAGCACATATGCATTCATATGCATGAGTGTGCATACACACACACACACACACACACACACACACACGTCATGTGGCAAAGCCCTTCTCTGCTTCTGTAGGCTTTGCAAGCAGCAGAGAAGAGAGCTCTTCCCCGCCGTCTTAAAGACAGGAATGAGTGATGGAGTCTGTGCAGAGGTGGTGAGTGCTGCCCCTGATTTCATCCACTTTTCCCTGAAAAGCAGCAGACCTCCTTGTACCTGGCCATCTCCTCTCCTTTTGTAGGACACACTCCTATATTACTGATACTGTTCCTTCCTGGTACCAGGCTTCAGCTGCAGACCTTGTCATATAATGATCTTGGCTTTGTTATGCTGAAAACATAACATGTCCTGTTTGTTATGATCCTTTCCCCAGTGAAATAAAACCACTTCATGAAACCTAAAGATGGTGCCAAGCCTGCTTGGTCTGTCTGGACACTGATGCTTCTCACTATGGTGAGACCAGGCACAGGGGTGGTTGTGCCGAGGGGAAGAGGTCATTCACTTCATCCAGTCCACATCTTAGGTGAGATGAGACTAGAGGGGTATGGGGGCCAGAGGACATTCCTCTTGGGAAAATGGCATTAAGTGGCCTTCAGGCGAGGGGTTTGGGGCAGTCATAGATATTGTGAGGCCCAGATCAGCCAGGCTCAAGTGGGCCAGAGGTCAGAGTGCTGAACATCAGGGCTGCCCACCTCCCACCTTCCCCGAGTCCTACCAAGTCTGACTGAGCTGGAATGCTGAGTCCAGTTGCAATTTTGGATTTTGCTGCTGTGGACTCAATTTGCATTGCTCTAATTAAAATATTTTAACTGGAGCACACAATCAAAATCTATTTTGCACTGCCAGACGAAAGACCTCACCCGCATATGGTGGCTAATCATATAGTCTTTTCCACTGAGCACAGTTAAAATAGCTGTTGTGACAGAAGCCACTTACCTAATTAGGTATAAGGTACACAGTAGGTAACAATTGAGCTTTAATTAGTAGTTGTTTCCAATTGTACAAACTTTAAGAGGGGGTGGGGGCAAGTGGGCTCATGGACTTAAATTACTGACCTAATGTAAATTGGTGTCAAAACTTGTGTCAATTGGTTCAAAAAAAAAAAAAAAAAGGAATTGCAACCTTATTCCAAAACAAAAAAAAAATTGACCCCAGGAAGTGCACTGATAAGCAAAGTGGAAAATGTTTAACATTAACTTATTCAATAGAATTTTATTTTTCCTTTCTATAAGTACCCCAAATTTGAGACTTCCAGATTTTAAATATAAAAAACCTATCCAATTCCTCTAATGTCCTTCTATTGGTCTCATTTTTTATTAAAATCGATAAGTCACAGTTTACTTTCAAAGAGGTAATAGAGGACTCTTACTAAATGTGACTGGAGAGTATGGGGAGAAGAGGGCTTCCTGTGCTCCCCTAGACTGGGCCACCCACTGGGACACTCACCACTGAGACAACACTCAGCTTCATTTTACTATCACCCCATATTCAGGATTATATTTTTCTTCTAAAATCATACAAAAGTCCTCATATACAACATATGCAATCCTCATATACAATGTATTGAGGATTTATAGCTATGTGTCGATAATGCAGATTCTCTGCTCACTGCCCAGCCTTCTGGGGAATGCCTTACTTCCTTGGTTGTTGATATGTACTTGGGAGATACAAATTCATTTGCTGCGGCGTTTGCGTAAGAAAAGCATAATTCAGGAGGCGAATATACTGCCATCAAAACAAAGAGAAACACAGATCGTATTAAAATATAAACTGAAGCAGGTTTGCCCCACGCTTTCCTGCTCTTTGCGGCTGTGCTGGATGGGCCTACGTGTTCCCAGCCCTGTCTCTGTCTTGGACGTAGGTAAATCCTCTTGTGGTTGCTGGTTACTGTGCTGAAATGGAAAGGACTTGGGGGAAGCTGAGAGGCCGACCTCCCAAGCACCCCTGAGGAAGCCTGTGGGTCCTTATGCCCACCTCTCTGGTGACTGGCTGGGGCAGTGGGAAGCGCTGCAGTGTCCTGCGGCCGAGCCTCCTCTTGCTGGCAGTCAGAATAACACCATGGAGTTTAGGAATGGAGATTCTGTCAAATAGTCTGCTACTGAAGAAGAGAACTCCTTTGGAAGATCTGGAGGGAAAGTGAGAAACAGTCACTCTAAACACACCATTCAGACCTTTCCTGAGGTCCCTGGACATGAGGCCAGGCAGTCAGGGGCATCAGTACAGCAAGTGAGGGGAAGCTGAATTCCCTGAAGAGTTACAAGGGACGTCCCCCCAGCGCAGCAGCAGAGGATGTGGCACATAATGGTTTCCAGGTGATATTAGCAGCGTGTGGTGGTGGCTGGTGTTCTGTGACTCCTCCTCCTGCCCTCTGGCCATCACCCTGGCCCCTCCCGTTTTCTCTGGGTAGTGTCAGAACCTTGCTTCTGGCTAATGATCTCCTTTCCTGCAGATGAGAATGAGTGTTATCACCCACAAGCCCTGCTGATCATCAGTGTCTGCATCCTGACAGGCTCCGTGGACTAGCTGGCTGTGACCGGCCACACGGATTCCTCCAGTGCACTGGCTAGTGGCCCCGCTGCTCTTCACACTCTCCTTGACCAGTGGCAGGGATGTGCTAGTCTTTGGTTTTGCTCCTTCCGGATCTCTGTCCCTCAGTATCTATTTCAGGATCACAAACAACCAGTTTAATATTTTTGCAGACATTTCTCCCTCACTGTCCCTTCTGTTGTGTCTATTCATTGTGCTTGGTGGCTGAGCCTAGGACCATCCCAAATTCAGCATCCTCTAAACTCTTGCTAAAGAATCAGGTGCTTGTATCCAAAGGAGATTTCATCATCTGCTCCAGGAAGGATTTTCGAGGGAGCAGCAGAGGAATTGGGGTCGTAGTGTGATACCTCAGAGATGCAGTCTGTCCATCTCTTGGCTCAGGGAATATGCAAATGTTCTGGAGGGATAAGAAAAGATGGCATCTTCTTTCTTTCCTATTATTATGTCATTTTCTCCTTTCCTCCTATGAATTGCTCACGGATTTATTTTCCTAATCCCTTAGGCACTCTTATTATCCCTATCCCAGTCTCTCACTGTCGTCTCTGTGGGTAACAAGTTGGAGGATCTTAAAGCAGAGTTAGTTTCAAAAGTACCTGATTAATATATGCTGCCACACAGAGATTATCAGCCAGATCTTAAATTTCAGTATTCTCATTTAAACATTTTTGAGTAGACTTGATGAAAAAGACATTAGACTTTTTTTTTTGGTTGATTTAATGTGTGGTCCTCTCAGGGCTGTTGTTTATATCTGCCCACATCTTCAAGTTGTCAGCGCTGTTTTGAATTGCAGTGACACCCTCCAAATGGAGTTGACACTCCACCCACTTGGTGCTATCCACCAAGAGTGAGTACGTTTTCTGAAAGTCATTAGTGAAAATGAAGTCCAAGTCATCAAGGAGAAAGCTGGCAGAGGCTGGTTGAAGGAAGAAGTCCAATGAGAATGAGGAGACTTGTATCCGCCAACAGCTCCTTGCGGGGCCCCTTACCTGTGTAGTCCTCCGGCTGGCCTGTACGTTTCTCTAACGTAGAGTATAGAGTGATGATCTCCCCCTGGGGGTCTGGAAAACATCTCCACTCAAGCATGTTCTGGTCATTCTTTATTGTATAAACACTTGTTAGAACCTGAGAAGAAGGGGCATCCATGGAAAAGTTGCCTCTCCCCTCTCTAGGACTCCAGGATCAGGAAGCAATCAGATATACTGATTAAGCGGCAGAAATAATTCTTCAGGGTGTGTCATGGTTTTCAAAGTTAGTGTGTGTGTGTGTGTGTGTGTGTGTGCAAAATCACATGTGTGAATAAATATTTATTCATGTCTAAATATTATGTAAGGATTAAATGAAATACATGTATATCAACAGGTACACACATTTGTGTGTATAAAGGTGTGTTCATAAATTCATTTAATCCTTATAGTAACCTAGAAGGCAGATGAGAGTGATCCAGCCTTGCAGATAGAAACACTGAGGCTGTATGACTTTAAGTAACTTTAGGAGTTCAGACAGGCCTCTGAGTTTGAAGTCCATGGTCTTTCTTTTGGAGCATGAATTCTCTCCCTGTATCACTGTAAGGGTAAATCCCCGCAGAGTACTGTAACTGGTGAGTGCCACACATGGCTTGTTTGGAGGAGGTGGGGCTTGAGGAAAACCTGTGCAGGTCATCTCTGATGGGAGAAGAGCCTGTGTGTTAAGGAGGAAGAACATGCCTAACTCATGGGCACAATAATGACATGTTTAGTTACATTGCTTCAGTTCGTGGGGGCGGAATGTAGAGAGTCTGTCATCTTTTCCTGGGTTTGAATTTGGAAGGACTGGATTACAAGAGTGGCTATAACATGGCCCTTGAGAAAGTCAATGCAGAAGGAGGTTAGGGCAGTGACTGTCAAGAAGTGGGTTGTAGCCTGGGGTCAGACAGATGAGCTCTGGGAGTGTCACGCCCCAGGCATGAAAAGCTGCTGGGAACAAGTGAACAGAGGAAGCTGGGCGGAAGAGAGGAACCTCCCCACTGTGATCTTCAATGCCTTCCACATGCCAATAACACACCCCATAGCCTGGGCCTTCCGAGAGGGCTTAAAGCAGATTCCTTGGCAGTGGATTCCTCTAGTCCAGCACCAAGATCTGGGATTCTGTATCCAGCAATCCCGGCTTCAACACCTGAGGGGACATTTTCCTTCCCAAGAGCACTGCAGCCTCGTGCTGTTCTGGAGACAAGCGAGTCCACATGAAGCTACCCTTCACTCAGCACCTGGCATTGAGAAAACACCTACTAAATGTAGCGATTTATCCTAACTATTGTGGGAGGTAAAGGGGTCAGAGGAGAGATTTAAAAAGATAATATCTTGCATGAAAGTGTTTTAATTCCTTGAAGGAAAAATGCTTCATTAAAGCAAGGCACTAGACTGTCTCAAACAAGAAGCAACCTAACCTGCCTTCTTTGTGGACAAGATTTATCTTAGTTTGTACGGACAATTTCTACCATGATGCAATATTTGACTCATGGCAAGTGATAATAATGAGAACCACCTACTCATCTTTACGACCCTCAAGAAATATGTAACAGTGCTTCCTGTTCTGACTGATAGCAGCCTGAGCCTGTTCTTTTCACACTTCAGGACCTTTGTCACCACTGTGACATTTAGACACAGAGGGTCATTGGGGCTTCACTCAGGTCGTGTCAGGTTAGAATTTGGCAAAGCAGGAGAAGTGAGCACTTTCTGTTCCCTGATGAGCTTGAGCTTTCAGCCCTCTCGGAAGGCCCAGGCTGTGGGGTGTGTCATTGGCATGTGGAAGACATGCAGATCACAGTGGGGAGGTTCCTCTCTTCCCTCAGGGTTGGTATTTTAATGATTCTTTAAAGAAATTGAATAATCAAATCACTTTGGCAGATTTTCCTCTCAATATTTAAATGACAGTCAATGCTAAGAGCAATATTTTAAAAAATCCAAAAGGAAATAGAATTTGTCAGGTGGAACAGAAACCTCTGGTCCTCAGAAAGAGGGACTGAAATTACCATACCCTCACATCCCCACTCCAAAGGCTGCTGTTCAGTTCCAGCATGAATCACCCGGCTGTGTTTCATGGTTTGATCTCCTCTTACTTCCTAAAGGCAATCTTAGGAATCGGCAGCCGCCAGTGGAATATAACTTTGGTGGAAGCAGAAAGGCCCACGTGCCTGAGACTCCAGTCTGAATCATTGGCTGTGACTAGTCATCCTCTCTAGTGGACCAGGCTCCATTCGGATGGGTTGTGTCTCCCACGCTGGTGTGCAGTGGGTTGTGCTGGCATTGGGGAGCTGGTAGCCACCTTACCAACTGGTGCACTCCAGCGTCCTGTTCTGGCTGGCACAGGACACCCCTCGACTCAGAAGACCATTTTATTCTGATGCGTCTTGACCAGCAGTGTGCCCTGCTGCAGCATCTACCTCACTGTGGAGGGCCAGGAAAAGCTCACCGGAAGAGGTTGAATGGAGGATCAGATGATGACAACTGAGTCAGGATGGGGGGTGGAAGAGAGAGCCGGAGAGGAGGAAGGAGTTGGTGCCAGGGAGGAGATGACCGTGGCTAGAGAAGGGGAGAAGAAAACGGGGCTCACATGGCTAGGATACCTGAGGCCACTTCCACCAGGACAGCATGCTTCAGAAGGATGGTGGCTGTGCATTGGGAAGGTGCCCACAAACGGCACTGCCTTGAATCAGAGGGGGGCCGCTGTGCACCATGAGTGCTTCCAAACCCTTGTTTCTGAGAACCCTGAAATAATTTTGTACTGATCTAAACTTTTGGTTGGACTGTTCGGAAACTTGCAAAACACTTTTATCAGATTAGTAGAGTAGATGGAGGTTCAAGAACAGGGGGAGGAAAGTGGGAGAGTGGTTTGGAAGAAATGATGCTCCGTGCATTTATAATCCTGTCAACATGAATCCTAATGTTCTGCATTGCTAATATGAACCACTAGAAATAAGAAACCACTTTTATGATGTAAATTTTGTTTATATAGTGTATGTTTATGTGTAGGTTATACTTTAGTGCTAATAGTTATATGTATTGTTCATTGATAACAATACATAAAATATATTTATGTATAAATATATATTGTTTATTAGATGTGAATATATATGATTTCTTTTTGTTTTGTGTTTTTTAGTTTCTGTTTGATTGTTTTTTGGTACCAAGGATTGAACCCCAGGGGTGCTTCACCACTGAGCCACATCCCCAGCCCTTTTAAAATTTTTTTATCTTGAGACAGGGTCTTGCTAAGTTGGTTAGGGCCTCACTAAATTTCTGAGGCTAACTTTGAATGAGCCTCCTACCTCAGCCTCCTGATCTGCTGGGATTAGAGGTGTGCCCCACCACACCTAGCTATTTCTTTATTTTAAAAGAATTGAGAAATTTATTTCCTATGAGATGGGCATCTAAAATTGCAAAATTTTATAGGTGCAACAGAGCTCGATTAGTCTACCCTCCTCCTTTTACAGATAAATCGAGGGACAAAAGAGTAGAGGGACTGGGCCGGGGTCTCAGGAAAAGGCAGAGCCCCACATAGAACTCATGTGCTTTTCAGGCCAGGGCACTGTCCAGGGCGGGCCTGGCTCAAGGGTGCAGCTGCTGGTGCTGGTGGAGGGGGAAAGCCACAGGTCTTGAAAGAGCCCCCTACAGGGAAATATCCCTACACCTGAGGCTGACTTGATGTCCCTTGTAGAAGGACCACAAAGAGAAAAGTTAAGAAGTAATGGCTTAGAGAGAGTGCAAGAAAACTTCAATAGGAAAACTAGAGGAGGTTAATTTGCTTCCAATGCAAATGAACACCTGCTTTTACAATGGAGCAAAGGGCAGTTGTCCTCCCAGGAACCTGGTGTAAGCCACTCCCAGAAACAGGTCTCCCCTTCCTTTTCTCTCCTCATCCTTGAGCCCACTGGTCTGCAGCATGCTTTAGGTTTACATCGTGAGGGCAGGAGAAGCAGACTCCAAGGACAGCCCACTGGTGACCATATTGTACTCTCCACCAGCGCAGAGAGAGAGGCTGGCTGGGGGTGGTGGCAGAAGGGGAGATGCCGATCCAAAGTGCCAGGTTTCAGTGAGACTGGAGGAATAAGCTTAAGTGATCTATTGCACAGAATGGTGAGTAGAATAAGCAATAAGACATTATGTGTTTTGAAATTGCTAAGAGTAGATTTTAAATGTTTTCACCACAAAAATGATAATAAGTATGTGAAGCAATAGATTTGTTAATTAGCCCAATTTAATCATTCCACATTGTAAACATATATCAAAATATCACATTGCCTTCTGTAAACATACACAGTGATTTGCCAATTACAAATAAATTTAAAAATAGAAGACCAGGCCTCTCCTTTCTCTGGCGAGTCAGCTGTCCTCCACTGCTAGGCATCTGAGACCAGCAGTGTGGCTGACATTTACGGAGGGAGGAGGCTTTTTCTTCCTCTTGCCTGAGTCCCAATTTCTTTACAATGGACCCACTGCGTTTTCCTACCCTGCCCACTTCTGTTGGCTGTTCTGGAAACACAGCAATTGAGTTTAACATTTGGAGTCAGTGGCTGGAGGCCACTAGACCAGGACACTTAACTTAATGTGATACGGTCAGCTTTGTCTCAAATTAAAATCAGAACCAGTAATATCTTAATTCTCTTGTCTAGACAATAGTCACGGCTGTAAATTATCCTCATAATGGCCACTGAATGGTTTCTAATGACCTTGTCAAAACACTATTTGCCAATCCTATAAACTTTTTGAACATGCTGTTTAGTTTATCCTAATTAATCTATTAAGAGGTGACATATATATCCTACTTCCTCTCTCCAAAGTGACATTTGTAGATTCAATTCCTTGCTTGTCGCTAATGCTATCTTGCTATAACTACTGATCTAATTCCGTCTTCTATCTGGCAAAAATTTAATCAGAAAACCATGAACCGAATGTGATGTTCTTTTTGAGAGTGGTTTAAGACAGTAACGATTGTGTCTCTAGACATTTGGTATTGATCTGTCTAAGGGATTAACAGCTGTCTACATAATTTTGTTCAAGGTGGGATGGTAGCACTTTGCTAGGGTACCAACAATTGTGTGTATCCATGAGTGTGAATAAACTCTTAACCATGAACTTGAAGAGCTCAAGACGTTCAGAAGATGGACCTCCTAAAGGCTTGTCCAGAGTGAGGATCTGAGTCAGAACCCCTTTCACCTTAGGAAGTGTGGGGCAGCTAACTGCAAAGTTATACGCTCAGCAGAAATCCAAACCACCCATCCCAAACCCTCGTGTGTGGTGGTTTTGGGGTGTGGGGGGAGGAGTAGGCCAAGATGGTGGGCAGACAGCGCAGATGCCAAAAGGGATTAAGAAAATGTCTAGAATCCCAGTTGCAGGGCTTCAGTTTCTTTCATTCTCCTCAGGGAACCTCCTGGTCTCTTTTTGTCTGGGAAACCCAAGACCAACCCCTGCATCAGGATCAGCCTTTGGGTTGCTCTCTTTCCCCAAAGCAGCTGGGTCACAGTGCTCTCCACTGCCAACTTCTTTCACTGAGTCCCCTCAGACACAGGGACACCAGAGCGGCCAGTAGCTGAGGAATCCAAAGCCTGGGTCCACTTCACCTGCACTCTCGTGTGTGTCTCCCTGGCTGGGAGTCTTTGCCTCCCTGAGCTTCGTCTCTCGGCCTCAGAGGGTCAGTGGGAGGCTGACTGGTCTCAGTTCAGCATCGTCACCATCTTCACATCTTCATTTACACTTCTATCACCATTGAAAACCTCACAAATTTTTGTCGAAAGAAATTAATTTTTCCCTCAAATAACCAAGTTTTCAGTTCCTCTCAGTGTTTTTTAAAACTGAAATATAATTTACATAACACAAAACTTACCCTTTCAAAGTGAACGAGTTGGTGACATTTATTACACTCACAAAGTTCTGCAAACACTGTGAGTACCTAATTCCAGGAGATTTTTAACATGCCAAAAAGTAACTCTTTCCTCACAAACAGTCTCTCTTGCTTCCGCTCTCGCCCCAGAGCCTGCAGCCATGCATCTGGATTCCTGCAGTGGCATTCATATGAGTGTGGCAGTGTGAGATGGGGCCTGTTGTGTCTGTTGGCTTTCACTCCATGTGATGTTTGTGGGGCTCATACATGTTGTAGCACGCATAAGTGTTTCATTTGTTAATGACTGAATACTATTCCATTGTACTGTGTACTACCGACCTTTTATTTAGCTATTCACTAAGTGACTGACATTTTGGATTCCTTTCATGTTTCATCTATTATGAGGACTACTGCTATGGATATTTATATGCAAGTTTTTATGTGGGCATATGTTTTTAATTATTTTGGGTATAAGCCTAGGAGTGGAAATGTTGAGTCATATGGTGTTTTAGTCAGCTTGTGCGTCTCTGTGACCAGGACACCTGACAAGAACAACGTAGTGGAGGACTCAGAATTTCAGAGGTTCAGGCAAGGTTGGCCCACACCACCGCTCTGAGGGCCAGGGGGGGCAGAACATCATGGCAGAAGGGTGACGGAGGAAAGCAGCTCAGGACATGACAATCAAGAAACATGGAGCTCCGCTCACTGAAGACAAAATATAAACCCCAAAGTCACCTCCTCACTCCAGACACAGCCTACCTGCTGAAGTCATCCTCCAGTGAACCCACTAATTAATCTCATCATTTCACCTGAGAAAATTCTTGCATTCTTCTCACACACATCTAAACCATAACATGTGGTCACTTTGGGAACGTTGTTAAACTTTGAGAGGAACTGCCACAACATCTCCCAAGCTAGATGCCCATTTTCTATTTCTACCAGCAGTGTTTAAGGATTCCTATTTCTCCTATCCTCGCTAACAGTTGTGATTGTCTGATTTTGATCATGGCTATGCTGAGACTATGAAGTGGTATTTCACTGTGGTTTTGGTTTGCGTTTGCCTGAAACTAAAAGATATTGGGCTCCTTTTTGTGTGTTCACCAAATATTTCTGCATCTTTTTTGGTGAATTTCCTATTTACATACTTTGCCCAAATTTGACTTGTGTGGTCTTTTTATTGCTGTGATTGTAAAAGTTTGATTCATATGTATATGAATGAAATATATGAATATATGCTTCATATATATATACATATATATATAGATGAAATGAATATATGCTCTGTAGTATAGTTGAAGGTCTGGTATTGTGATACCACCTGCTTTGCTTTTCCTGCTAAGGATTGCTTTAGCTATTCTGGGTCTCTTATTCCTCCAAATGAATTTCATGTTTGCTTGCTCTATTCACTGTGTATATGTGTGTGTGTGTGTGTGTGTGTGTGTGTGTATGTAATAGGGATTGAACCCAGGGGTGCTTAACCCCTTAGCCACATCCTCCATCCTATTTTATGTTTTATTTGGACACAGGGTCTTGCTGAATTCCTTAGGGCCTCACTAAGTTGCTGAGGCTGGCTTTGAACTTGTGATCCTCTTCTCTCAGCCTCCTGAGCTGCTGGAATTACAGATGTTCACCATTGTGCCTGGATAGTTCTTTAAGTATTCTTGGTACAAGACCCATATATATATATATATATATATATATATGTTTTTTCTCCAATTCTATGGGAGAGATGTCTTTTTACTCTTGTGATGAAAGAGAAGTACAAAAACCTTTAAATTTTGGTGAAAATCAGCTTAGATATTTGTTATCTCTTGTTGCTAACACTGTTGCTGTCTTGTCTAAGGAAACATTGTCTGTCCAGGTCGTGAAGAATTGCCTCTAATTTATTTAAACAGTTTCATAGTTTTGGATTTTACATTTATATTTTTAACACATTTTGAGTTAATTTTTGGATATGATGTGACGTAAGAACCAAATTTGTTCTTTTGCATGTTGACGTAGAGTTACCCAAAGACCATATGTTGAAAAGGCTTTCCAACTTCATTGAGTGATCTTGGCACCCTTGTTGAAAATCAGTTGACCATAAATGTTAAGGTTTATTTCTGGACTCTCAATTCTGTTCTATTGATTTATATGTCTATACCTAGGCCAGCTCCACACTATCATGATTACTTTGGCTTTATAATAAATGTCGAAATCAGGAAAGATGTGTTCTCCAATTATTTTTCAATATTATGCTTGCTATTTTGGACCTCTTATATTTTGATATGTGTCTTGGGATCAGCTTGTTAATTTATTCAAGAAAACCAGGTAGGATTTAATAAAGATCACGTTTTCTGGAGATCAGTGTAGGGAGTGCCTACACTGGCACTGTGAAATCTTCTTAGGAATGGAATGCCTTTTCATTTATTAAGGTCTTTTAAATTTCTTACAATATTTAGTAAAATCTTATGAACAAGTTTTACACCTTGTTAACTATAGTTCTAAGTATTTTGTTCTTTATGATGCTGTTTTAAATGAGATTGCTTTTAAATTTTTCAGTTTTGAAGTGTTTGTTGCTATTGCTTAAATAAGATTAATTTAACACGTACCCTGCAACCTAGCCAAATCTATTAGTTTCAATGAATTCTTAGTGGATTTCTTATGATTTTCTATATACAAGGTCATGACATCTGTGGATAGAAATAGTTTTACTTCTTCATTCTGACCTAGATGTCTTTACGTTTTCTTGCCTAATTGCATTGGCAAGGACCTACAGTATAGCATTGTGCAGGAGAAATGAGGTGGGCATCCTTAGCTTGTGGCTTATCTCAGAGGTGGGGAAGTTTTCAGTCTTTCCCACTGAGTGTCTGAGCTGTGGATGTTTGCATTGGTGCCTTTCCCAGGTTGAAGAGATGTTCTTTCTATTTCTATTTTGTTGATTTTTTTCTTTTTAATGATTAAAGGATGTTATATTTTCTCAAATGTTTTTCTGTGCCCATTGAGATTATCATGTCTTTTTTGTCTTTTTATTTTGTTAATATGGTACCTTATATTGATTGCTTTCAGACACTGCAAGAGCTTTGTATTCCTGAGATCAATTTCCACTTGTTCATGGTATATAGTCTTTCTCCTAGGTCACTGGGACTCAGTTTATCAACATTAGGTTGAAAACACATGCATCTTTATGCATAAAGTTATTTAGGGTCTGTTATGGCTTGAATATGAGGTGTCCCCTCCAAGAGCTCCTGTTAAAGCAGGAATAGTTAGAGGTGAAAGAATTGGATTGTGAGAACTGTGATGTAATTGGTTCATCCCAGTTCGACTGGATTGACTGGGTGGTCACTGTAGGCAGTTTGTGAATGGCTGGAGGAGGAGGTCCACTGGGGATGGTCCATGGTTGTAGGGGGCGGTCCACTGGGGATGGTCCATGGAAGGGGAAATTTCCCTGCAGCCCCTTTCCATGACCTTCTTTCTCTGCTTCGTGATTCTATCATGAGCTGAGCAACTTTCCTCTACTGGGTCCCTCCCCATGATGTGCTGCCTCACTTGGACCCAGAGTAATGGAGTTAGTTGTCTATGGACTTAGACCTCTGAAAACATGAGCCCCAAATAAACTTTTCTTCCTCATTGTTATTGTTGGGTATTTTGGTCACAGAGATGTGAGAGCTAATGAAAATTCTGTGTGTGTGTGTGTATGTGTGTGTGTGTGTTGGTTCTTGTGTCCTCTTTGTCTTATTTTGGTATCATAAGATGACTAGCCTCTTAGAATGAGTTGGGAAGTGTCCATTCTATCCTGTTTTTAGGGGTGAAGTGTTTGTCAAGGATTGTGTTCATTCTTCTTTAAACATTTTTTAGAATTCACCAGAAAAACCATTTGGACCTGCGATTATCTTGGGGATGTTTTTTGATTCCTTGTTCAATCTCCTTACCTATGATAGTCACATTTAGAGTTTCTGTTTCTTCTTAGGTCACTTTCAGGTGTGTGAGTCTTTCTAGGATTTTCTGTTTCTCTAGACTAGATGATTTGTTGACAGACAATTGTTTGTACTATTCCACTATATTCCGTCAGTAACATTGCCCCTTCTTTTACTAAGATTTTAGTAATTTAAGTCTTCTCTTTCTTGGTCAGTCTAGTGGCTTTCCAGAGAAACAACTTTTGGGTTTATTGAGGTTCTCCATTTTTTTCCTACTCTATTCATTTATTTCACATCTAATATTTATTCTTTCTTTCTTTCTACTTGTGGTTTGATTTGCTCTTCTTTATCTAGTTCCTTAGAACAGGAGGTAGGGTTATTCATCTGAAATCTTCCTTCTCAGTTATCGTAGGTATTTGCAAGTATAGATTTTACTCTAAGCATTTGTTTGTTTTTATTTCATATATTTTGCCACGTTTTGTTTTAATTTTCAATCATTTCAAATTGCTATCTAATCTCCCTAATATTTTTACCTTTGACCAATTGACACGAATTTATATGCTGATGTTAGGAAGACTGTAATACATACCACTGTTGGATCTAGCTATTTTATATTTTTTTCTTCGTTTTTTAAATTTCCTTATTGATCTTTTTTTTTTTATTAAATAATTTTCAAACATGACAGTAGAACCCATTTTGATATAATTATGCAACAGGGAATTTATTGTCTTTTTCCCACAATGTAGATTCATACGATTCATACAATCTTACATATACATAGGGTAATAGTGTCTATCTCAGTGTACTCTTTCCTTCCCCTGCCCCCTTCCATCCCATTTTCCTCTACACCATCCAAAGCTCCTCCTTCTCTTGTCCCCTCCCCAACCCTTCTCCCGCCCCTCACCTCACCCCAGCAGTATGTATCATCATCCACTTATCAGAGGATAACATTTAGCTTTGGTTTTTTGGGCTTGGCTTATTTCACTTAGCATGATATTCTCCAGCTCCACCCATTTACCAGCACATGCCATAATTTTATTCTTCTTTATGGCTGAGTAATATTCCATTGTGTATTTATACCACAGTTTCTTTATTCATCAATTGAAGGGCATCTAGGTTGGTTCCACATTCTAGCTATTGTGAATTGAGCAGCTATGAACATTGATGTGGCTTCATCACTGTACTTTGCTGATTTTAAGACCTTTGGGTATAAACGGAGGAGAGGGATAGCTGGGTCACATGGTGGGTCCATTCCAAGTTTTCGAGGAAACTCCATACTGCTTTCCAGAGTGGCTGCACCAATTTTCAACTCCACCAGCAAAGTATGAGTGTGCCTTTTGACAAGTCATTCAACCACTATTGGAAGCAGGGTACTCAGGTCTCCAACTATTGTTGTTGAATTGTCCATCTCTCCTTTTAATTCTGTTTTTGCCTCATGTATTTGAGGCTCGTTGGCTGCAATCATATTTATACTAGTTATCACTTCTGGATGGACAGACATTTTTCTCTTTGTAAGATATCCTCCTTTGTGTCTAGTATCAGTTTTGGCCTTAAAGTCTCTTGGTTTGAGGTGGATAGCAATTCCAGCATTCTCTTCTTGTTACAGTTTACCATCCTTTCATTTTCAGCCTATATGTGACTTGAATCTAAAATGTGTCTCTTCTAGACAACATACAATTGAATGACGTTTTTCTGTTCATTCCGCCAATATATCTGTTGATGGAGTGTCCTATTTACATTTGATATAATTACTGATAAGGCAGCATTTACGTCTGGCTACTTGTGTTCTATATGTCTTTTTTTCAATTTACTCTCCCATTATTATCTGTTTTGTGCTAAGTAGATGTTTTCTAGTATGCCATTCTAATTCCCTTATTGTTTCTTTTATTATATTTTACTGTTGTTTTCTTAATGGTTGCTGTGAGGATTACAATTATTATCTTAACGATTTAACTTGGATCAATACCAACTTAATGTCTGCATGATGCCAAACTGGTGCTGTATAGCTCCATTCTTCCCTTCTTTGTGTTTGAATAGGTTATAAATGTAATTATTTATATGTCTATTAAAAGTTTTATAGTTATTGTTTTATGCAGTTTTCTTTTACATAAATAGAAGAAAAGAGTATCATATCAAAAGTACCTTAATGTTGTTTTTTATATTTATTCATGTTGCTGTCTATACTGGTGCTTTTAACAATTTTTCATATGGATTCTATTATTGTCTAGTATTCTTATGTTTTGGCCTAAAGGGCTTCATTTAGTATTTCTCATGGGGTAGTTCTATGAGAAACTAATTATTTCAATTTATTTATCTGGCAATGTCTTAATTTCTCCTTCATTTTTGAAGACCAGATATGCTGGCTATAGAATTCCTGATTATTACTGTTCCTTCTGGTACCTGGAGTATGCCATCCCATCGCCTTCCTGACACCATGGTTTCTGATGAGAAATCAGCTGCTCTCTTTATCAGACTCTCCTGTGTGCATTTGACCACTTCTCTATTGCTGTGTTGTAGATTCTCTATCTTTGACATTTGATAGTCATTTGATTATGGTATGTATAGATATGGATCTTTTAAGTTTATTTTGCATGTATTCGTTGAGCTTCTTGGAAGTATAGTTTAATGCTTTAAAATAAAATTCGGGAGGATGGCCATAGTTTTTTTGAATATTCTTTTTGCCCTTTCTCTTTCATCTCTCCTTCCAGGACTCTCCTTTTGTGGATGGTGATGTCACAGAGACCTTGGTGGCTCTGTTCATTTCTCTTCATTATTTTTTCTTTCTCTTCATTGGACTAGATAAGGTCAATGGCCCTATCTTAAAGTTCACTGCCTCATTATTCTGCCAAGTCAAATCTGTTGTTAATCTCCTCTAGAGATTTCTTTTATTTCAATTATTGTGCTTTATGACTATAAAATTTCTATTTTTAAGAATAATTTATATCTTTTTATTGGTATTACGTATCTGCTGAGACATCTGTCTCAGATTTACTTTTAGACCTTTATTCAAGGTTCTCTTTTGTTCTTTGAACATAAGTATAATGGCCTTTAGATCATAAATTGAGCTAAACATTACAATCTTTTATGAGGGACACTTCATATTAACTATTTCTCTTATTTAGGGACCCTTCTTTTTCTTCGAATATACCATGATGTTTGTTGATAACTGGGAATTTTACATAATATAATGTGACAATTTCAGAATTCAGATTTTTTTCTCTTCACCTTATTTATTTTTATTGTTGCTCTTTGTTGGTTTCTGACTTTCTCATATAAACTCTATAGTTTTCCATGTGTAAAGGTAGGTTGCTTAATGATCAGTTAATTATTGGACAAATATTTCCTTAAATACCTTAAACCAACAAGTAATCCAGTCTTCCCTGAGTGGTCTGTATTCATGGAGGTGCAGGACTTTAGTTTTCTTGTGGTCATTTGGAAACTCTGCATTACCCTTATTTCCTGCTTTCTCAGAGCCTCAAGCTTAGGAAGAGTTGAAAAATTAAGACCTTTGGCCTCTCCAAGGATGAATTATTTTGCATGGAAGAACAACGTGAGCTTTGGGCCAATAGGAGTAGGATGTTATAGACTGAAATTTGTGTCCCCCTGAAATTCATATATTGAATTCCCTGAACAATAATATGAAATATGTATTTGGAGATGGGAAGTTGAGGAGGCAATTAAGGATAGATGGTCAAGTGAATGTGACCTTCATGATGGGCTAAGGGCCCTCATAAGAAGAGACACGAGAGAACTCGTTCTTCTCTCTGTGTGTATGAATCCTATGAGCACCCAGTGAGCAGGCAGCTGCCTGCAAGTTGGGATGAGAGCCTTCACCAAAATGATGTTGGACCATTCTAGTCTGAAACAGAAAATTAATTTCTGTTGCTTAAGCCACCTCATCTATGGTATTTTGTCTGAGCAGCCTAAGAGAGACTCTACAGACAGTGCATTCACCAGATTTTCCCTTTCACATGTTTGGTCAGTTTCTTCTTTGCTCCAACCGTCACAGCTGTCTCAGGAAGCTCTGATGTTAAACAATTGACACTGATTATTTTTGACAAATGTCTGGGGAAAGATGTTTACAGAAAGTGATCTCTGAATCAGGACAAATAAAGTCAAACCCTGCAAAGTGTTGGTTTCCAAGAAACTTCACACAGAGAAAATGATAACAATATCTGGTAATGGTGTTTTGGGGGACTCCATACCTGTTTTCTCCTCTCCAGTTGCAGGTAGGCTGCTGTTTCTCCTGGCTATCATGTTTGTTAAGCACTTGGTTTACAGGGCTGCTTGAACTGAGAAGAGAGGGCAGGGCAACAGGCAAGTTAAAACACCACAAAGGTCACTGCTCTTGTTGGTATTCACCTGTGTTTTTTCAATCAACAGCCTTTGATTCCTCTGTTCATTAATTTCCAGTTTTTTAAGTTTGATTTTGGTTATATTGTTAGTTTGTTGGTATTCTCATTACTGCCATGAAGGAACAGCTATTTGGAGGTCTTTATGCCAACATTCTTGCAGTGCTACTTCACTCCATTAATTTTTGATGAGTATATTCGTTTAATGGTGTTTGTATTGTCTTTCTAACATTGGTTTTATCCTCCTTTATTAGGCTAGGTTGGGTTTGAGCCCACCCTCAGATTCAGGAGTTACTTTTTACATTTTTAGTCCAGTGTCCTCATCCTTGACATTAAAATTTTGGGTGCAGTAATTCCATGTCATGGAGGCTGTCCTGTGCATTTTGGCATCTTTATCATCTCTAGACTACTGACTCAACACCAGTAACAATCTCCCAGGTGTGACCACTGCAGAGTAGTCCAGACCTTGCCTAATGTCTCTTGCAGGGCAAATCACCCCTTGTTGAGAAGCACTGTACTAAGCACATTAATTCAGTCTCATTCTTTTTGACACAAAAGTTAATTCAGATAAACAAGGATTTTCTCCTAAATTTTTAGAGAGTTCCCAATCTTAGTTATTAAGTTGGCAATAGAGGTATAATCAATTTAATCCAAGTAATTATGAGAGAGAGTTATTGGAAATGACTGAAGGAAAAGTTTCTTTCCTTCTTTTTCTGGGTTGGGTTATGTGAGAACATGAAATTCTTTGGGTGTCTAGTCTTAACATGAAACTAAAATGGCACATACTGTGTGCATGGCATATGGTAGAAGTTAGTGCTATTACTACATAACTGATTTGGTCTCTGGGATGATATTTGCTGTTCATACAAGACCATTTTAGGCAAACTCTTTGAACTTAGGATATCATTAAAATGTCTAAGGGATTCTACCTCTATAACCTCTCTATCAATTTCAAAGCCTGCTTTTAATGTCATTTCAACTCCGAAGTTTCCATTCTACCTCTCTTAATTGGATCATTGAAATACTTTTTAATGAGATACTCTCCCAGGGTTTTGCTTCTGCCCCGTTCAGCTCATCCCACCATCTTTAATTATCCTCCCAAAGTGCATCTCTGATTTTATCATCACCCTGTTCAAGCTTTGACCTGAGTATCTGGTTCTTTTATTTAATGACTGATGAAAACAGAATAATCAAAAGTAGTATGCACTATTTTGAAGAAAATGGGCATTGAGCAAATAGTGGTTAAATTGAGTGAATTGCTGAAAATTCAATAAATCATATTGTTGAATGTCTATTTCACTTTTTGCTTCCCTTATGTAGACCATAGTTAAATATGTAATAGTAAACTATCAAAGCATCTATGAAATATATATGAAAATTTCATTATTTCTGTGTTAACTGTGCAGGGGGTCTATTTGTTTTTTTAACAAATAGTGACAAATAATAATGGGAGTGAGCGTGGTCTGAGATGTTTGAGGTGAATTCAGAATTTCTAGCCGTGCAGTTGATTGGTGACTGTGTCTTTCCTTCCATAGGGTACTGTTTTATGGACTGTCGGTCTGAAAACAAATCTGCTTCAATGCTATGTCTACTTTTTCTGTACCAAAACGTGCATAATATCTCAAAAGAGCAAGGACAAGGCACTAAGGTGGAAAGGAGAAGAAAATAAAGGGCCAGAATGCAGGCTAAATACCAGAGCTCCCAGCCTAGGGAACCTGTTGCTGATGCTGTTGGACTGAGTCAGCAACATAGATCATTTAGTCAGGCCTCTGGCACACAACAGATTTTATTACAGTAAGGACTTCTGTGATTTTACTTAATAAAAATACTTTCAAAATTTATAGGCTTATGGCATGATGTGTAACAGATTTCTTTTTTTTTATTTACTTATTGATTCATTGAACACAAATGGAGTGCAGCTATTGTTTCACTGGTTGTACACAAAGTAGAGTCACACCATCTGTGCATTCATCCATGTACACAGGGCAATGGTATCTGTCACACATTCTGTTATTAATTTTACCCCCCACCCGCCCTCACCCCTCCCTTCCCTCTATGCTATCGATCTTTTCCCCCTTTTTCCCCCCCCCCTCCCCCCCCCCGCATTATGCATCATCATTCATTTATCAGAGAGACCATTTGGCTTTTGGATTTTTGGGATTGGCTGATCTCACTTAGCATAACAGTTTCCAACATCATCCATTTACCTACAAATGCCATAATTTTATTCTTCTTTATGGCTGAGTAATATTCCATTGTGTATATATACCACAGTTTCTTTATCCATTCATCTACTGAAGGGCATCTAGGTTGGTTCCATAATCTAGCTATTGTGAATTGAGCAGCTATGAACATTGATGTGGCTGCATCACTGTAGCAATCTGATTTTAAGTCCTTTGGGTATAGGCCAAGGAGTGGGATAGCAGGGTCAAATGGTGGATCCATTCCAAGTTTTCTAAGGAATCTCCACACTGCTTTCCAGAGTGGCTGCACCAACTTGCACTCCCACCAGCAATGTATGAGTGTACCCTTTTCCCCCATCCTCGCCAATACCTGTTGTTGCCTGTGTTCTTAATAAAAGACATTCTAATTGGGGTCAGATGAAATCTTAAGGTGGTTTTGATTTGCATTTCTCTTAAAACGAGTGATGTTGAACATTTTTTCATAAATCTCTTGATTGCTTATAGATCTTCCTCTGTAAAGTGTCTGTTCATTTCCTTGGCCCATTTATTGATTGGGTTATTAGTGTTCTTGGTGTAAAGATTTTTGAGTACTTGGTAGATTCTGGAGATTAGTGCTCTGTCTGAAGTGTGTGTGGCAAAGATTTTCTCCCACTCTGAAGGCTCTCTCTTCACATTGCTAATTGTTTCCTTTGCTGAGAAGAAGCTTTTTAGTTTGACTCTATCCCAATCATTGATTCGTGCTTTTATTTCTTGCGCTTTGGGAGTCATGTTAAGGAAATCTGGTCCTAGGCCAACATGATGAAGATTTGGACCTATTTTCTCTTCTATTAGGTGCAGAGTCTCTGGTCTAATTTCTAGGTCCTTGATCCACTTTGAGTTGAGTTTTGTACAGGGTGAGAGATATGGGTTTAGTTTCATTATGCTGCATATGGATTTCCGGTTTTCCCAGCACCATTTGTTGAAGAGGCTGTCTTTTCTCCATTGCATGTTTTTGCCTCCTTTGTCAAGTATGAGATACCTGTATTTATTTGGGTTTGTCTCTGTGTCTTCTATTCTGTACCATTGATCTACCTGTCTATTTTGGTACCAATACCATGCTGTTTTTGTCACTATTGCTCTGTAGTATAGTTGGAGGTCTGGTATTGTGAAACCCCCTGCTTCGCTCTTCTTGCTAAGGATTGCTTTAGCTATTCTGGGTCTCTTATTCCTCCAAATGAATTTCATGATTGCTTGCTCTATTTCTATGAGGTCCATCATTGGGATTTATTTGGAATTGCATTGAATTTGTATAGTGTTTTTGGAAGTATGGCCATTTTGACAATATTAATTCTGCCTATCCAAGAACATGGGAGATCTTTTCATCTTCTCAGATGCTCTTTAACTTCTTTCTTTAGTGTTCTGTAGTTCTCAGTGTAGAGGTCTTTCACATCTTTTGTTAGATTGATTCCCAAGTATTTTTTTTTTTGAGGTTAATGTGAATGGGGTAGTTTTCCTAATTTCTCCCTCAGAGGATGCATCACTTACAAATAAAAATGCATTAGATTTATGAGCATTAATTTTATATCCTGCTACTTTACTGAATTCATTAATGAGTTCCAGAAGTTTTCTGGTGGAATTCTTAGGATCTTCTAAATAGAGAATCATGTCATCAGCAAATAGGGATAGTTTGATCTCTTCTTTTCCTATTCGTATTCCTCTAATTTCTTTGGTCTGTCTAATTGCTCTGGCTAGAGTTTCAAGAACAATGTTGAATAGTAGTGGCGAAAGAGGGCATCCCTGCCTTGTTCCAGTTCTCAGGGGGAATGCTTTCAATTTTTCTCCATTTGGAATGATGTTAGCTGTGGGCTTGGCATAAATAGCCTTTACAATGTTAAGGAATGTCCCCACTATCCCTATTTTTTCTAGTGTTTTGAGCATGAATGGGTGCTGTGTTTTATCAAATGCTTTCTCTGCATCTATTGAAATAATCATGTGGTTCTTGATCTTAAGTCTGTTGATGTGGTGAATTAAAAAGGAGCGTGTGAACATTCCTAGTGTGTGTGGTTCTCCAAGGAAATGATCAATTTCATAATTGTATTTTCATGTTAGCTGGAAAATTAATATATGCAGTCTTGCTATATATTAATATATAGTAGTCTTGCTTATTGGGGGCTCCTAATGGAGTTTGGTGTATTGAAATTTCAGTTATCACATTTTCACTTGGATTGATAATCTGACTAGTATGAAGAAGTGCTATTTTTTTTACCCTAGGTTAATGAAATAAGACTAGATCTGTTTGCATTTGTGACTAAGGTATTGATTGTTTTGTCCTTGGTATGCACAACACATATATAATGTAGGCACGTTCCTGTGTATGTCCTATGGGCACTGCATGTGTCACTCAGGAAGTGCGCACACAGACACCATGTGTGTACTGCACATACAACTCCAACATGTATCATATGGTACCATTCCTGTAGGGCAGAGAAAAATGTTGACCATTTTGTGTTTATAGACATGTCTAACCTTACATGAGTATGTATATTATGTATTCACATTGAAAATAGGAGTTTACTTTCAGCAAAAGTAATTATAGTCCTTCTCATTATTATTGATTTTACACCATTTTCATTTGCTTTTAATTTATGAATTAATTTTTAGTTTTGTAGTTGTGAAAGAACCTTAAGAATAGGCCAATAGATTAGACGTAGTGGTATATATTAATATAGTTATAAAAATAACTATATTAACTATATAGTGCATGACTATAATCCCAGTGGCTCAGTAGGCTGATGCAGGAGGATCACAAGTTCAAAGGCAGCTTCAGCAACTTGGTGAGACCCTGTCTCTAAATAAAATGCAAAAAGGATTGTGGATGTAGCTCAGTGGTAAAGTTTCCTGGGTCCATCCCAAGTACCATCCCACCCCCCCGCCCCCCGCCAAATTGTCAACACTACCAGTTGGTAGGGAGTAGGGAGATCTTTTTCTTTCAAAAGGGATCTTTATATTACTAAATTGGACCCAAATAAGCTATTTTAGAAAAAATAGCAACGTTTCTGTTACCCACAGAATATTAGGCTTGTCAGTGGCAATGCTCCATCCGCCATTACAGTAGCTGTCACCTCTCTTTTATGAACTTCCAACTCTATTTACTGATTCAAATTTTTTCTTTTACCTGGAAAAATATCCTATTGTATTAACTTGGGCAGGGTAAGAACTTCTCCCAGAGTGCTCACCAAAGTGTCCTTTCATGTTTTCCTCATTTGAATAAACACAGCATGGTCACAGGGAAGAGGCCCTGTGACAGCCTCCTTTTTCTTCTTTGGGCCCAATGAAATTGAAGTCCTAACTTCACAGGGTGCACTGCTTCCTGTGCTGCCTCCTGCTGTCACAGTGAAGCTTGGAGGACCTGCCAGCCCCCTGTGTCCCCTGTCAAAGCCTAGATGGAGGGGCCGAAGGCACCTCCCTCTTCTAGTTCCCATGGGCGCAGCTCAGAATCCCAGCGCTTCCACTTCACACCTTGGACTCCTCTCACTTCCAGTGTGGCTTCTCTAAATTAAATTTAAACTAAACTTATGGTAGAGAATTATGATATTATCTAGGGAAAGATATATAATATAAACTCATATGGAAATCTTTCAATTATAAATTTCTTATTCTACACCTGACAAAGTGATAAATATTTTCTGACTACTACCAGAAAGGATTTAGATAAAACACAGGAGTATCAGACAGATCTTTTAACTCGGATTAAAACACAAATTTTAAGTAATACAGAAAGAAGATAAGGAGAAAATACAGATCTTAAAAGTCTCTACTAAAAAAGTTAACCATGGTATAAAATTTTTTGGTTTGAACTTCCTGGAGATGAGAGGAAAAAGTTTTATAGTCTAATAAAATGAAGATTTTTGTAGAGAGAAAGCTTTTACTTTTACTAACTTCCAAGAAATTTATTAGAGGTGAACTAACTTTAAGCAGTATCTCGGTAGAGAGCCTTCCTAGATATGTTCTGAGGTGCTAATTCCATTTTATAACTATTCATTTAAAATAAGTCTGAATAATAATAAAAATGAAAGATGCCACTTGATATGGTGTATAACCTGAGGAAAGATTTAGGAAGTTTCTCTTTCTAGAAATGTCTCCCTCTTCAAGAATTTTGTCACTACCTCTTCCTTCTTAACCTTCTTTCTTTTATTCTTTTTCTGTTTTGGTGGTACTGGGATTGAACCTATAGGTGCTTTACTAACCACTGAGCTACATTCTCAGCCCTTTTTGCTTCTTCTATTTATTTATTTATTACTGGGGTTTGAGCCCAGGGATGCTTTGCCACTGAGCTCCACCCCAGTTCTTTCTATTTTGAGACAGGGTCTCACTGACTTTCTTAGGGCCTCAGTAAGTTGCAGAGGCTGGCCTGGAACTTGCTATCCTCTTGCCTCAGCCTCCTGAGTAGCTGAGATGACGAGTATGAGCCACTATACTCACATTATCTGTCTTGTCCCATGGATTTCTGAGTCAATATGGTATAAATGAAATTTTGTTTTTCTGTGGATATTTTCTTACTTTTCTTCTCATGGACATAAAGCTTATGGATTTTCAAAGAGCAGATGAGAACATTTTCCTTTTATCTTTTGTTTTTTGTTCTCATTATGGTAGTTATTTTAGCTTTCTGTTCTTTCAAGCTTGAAGACGATGTGTGACATTTGTAGAACATTTGGAAGAATATGAAGAACCAGGAAATGTGTGTGTTCATAATTCTAGCGATAGTAATTTCCTGGTGATTTTTTTCAATAAAATTTCAGCTTATGTGAGAACACATGCTTTTTTCTACTTGACATTCTTAATGTTATTAAATTTCCCTGTGTTATTAAAAACCTTCATGTTTGGTGACTGCAAAGCATTCTACGTGTGGATGTGCTGTGGCTGGTCGGTCACCTCCTCCTATTGAATATGGTGACTTCCAGGTTCTTACCGTCTCACTGCCCACACCTCTGTGCACAACTCGTGTGGGCTTTTGACTTGTCTCCTTGGTGGTCATTTCTAAGAAAAATCAATAGGCTGAAAGATGAATGAACTAGACTTTTAAAAATAATATTGCCAAATGACTTTCCACTTTGGTCAGCGACGCCTGAGCCTTCTGTTTCACGGTGTCTCCTCCACGTGTCTCTTCTCCTGGCTGTGACTTTTCTCAGTTGACAGGGAAACCTGGTATCCCACTGACTTCGTTTACATTATTCATAAACAGGAACTAATTTTGGTCACATTTCATAATCACTTTTCTTTTGAAACTTTTCCAAAAAATCTTCTTACCTCTGCATCATCATTTGTCGCCTTTTAGAGATATAGAAACACGTAAAGCCAAAAGCATTTAGAGCTGAGATTAACCTGGTCAAACACTCATCGCAGGTGTATTCTAGAGAGCAGAGGGACTGGCCATGGTCTGATCTCTTAGATAACCTGGGGCACGTGCCTCCCTACCTCTGCCTGTCTTGGTTGCTTCTCTCGCTCTTCCTTTTACTTTTTCTCTCCCTTTGTTCCATGCATCTTTGCCCATTATCTTGTTCTTTCCTCAATGAAGTATCTGTGACATCCTTGCAGTTTCTGGGACTAATGAAGACAGAACTAGGGATGGGAGCAATACACTTGTAAGTCAGGGAATTCAGTAAGCAATGTGGTCCATTAGGAGCCCCAGATCATCCCGATTTATATATATATAATTTGCATGTTGAAACGAATAGAATCCAGTGCTTGCCTTTGCCCAGGTTGGTCGGATGGGCTATCCCAACTGTTCACCTATGTCTTTCCACTGTCCACAGTGAAATGTGTCTAGGACTCTGACAGGGCTTCTGCTACTAGATCCCATGAGACCCAAACCTAGAAGGTGGGTGAGACACCTGGAAACCTGAGCGTGCAGAGAAGGTAGAATGTCCTTCCCACTGTTTTTCTTTGCATTTGCTTAAGCTGCTCTAAAGGTGTGCATGGTTAAAATTTGCTGAGCACCTTTATGACAAGCTGACTTCTTAAAGGCCCATGTGCTCGTCGGTCCCCATGGCAACACCATGAAGAAGATGCTGTTATCCTTATGTTACATCTGAGCTCTAGGAAACGGTGGCCCATATGTGTGAGACTGTTTGCCCACTCTCACACAGCGAATAAGGGCAGTGCATCTGCAGCCAAATCTGTCTGATTGAAGCCCGTGCATAGCCTCTCCGCCTCACTGGCAGCCATGGCAATACTTCAACTGGAGCCTGTTCTCTGCTCCTGGGCCCCACAAATGGCCTTGCCTGGGATGGGGTGCAGGGGACGGGGAAACACCTTCCATCCTGACAGCGAAAGTCTGAGTTCAGGGAGGAGCAGGGGAAGTCTGGGTTTCAGGTTCTCAACGTGTGGTGGACACTTAGTGACTGTTTGTCATTACCAAATGCAGATGCTTTTCATTAGTCTGCCATCTCCTCTCACATTAGAACAGGATCATCTGCAGGGCGGGGAAAATCTGGCAATGCTTAACCCCATTTTTAAGGACTCAGTTCTTCTTCAGCAATTCATGTATGCCTCTTTAACTTTCTGTTCTTCAAAATGAGGCTACCAAACTCCAAGTGGAGTGATTAAGATGAGTAAGTTTTGGACTCCATGAAGTCATGTGAAAACAACAGTATTGTTTAATTTTGGTAATAATCTAATCTGAATTTCTGAATTCCACAGAAATCATATCAGGAATGAATTCTGAACATGTTGTAGACAGGTGTCATTTCTCACATGGGAAAAGATGTGTTTTCCCAGTCTTGCACATTCCCACCAAGCTCTTGGCTTTCCCTTAGCGCTGCCCAGTGCCAGAGCTGTAAACTGCCTTGGGCCAGGAGTGGGGACTCATCCCTGGAATTGAGTCAGTCCTCACCTTTGTCCCAGGCTGTCTAATATCTCCTTCTGGCCTGTATTTGCATTTGTTTGCTGCCCCAAATGCACTGTGAGGTATAACACAAAGGAATCTGAAAAATGAATAAAATAGAGTCATAGTAAAGATGGGTGTGTTACTTTCCATTCTGTTTGAGAGCTATAACTATGTAACATTTTGTAATCAATCTGCATTTCTAAACTCAATATTTTGCATGCAATATTTAGGAAAAAAGATTAGAAGTATTTTCCTATTAGCTAATCTGAAACTTGCTAACACTCGAAACCAAAGATCGAAATGCATTGAAAGAGTCAGTAAATATTTTAGGCTTTGTGAGTGAAGATGCAAATTCATAAACATTATCCTTTGAGAGAAAGCAAATTTCCAAGGAATTTGGTGAAATTAGCATCACAGCAATGACAGTTGAGAGCAATGTCCAGTTTTGCAATACAAGCCTATTATATGAGTTTTACATCACAGTTATAACAAACACTCACAAACTTGGCGGCTCCATGATACAAATTTGTTATCTTGCAGTATAGTTCTGTAGGCAGTGTCCAACTCAGTCTTACGAGGCTAAACTCAAGGTGTTTGTTGGCTGGGCTGTGTTCCTTCTGGATGCTCCTTTTCCAGATGCCAGTAGTCGCCTGCATTCTGTAGCTCCTGTCCCTTGCTCCAGGCCAGCAGCACAGGGTCCCTCTACCCCTGCTTCTGCCTTCACATATCTGTGTCTGCTACAGCCTGGAAAGGTTCTGTGCTTTGAAGCAGCCACGTGACTGCCGGGGTCCAGCTGGATAATACAGGCTAATCTTCACAACTCAGGTCCCTGAGTCAGCTTCCCAGAAATGTGATAACAAAGTTCCACAGAGTGGTGGCACAAAACAAAGGCAGTTTGTTTTGTCACAGTTGTGGAGGCTAAAAATACAAAATCATGGTTTCAGAATTCAAAGCAGCATTCCCTATCAAAAAAATTGATTGCAAATCTTGAAAAATCATTCTCAGCTTTGGATCATATTAAAACAGGTACAGAGAGTAGGATTTGGCCTGTGGGGCTGTGGTTTGCTGATTCTTCCTCTACATAAAGATCTTATTTAGGGCAAAACCTACTAGGGTGTTGCTAGAAATACCACATAATATAATATAAACATGGCTGAAGAACATATTAGAAATTAGTCTTACTTGGGCTTAAATACTTATGTGGGAGTAAACCTCATGGTAAAATGAACCTTTGGGCAATTTGAATACATTTTGTTGAATTTGGTTCTCAATATCTTGAAATTTTTTTTTCAAAGGAGTACCTATATCCTACTTCATGTTTATATCTCCAGCAGATATATACAAGAATATAAAGCATCACAGGCAATTGCTAAAATAAGGAAAATACTATCTAAATGGTAAAAGCATTTTTTATCAAAAATAGCTTGTTTTAATTGGTATTAACCAATTTTGATATCTGAGTGGAATTCCAGCCTTGGAACGATGGCAGACCACCCTGACAGTTCGCATTCTTACAGTTAACAGGAAAACACCGTCAGTCTCAAAGACTGTGTCTCAACTAAGGGAATTTTATCTGCTGCCAGTTAACTGGGCAGTTCAGGGTTTTGCCTTAGATGTCAATGTTAACCTTTCCTTCATTTGATTTCCACAGAAACTCTCTGATAGCCAGAAACACATTAAGGTTTTCTTTACATTAGTGATAAAATGTGAAGGTAGAGAGATCTAATCGGAATAGTAAGTGGTTAGGTAAGGATGAGGAGTCAAGATACTTATAAATCTGATTAGGCTTCACTGGCAATGCTTTGAAGAGCTATGGTCAGCTAGCTCCCATCCATTGGCTATTAGGTGGGAAGAATTCTGTTAAAAATTCTAGTCATATGTTTGGATTCTTTTGCATTTGTTATTAAGACTCCACTCCTGAGAATTAGCATAGAATAGTGACAGACAACGTGGTCTTTGGAGCCAGACTACATGGGCTTAAATCCCAGACCTACTACTTCCTGGCAGATCACTTAGCCTTTTTAAATCTCAAGTTACTTCTTTTTGAAATGTGTTTAAATGTAGCACCTCAGTATAGACTGCTTGGGAGAGTTCTCAGTACATGATAAACATGATATAAATGCTATTCATTTGTTCATTATTATTATTATATCACTGATGGTGGTAGGTGGGAACTTACCCTGAACTCCTGGACCAATCTATTAAGGAACATGGAAGACTTGATCTAGCAGAAGATTGCGCAGTCCCCAAACCATTAAGAAATGCTTAGGGAGCTGAGGGACCCAGGCTTATCATGGGAACGCTGTATCAGGACCCATGGAAACAGCTGAAGGGGGAATCAGATTATCATCGGGTGTCACCGCTAGAATAGAACATTCCGGGGAAGAGGAGGCAGGACAGGAACCTCTGCAGCTACTGAGAACATAATAATATGTTCTTCAGTCATGTTTATAATATATGAGAGAGCCACTGACCCTTGGGAAAGTGGGTGTTTTCCCACAGTTCCTTTTTTTTTAAATAAAAAACCAAAAAACTATTTCTACTTGCTGAAGGAAGGCCAAGAGCAAGTTGGAACTTCTTCATGGTACAAATCCACCTCTAGGCTGTTTGGTGTGTGACTGCACTATTGTCCCAGGCTGCAAACTGAATTTCCATTCTGCAATCTACCTTTGGGATTTCTTTTATTTTTCATTCATTTTCCTATTTTCCTTTTTATTTATTTATTTATTTATTTATTTATTTATTTGGAACCAGGGATTGAACTCAGGGACACTTGGCCACTGAGCCACATCCCCAGCTCTATTTTGTATTTTTATTTAGAGACAGGGTCTCACTGAGTTGCTTAGGGCCTCGCTAAGTTACTGAGGCTGGGTTTGAACTCGGGATCCTCCTGCCTCAGCCTCCCGAGTCGCTTGGATTACAGGCATGCGCCACCATGCCCGGCTGGCTTTAATGTACTTTTTTCATAACCAGTTTTTCTTAGTATCTCTTCTTCATCAGTGTTACCAGTGTTTATAATACCAGGTCCCCAGGACATATATAGTTGTTTTACAAGGAGTGAATCAGATAAAAATCATTGCATTTGAGATTAAACTATAATGGCAAATGCGATTTGAAATTAAAGTTAAAGTTAATGATGGATATTCAGTAGTAATACGGGCAAGACAGGAAACTACAGTGGTGGCCTGAATCAGCAAAGCCGGGCTTTAGTAGCCCTGGGGTAATGTATCACATGTCGAGGGAATTATGGTTCCAGTTGGAGGGTTCTGGTTTTCCCATCTCCTGAGCCCTGAGTGTTTCTGTGGTCCTCACTGGTGGTGGTTCCTGTTTCCTTTTCTTTCCCAATTCTCATCTCATTTCTCTTCAAACTACTGGAGCACAACAGAGGTGCTGGGAATTTGCACATTCCAAAAATCAGGAGTCCACGCTGGGGAATGGGAGTGGTCAGTTGAAACACCAGTCAGTGCGGAAACTGGTCGAAGAGACTTTGGCTCTGCATTTGTGCTGGAGATGAGTGTGTGAGCTTGGGATTGCTGGTTTAGGGTACCCACGGGAGGTACTGTGTGTGCCATGGTGTGCATGGGGCGTGAGAGGGGCAGGGGCTGTGTGCTGGCAAGGATACACTGATAACACCCATGAGCTTGTGATATTTTCATATTCATTTATTGGGGATATAGTTAAATATTTATATATTTAACAAAAGATTTTAAAGAATGTAATGATATCAGCTTTTAGGTAGAAACCATGTGATGAAGGGGACTTTTTCTGCCATGGGAGATTTTTCTTTTCTCTATAATTTCTTCTGTGTCACTCCTGCCTTAAATAACTCTTGGTAATAGACTCCTCTTTGCACAAATGAAGGATTTGAAAAAACCATAAGTTTCCCAAGAAGTCACTAAAATAGGCTTTTAGAATTTTGAATTTTTTTTCCCCCTACAAATAACTTGCCGAGGAACCAGTGCAGATTTGGTGCACAGACATTAGCAGATGCAAAATCAAATATCAGAGGCGATGCAGGAAAGGAATAGCATTTCTAGAAAGTAGGAGGCACTTTGGCACACATTAATTGAAGACGATGATGCCTTTTCATCATGAGAAGAAGGAGCCCTGAGTGTTGTCTGTGTGTAAAATGAGGAATCTGCCATCTAAAATCAGGCAGGCACACCGGGAGGTGGCAGAAAGGACACTGAGGATGAAACTTTGACATCACTGGCATTTGGATTTGGCTGGGTTCCTGTCAGGCACTGTGTGGCTTCCAGAGGATCTGTACCGTCTCCGGCTCTGTTGATCTTCTCTCCACATAGAATGAATAAAATACATTTTCTAGAAAAGTCAAATCTTCCAAATTCATAGTCAGCATTCAATAATAAAAAAACATATTTTCCCCTGGACCAGGACCTTAGTAAGAGACAGTTAATGTGTTTTGGATTTAAGTAAATTGAAGAACTCATAGTGAATTCCCTGTGCAGTTGTTCATTTACCATGGAAGCCTTTCCCCAGGTCTGTTCTTAGGAAATAGCAATCTCTTGGCCTCAGCTGGCTGCCTCTTTTATTTATTTACTCATTTTAAGACTGACATAGAAATAGCCTATGGTAAGCACTAGTCTAGAAATAAGGAGATGACTAAAATATTACAGGCTTGCAAAACTATTTCTATAGAATTTTTTCAAGTACAATTGACACACAAACACAGCACCCAATCATGTTTACAGTTCTATGAGTTTGTATGTGTACAAACACCCATGAAATCATCCCCATGATCAAGGTAGAAGACATATCCCTCACCTCTGGAAGTTGTTTTTTTTTTAATGCTTCTGTGTTTTGTTTTTGTTTTGTGGTCATTTTAGAAAGAAATATGGCATGTGATCTACCATTTTTAAGTGCACAATAGAGTATTGTTAATTGTAGGTACTGCAGATCTCCTGGACTTATTCCTCTTGTATAACTCAGACTTAATACTCATTGAAAAACAACTCCTCATTGCCCCTTTCCCTCACCTCTGAAAGCCTTTGGTTTATTCTCTGCTTCTGTGATTTGAGCTTAGATACTTCATAGAGGTGGAATCAAGCATATTTGCCGTTCTGCAACTGGCTTCTTTCATTTAGCTAAAGTTCTCCAACCTACCTCCTGTTCTAATGGTCTCCAACCCAGCTCTACTGTTGCAAGTGCCAGAATTGCATTCTTTTTAAAGTTGAAAAATATACCATTATATGTATATATCAGTTTTTCTTTATGCATTTATTAATCTATAAACATTTGCATGTCTCCATATCTTGGCTATTGTGAATAATACTTCAATGAACATGAGAATGCAGAAATCTCTTCAAGATACTGATCTCTTTTCCCTTGGATGTATACCTAGTAGCAGGATTCTTAGATCATATTGCAGTTCTACTTTTAATTTTTTTGAGGGATCTCCATACTATTTCCCATAGTGGCCATTGTTTCACTTCCTACCCACAGTTCACAAGGATTCCAACTTGTCCGCATCCTCGCCAATGCTCCTTACCTTTGGGATTTGGGGTTATAGCCGCCCTAACAGGGTGAGGGGATAGCTCGTGGTTTTGATTTGATGAGCACCTTTGCATATACCTATTGACTATTTCTGTCCCCTTTTGGAGAAATGTCTACCCAAGATTTGTTCACTTTTTAACCAGGTTATTTGTCTTCTGTGTCGTGGAGTCGTAGGAACACCTTACATATTTTACATGGTAGGACCTTATCAGCTACATGGCTTGCAAATGTTTTCTCCCATTTCACTGTTTGCCTTTTCATTGGGTTGATTGTTTCTTTTGGTGTGCCAAAGCCTTTTAGTTCGATTCAGCCTTACTCGTCTATTTTTGCTTTTGTTTTTCTGTGATTTTGATGTTATACTCAAGAAATCATTGCCAAATCGAATGCCAAGATATTTTCCCCGTTTTATTCTAGGAGTTTTACTTTGTGCAAGTATTTTTATAAACACCCATGTCTACATTTCCTCAAATATTATGCTTTTATTACAAAGTCTATGCTTGTTTTTGAGCTATAGGATACTTTGGGTGTTATCCAGGGCTGCAGTTTGTCCTCTGATTCATCACAGCCTGCAGAAGATCTGACGGTTTTCACGTTCACCTGTTAAACATGTTGAATATCACAAACACTTGGTAACTAATTTAACAAGAGTCCAAGAAACCTGTCCAATGATATTTTGAGATCATGTGACAAATTACCCCCCTGGGTTTCTGAGCTCTTGTTTGGCTCCATATTAGAAAGTGAAAAGTACTAGTGTTTTTAAAAAATATATATATTTTTAGTTGTCGATGGAACTTTATTTTTATTTCTTTATATGTGGTGCTTAGAATCGAACTGAGTGCCTCACACATGCTAGGCAAGTGCTCTACCACTGAGCCACAGCCCCAGCTCAATACTAGTAATTTTGATGGGGAAAATATATGTCACATGTAATTAAACAGGGTTTAGGACTGACCCCTGACAACGTGACCCAAGACATGTGAGCCCACACCTCCTGGGGTGAGAAGATTCGGGTTCAGGAGTGAGGGGAGTGTAAAGCTATGGCTCCAAGCTACTGCACAGACCCTAAACTACCCTCAGTTTCCCTAGCTTCCTCTGACAAAATGAACCAAATCTCTCTGTTAAATCCTTCCCATATTCATCCCTAATCTCCTCCTCCCCAAACAAACCTCCAAAGGTTTGTAGTCATGGAGAGTCTAATCAAATTGAAGAAGATAATTCCAAGCCAGGCTAGGGAGAACCTCTTTTTTACTTTTTTCTCTTTCCAGAATACATTAGTTTGCAATTACTGATAGGAACTGTTTTTATATCTAAATTAATTAATTAGTTAATTAATTTATTTATTTATTTGGTACAGGGTATTGAACTCTGGGGCACTTAACCACTGAGCCACATTCACAGCCCTTTTTGTATTTTATTTTGAGACAGGGTCTCACTTAGTTGCTTAGGGACTCGCTAAATTGAGAGGCTGGCTTTGAACTCTCCATTGTCCTGCCTCAGCCTCCCTAGCTGCTGGGATTACAGGCATGTGCCACTGTGCCCAGCTATATCTACATATTTATTCCTGAAATTCAATGTATTTTATTTTATTTGTTTAAATATTTTTATTAGTTGTTGATGGACCTTTATTTACTTATTTATATGTGGTGCTGAGAATTGAACCCAATGCCTCAGCCTAGTGCCAGGCAAGCGCTCTGCCACTGAGCTACAGCCTAGAGATATGTTTTATTCAACAACACATATAATTATTTTCAGAATAAAAGAATGAATTTTTTTAAAAAACTACTTTGGTTTTGCAATGATTTACTCATTTTTATACGAAGAATTAAATATTTTCAAAAAGGTTAAATTGAAACATGAAGGACACTAAGACTTTCCGTTTTCATTTTCTTCTGTTTATTTAATGCTTAAAAAGAAAGACAGGCTTTTCAATCACTTCCTAGAAAGATTTCCCAGATTAACCAAAGGAAAGGACTTCCTTTTATACCTAGATGAAGAGTCTGATGTTGAAGGCTACATTACCATTTGTTCTTCCTTTTGAATTTAAGAACTTAGGTATTTGTGGCTTTTAAAGACATTGTTATCAAATCTGTTTTTTGAATGTTTTTACATGCAATCATTCTTTAATCACCCAGTGTTTCTTTGCCGTTCTTTAGAAGTAGAACATGTCTGACAGTTTACTCTGCTCTTATAGGATTGGCCTGGGAAAAGCACATGGTAAATACTGGTCTAAAAGTGAGGGGATGGTTAACATATCACATCTTTGATGCAAGTGTTTGTGTTTTATTTCAAATGTACATGCCTAAGGGCTGGGATCTGGTTCAGTGGTCGAGTATTTGCCTAGCATGCATGAGATCCTGGTTCAATCCCAGCCCTACATAATTAAAGAAATATCCTTGTCTGCATTGACTCATATGTTACATTTTTGCATCCTGAGCTTCTGATTTTTCTTTTTATTTTGAGTTACAGGATGCTTCGAGTTGATAACATTCTATAGTTTCATTTTTGCTAAAATAAACAAAACATCACTTTTTATGATTTCTGCTTACATTTTCAAAAACTTTTCTTGCTAGTGACCTTAAGACAATGTTTTATATTGTTATTTTGCAGCTCACCAGGCTTTGTGAATTATTCCCATAAAACATTTTGCAGGAGAAGAACTGGTGGAAAGTGCAGATGCAAATAATGTAGAAGTTAGAGTAGAAAATGTTGCAAGATGCAGGATTGACCAGCTACGAGGAGCAGAGAAGAAAAAGAGCTGATGCTTTTAGCCACTAAATGGAGTTTTCCTTTAAAATAGAGCTGGGTCGCTAAATTTATTAGATTTTTTTTTTTAAACTGCTGCTGAAGAACATCTTGCATCCTTTTGTTCTTGGTCATTATAGGACTTTAAAATTGAAACATTGAACTGACTGTGAAATAAATGCCTCTGGGATGGACAATATGTTTATAAATATGCTGAGCTTCTTTTATAGCGTTTTTCAGTAAATCTCTTTTTCTTTAAGTTGGACCAGGGCAGTCATCTATTTGAGTGTCCGACCAAGACGATAGTAACATTGCTATAAAAGATTAGAAAGAAGAGGAGGAAGGTGAGGATGAGGGAAAGAAAGAGGAGGAGGAGGCTGACAACAGGAAGAAGATAAAGAGATAAAGGAGAGTTCATATTTTCTATGATTGAACTTTTGATAAAAAATCTTGAAAGGTAGGATTTATTTAAAAAGAAAACTGTAATCCAAATGGCTTTGCAGCCTTCTTTAATATATCAGGAACCTTCCCTATGTTGAAGTTTTACCATATGCCCAGCAATAGAGAAGGACATGCCAGAGAGGGATGGAAAGCCACACTGTGCCTCCAGCCCCGCCCATGATAGGGTGAAGGAGGGACAACTCTGCCCTCCGCTGCCCTCGGGACAGCTGAACGGCTTCAAACCCACAAGAGCATTTGTCTTCCACAGCCATGCTGTTTCACTCCAAGCCACTTGCCACATGTAATTCTGTAAATTTAATAGAATAAAATAAAGCAAAGGATTTAGGCCTCAGACTCATTAGCTTCTCTTCAAATGCTCAATGGCTAGAGTTCCATCATTGGAGAGTTTTCCATTCGACAGCACAGGTCTAAAATTTGTACACACACACACACACACACACAGACTGAATTTCTGAAAACACTTCCTGTAATGGGCTGGGGTCAAAGTTTCCTAATTAGATTAGTGTGATTAGGGGTTTAAAGGAGATTTAGATCAAGTAACAGCGAACAATAAAACATTTTTTTTCAATTTTCACATTGTTGTGCAGCAGAGTAAATTTACTAATTTTATCGTGAAAAGATTTATTTGTTTTCCTTGCACAGGGACTTTATTGTGACTTTTTCTTACTTGAATGTCTTAGGGGATAATCGGGTGATTGCTTCTCCTTTCATAACTTCCTGTCTGGAGCTTCTCACATTCTTGGAACTTGGTTCAGGAGCACACATGAATCTCGGTCTGTGACCTGGTCTGAGTCCTGTCCTCAGTGACTTGCAGGAAATCAGCTGTTGAACCTGGTACAGGTGTCCCTGGGAGCCTGGAAGGGGCAGCAGATTTTGGGTGGGAGGGGCAAGCTGGAGCCTGGAGACAGGAGGAGGTGAGATCCCTGTGTTGATGCATTAGATGTTGCGGGGGAGCAAAAATAAGGCCACATAGCTCCCCAAGGGAGACTGCCTGAGCCAGGTCTACCGATGAGGGCAGGCTTGCTGGCTTACAGGCAATCTCATTTTTGGTGTCTGAAGATCACAAATCCATCAATCCAAAGATAGGACCAACAAGAGTCATCTTGCCTATGGTGGCCCGTGCATCTTTCTTCTCTTCTCTCTCTCTCTCTCTGCCTTGTCCCAGGTACTGCCTGGCATCCAAGGGTCTCTTGCATTCTCCATGTTACCTTCCCAGCTCTGCTGTGATATCTTAAGCTCAAAGATCAGCATTTTCCAGTGCTCTGTTGCTTCCTTAGCACAGGCAGATCTTCAGTGTGTGTTGACCAAAGCAGTTCAGGAATGGAATAGATATTTGACCAGGGGTTATTCTCCCTGGGAAAATCCTCTGCTTCCTCCTGGGGTCCTGGATTTGGTTGGTCTCCCTTTGCTTATGAAGAATCCCTCCCTCACTTACCTGACTCAGGTGTGCACACAGAGGGCCTGCCTTCAGTGATTATGTAATCTTGTTGATGCTTTCCACTATATTCCGAAGGCAAGAAGGGCTTCTGTAGTGTCCAGGGTAAGAGGGAAAAATAGCTCCAGATCCTGTATTCTTTGGGTCCTCCCTCTCCCCTTCCCTCCACATTCCATCTTCTTCCCTCCACATTCCCTCTCTCCTTCATTCCTTCCTTTTAGTTCCAAAACTGACTTCAACTCTAAAGAACATTGTCATAATCTGAGAAAAATAGACATGTGGTTTGTGTTACTCCTAAGTCAATATAAGACAAACTTCCAACCAAAATATGCTATTAGTGTATGTTTTTAAAAAAATGAAGTGTGCATGGCTTATTCTAAGCATGTCAAAAATAAGAAATCCCACTATGGTCATGTCACCTGCACGGGTTCTGTAAAGGGCTGTTGGAGCTTTTTAGTTCCTGCAGACAGTTTCACCACACTAATCAAAGAGTGTCTGTGCCCCAAAACCTGCCGTTTAGGCTCTGTTCACTCTAAAATTGATGCAGCTGCAAGAAAAACTTAATTGCAATGATGCTATCTCCCCCCAAACCCCACGCAGAGAATTTATCAAAAATGTGCTCTTCACTTCTAAAAATAATAAAATGAAAGAAGTTACTGGTTCTCTTGCTGTTGCTCTTGTTCTGGCCTGAGTTCAGCAGTAGGATCATAACTGTTTACTATTAGTTGATTTTCAGATGGGAATATTTCTGTTGCCAGGTTAAGCAACTTGGATTGTCAGAATAGGTTTCCTTGGAGTGTTCCTTGGAGTGCAGGCCCTGAGCAGCAGAATTCTCCTAGGAAGAACAATATTGATTGACAGACCTGTAGCCTCCAATTCAACATTTGGAGGAATGGTCTCTACTAAAGGAAGAGGGCCCTGTGTGCAAAATTGGGTCATGTGATAAAAAAGAACAAACCACATATCTTCTCACAGTGTGTCCAGACTGTCAGAAGTAGCCATCGTGTCAAAGGGATGAACACATGGATGGCGATTTCCTGAGTTGTGACAGAGGGTGAAGAAAGTCAGCAGGCACCATCTCCTCACCTGGCTCTGCTGGTTTCGACACCCTCATTAGCCTAATTCTCCCAGGTCATTCAGACACATAGTTTCTTTTCAAGGGAAAAGGGAAGCCTCAAGGTGCAGGGGATGCAGCCAAACTAAGAAAGTTGTTGGCATTTTTTAATGTGAGGGTTCATCAGAGTTCTAGGAGAGGTCTAGTGTAAATACCAAATGTCCTCACAATTTATGGAGGGCTTATTGTGAACTTGGCACTGAGGGAGGAAGAAGGGACCAGGCAAAGGAAGTGCAAGGCCAAGTGTTTCCCTTTAGGACTCTGCAAATTGTTGTTTGAGACCTGGCCCATGTCTATTCCATGTGCATTTTTTGTTCCCCATGTTCCTCCAAGTGGGAAGTAAAACCCCTCAGTTTTAAAAAAGAAGAGTGATCCATTGACTCAAGGACTTGGCTTGGGTGAGCTTGCTCATTTAGCAACTGCACCTACTGTGTGCAAACATTATGCTGGGTACTAAGACGGCAGTGGTGAGCAATATTACAGCATCCTGAACCTTGCAGTCTTCTGGGGAGAGAGTTATGAGTCAGAGAAGTGCAAAACTCAAAAATTTCAAATGGTTGCAAGAGCTTTGAATGGATTATTGAAAGGTCAGTTGACAAGCTGTTGGGATCGGACCCAGATCTTGCCGGGTGAGTGCAGTTCGTTCAGATGTTGGGGATTCGACTCTTTGCCTAGCTCCCCAGAGCTACTTTTTCTTAATTCTCCAAGAAGTGTATGCACACTGTAGGTGTGCATTTTTCTATTGATACTATAATCACAGCACTATGCAAACATGAATTTTCATGTGTAATGGAAAGTAGTGGAGAGCTTAAGGATTGGTTATCACTGATTTGGTTCATACATTTCCCATAGTCTATGTGAAAAATAGCAGAAATATATGGTTCAGGGTTTTTTTTAACTAATTTTATTGAAGATTCCAATGACTCCTTACACAAGAAAGCTGTCATATAAGAGGAAAGAGGATAAAATGAGATCTCTCTCTCTCTCTCTCTCTCTCTCTCTCTCTGTGTGTGTGTGTGTGTGTGTGTGTGTGTTATACCTGGTTCTTTCATTTGTTTTTGCTGATCCATTACCTCAAAGATTTTAAGATATAACTTTTATTATCTTATTGATCGAATCTTAATTATATTCAGCATCTTTTGAATCATATTAAAAATTTAGATCTGGTACACTGGTTTCTAATATCTTATTGAGGATTTGCTAATGAATTTTTCAAAGCTCCAGGCTTCCTGGGACTAAAGTCTCAAATGTAGACAGTCTTAATTTGGTGGATTCAGTGTCTTGTTTTCAAATTTCCTATTTGCTAACTATTCAGATAGAGAAATAGGCTGAAAAATTAATCCAGGTCAAATGATTCACATAGCAACATAGAAATTAGAACTCTTAAACTTATGTAATTTTTTTAAATTTAAAGGTAAAGTTTTAAAGGTATTGCTTGGGTTTCCTGTGATGGCAGGATTATATAAAACAGTTTGAGTAAGCAGACCAAGAAATCCAGTCAGAGGTACAACCTGAGGTGACCATGGTTTGCTGGATCTTCATGAGCCACTTGGCTCCAAGCTTCTGCTACTTCTTTCTTTGCAAGTCATTTTCCTCATTCAGTTTAGTCTCATTATTCCCTACACTTGTGTTCTATAAAGTCACCAAAAACACAGAGTGAGCAAGTTCTGACCTATTGTACTAAGGGAAGCATGGGGTTCAATTCCTGCAAGGCTCTGGCAGCGACATTTTTCTCCCCTAATCAATACTTAACCTAGTCTTGCACGTGTTGCTGTTTAGGATCTGGTGCTGATTTCTTAAGTTTGAACTCATGTCCAACAGCACTATCACTTGGACCTGAACAAGACGGGTATAGCACATCTCTTCTCTGTAAGGCTTGACCCAGCCTTCCTGTGCATAGGAATGCTGGATGCACCTCAATACCACACACAATGGCCACAAGGAATGTCAAGTCTACCAGCAAAAGGCACCAAAACTCACAGTTGTGACATTAAACAGGAAGACACTTGGTTATAGTATAAGAACTGAGTCAAGAAGGTAGAGCCTCACCTTGGTCAACCTCAGCTGAAAATGTGTACATCTGTCAGGCCACTGAAGTTTTCCTCTCTTCTGCACATGTTTGCTAAGGCTGGTAAACCACAAGTACTGGAGTGGGGTTGCAAACAAATTTTAGCAAGTGGGCCACTTTGCAAAGCAGAATTGACAAGTTGATAGTAGACTCCATCCTGTTTGTTTTGTTTCATTTTTCCTATTCTTATCATTATCATTTTGACTTGGGTCCCTGACACTTGTTTCTAGGTTGCTGCTAAACCTCCTCACCAATTTCTCTCTAACCTTGCAGCACTGATTCTCCCCAAAGCTGATACTAGGTTGATCTCTTCCCTTGATTTTATATTGTTGTTACCCTTTTCAAAGTTTGAACCTTTAAAACAAAGTGGGACATTTTCCAGGTCCTCTAGGACTCTCTATAGTCTCTATATTTTTTTCATCTTTTATCTTACTCCTAGACAAGAGCTGTCCAGTGGAACCTTGTGCAATGGTGGGGGATTCTTTCTCTGTGCTGAGTTAGCTGGAAGGACTGTTGAGTGAGTGAATCCTGGCCTGTCAGGTTGAAGGACTGCTCAGTGTAATGGGTACAAGACAGCCCAGACATTAACTGCCTTTTAAGAACAGTCTGCTCCTTCTGTTCCAAACATGATTTACAGTTTTCTCCTTTCTTGCGTCTGTGCATGACTTCACCCTCTCTCTGCTTCCCATCTTGTTCTTAATGGCCTACTCTCTCATTTTCCCCTCTTCCCATTCCAGAGAGGGAATCCATGACCCCATTGCATCCAGATGGAAGAGATTTCTATGCCTTCTGAATTCCTGAAGACTTTTTTTGATTAATGTTTTCTCTTCCTAACATGATTGCAAAGTCTTTAAGAGAAAACACTGGTGAGCAGTAAACAGAATGAAAAAAGAAAATAAATCAGATATTTTCTCACAGTGTGTCTAGACTCTGTCATCTTGCATCTTCCTTCTTCTAGACCAGAGCCGTCCCGTGGAACTTTGTGTATGTCTAATATCCAAGTAGATATCCAATAAACATTGTTTGATTGATTTTCCAATAAATATGGATTGATTGCTTGCTTTTCAGCCCAAGAAATTAAGAAAAATAAAATGCACAGTCTTCGGGGGTTGTAAAAGTCAGGAACAGCTACGAGCAAAAAGCCCCCCAAATCTTAGCAAAACAAAAGGCAAAATGTATTTCTTGCTCAGAACCTATATTCATTGTCACTTGACTGTTACTCTATTTCAGAACCTTGGCTAATTCATCATTCTCTTAAAACTTCTGCCTGTAAGTGGCATGTGTCATTTTATTGGCCAAAGCAGCTCAACTCACCTGGGCACTGCTGAACCAGGAGAGATTGCAAGATCCAAGTAACATGACTAACAACAGAAATTGAATTTATAAGCTAACCATTTCACTATTTTCCTATTTCTGAACTTTTCTGAAAATTCTTTAAATAACCTAGAGAACAATTTCTGGGGGAACAAATCAGAACATTTCTTTGCTGGGGGAAAAAGTCTTTGGAGTGTTCTCATTTTGCATATGAAAAGCCTACACCAAACACTGGGCAGGTGTGGATTCTCTCAATCCTCCCTGGGTCACTTCCCTGCATATTATCTGTTTTTTCAGCTCTGGACTGCAGTTTTGGAACCAACTAAAGCACCTGCAAGAATAAGCCATCCTGCCAGGACCCAGCCTAAAATGCCCTCTGAGAATTAGTGTTGGCAACCCTGCAGAGAGATTCCATTCTTTCTGTACTTCTGTTAGACAGAGGATGCACTTCTGCTGTAAGGCATCTCCTAAACTCACGGTGTTCCTGGGTTTCCGTAGCTGGCCTTCCACTTGCTCCAAATTGCCTTAGTGGCAGGGCCTGTTCACTGCTGTGCTCATCTTTGCAGCTGTGGAGACTAGTACCATGCCTGAGACAGCTGGTGCCTAATAGATCCTTCTTCCATGGGGGATGAACAGCAAAACTCCTGATTTGGTAAAATATGACCTGTTAAACAAAATTTTGCAATTCGTTTGTAATGTCTTTTTGCTAGAAGATAATTTATAAAATAAAAGCAGAGAAGCTGAGATGCCAATAAACTATCCAGTCAGCTCATAGCACCACAAATGGAATTCACCTGTAAAGGCCATTAATGGAATTTGGCAGAAAACATTTAGAAGTATTCACATTTTTGAGAATTTTGGCTGTGCATTTGGGATTCAATTCACTTTCATATATTTGAGGAAATAGCAAACCTTTCATATATTTGAGGAAATTCGCATATATTCCTCCATAAGAAATAGGTAGATGTGTTTTTGTAGCTTAGTCATTTATTTAGAGGCATTTTCAAATCAGATATGTTTCTCCAACAATTGGAAACATCATCGATCTTCTCTCTTATTGTCCTTGAACTAACCCACATACTGATCAGAGGGAGATTCCTAGACACTGCTCTTGAACAGAAGAACCTTCCCCAAACTTGTAACATCCCCCCAAAAGTGTTTACTGAGCACATAACAGAAGAACCTGGAAGTTTCTTATGCATAGGGCTGGGCCACATTTTCAAGAGCCCCCTCCACAGACAGAAACCCAGTGGGCCATTGCTATCACTCCTTGGATAATTTAGTATCTCAATCATTTCCATTTTTAACTCAAAGTTCACTCTCAATTAACACAGAGTCTTTGGCTACACTGGGAGATTTCTGGAACTTTACTGGTTACTTTTCAAGATCAGGGCCTGTCTCCCATAATGCATGCAGTATGAGTAGCATCATAAACTTGACACTTGTAGACTCTTGATTCAATGCCTTGTGATATTTTTAATGCTGCAAAGTGCTCATTTGTAAGCCTGGATATTAATCTCCCTCTCCTTGCATCTCATATAAAAGAATTGATTTTTTAATGTAATGTTCATTTATATTAATTGCTTTGGAAATTTGCTCTATGGGCATCATAATGCCAGACACCAGAATAGCTCCTGGTGTCTTTTGCCAAAAATCTGTTTTTCTAAAAGCTTTCTCTACAATTGCTTTCCAGTAAATGTATTCCTGTGATCCATTCTTATAATTTATTGCAAATGCCTAAAATAGCAGGCTTTGTTCAGCCTCTGACCAAGAGACTGGGCTTGCTGAAGCTTCAGTTGCCATTTGAAAGAGCACTGTTTGGAAGTGTACTGCAGACCAGACCCCTGCCCACCACCCGCCCTTCAAGCTTCAAAATCTGCAACTTTCTAGTTACTTCTTTTAGCATCTCTTGAAAACCAAGAGATAATATACCTAAAATCTAGTTTGTTATTTAAGATCCTTCACATGTATGAGATTTTCATTGTTCCATTTACGTTTTATATATAATTCAGAGTTTATACAGTACTATTCATACATCAGAGATGTCCACTGTGACATTTCTTATACCACTGCTGTCTACCTTTAGGATGAAGGAAAGAAGGCAAGATTGTGATTTTTTTCTTGATGAAAATATTAAAATCAGCTGAACATGGTGGCACACACCTGTAATCCCAGTGGCTCAGGAGGCTGAGGCAGGAGGATTGTGAATTCAAAGCCAGCCTCGGCAAGATCGAGGTGCTTAGCAACTCAGTGAGACCCTGTCTAAATAAAATACAAAATAGGACTGGTGATGTGGCTCAGTAGTTAAGTACCCCTGAGTTCAATTCTCAGTACCTGCAAATTAAAATCAGTGCTCATGGTGAGCACTATTATTCATTCATTCATTCACCTACCCTCCAACTATTTTTTGCAGCATGGTGGGAACCCAGCCATGAATCAAACAGTTCCTGCCTTCATAGAGCTTGGTCTCATTCAGGAATTCTTAAGCACAGTCCTCTTATCCATAACCTTTTCTTGCGATAATATGACTAAAGGAAAGTAGGTGGTGTAAAGAATATTAACATTTTCAACTAAAATATTATTTAAAAATTTCCCAAGAAGCTTCCCTGTGAGAGTTTTCCTTCCTTTGAAAGAACAAGCTTCCACTGACTGACTTGCCTGCCCTTTGCCCTGCAGAAGGGAGTGTCTGCAGTTGTCCATCACTTGAGCCAACACACACCATGGATGCCATGGTTACAGAATGGTCACAGCTACATTGGCAACTGAAGCCTCAGGATCAGCTTCCCTTTGAGAATGGTAATAATAGCTTGTTTCAAGTGAGGAAAACCTTGCATGGACCAGAGATGTGGGATTGTGGCTGTCACCCTTCCTACCTTTCCTTTTCCCTTCTTAGTGTATTTAAATTCTTCCTTTACTCCTATAGTCATTCCTTCCAAACCTTTACTGAATGCCTAATACGTTGTAGATGACAGCTGGCATTAATAATCCATTTGAATTTTATAAGGAGTCATTCTTCATTTATATTCGACCCCCTGCCCCCTGCACACTCTTTCTCTGGGGAATCCTTTCTACCTATTTTCTTCTCCATTTTTTTCTGTGTTGGTATTCATCATCAGTGCTAATTTTGAGATCCTCCAAACAGAAATGCGTGTGTGTTGGAAGTGGCTTAAGGGTTGTCAAACTCAAGTGCTCACGTGCAGTCTTAAGTTTCTTCATTGAGTCCGTTCAAAATACATTTGGAACTTCAGCTGGATGTGAAGTTGGGCAAAGATCATTTCCAGCTGCTTTACCACCTTACAACCACTTTTCAGCAACCAAAGTGCACCAGATGTGCTTTGTGGAGGTCACTTACTCCCAATGGCATCCTTGCTGTGCTCAACAGTGAGCATTCAGTCTTCTTCTCCAGGCCCCGTTGTCTTTGGAGTCCGCCTTTCTCCTGTCCTAGTGATTTGGTGGTTGCTGGTCTTGAAGGATTTGCAGCATTTTTAAATAAAAGGGAAGTACTTCTGCTTCCTGTGGGTTTACATATTCCCAAAGCCACCTGAGAGGGATTCTGAGAGAAGCCCTTGTCAGTTACAGGGTAACTGGCAAAAAGTGGGGATGGCATCTCATTTCTTGGTTGAATTCAGATAAAGCAAAGACTTTCGGGTGTCCCCAAATCTCCCTGGATGCTGGGAGCAGAGAGCTGGGTATAGGAAAAGAAGGGGCTGGAGAAGGCTAAGTAGTAAAGATGGCAGCCCTTTCCTGCTGTGGGGGCATGGATACTGTCAACCAGGGGAGGCTGGATGAGATGGAGTGCAGACTAACTTGAGCCATCTTACTTTTACTGTAGCAAGAAGGCTGCCCCTGGGGGAGGAGACTACAGCATCAGAGTATTGAAAAAAATGAAACTGTGTCAATGGCACACCTCATTGAGATGGCACTTTAATAAACTGGTTACAAATGCTAATTTTCTTGGGATCTGACAGAGATAACTTTTAATTGTAAGAATTCTTGCAGAGAAAATTTCAAAGAGGAAATAAAGCCTTAATAGAAATCCAGCCAATAGTGACTATATATTATAATTTGGAACTTAACTAATCAAGTGTGTATTAAATTCTACTGCGGGTCAGGTATCACGCAGGGTGCTTGGCACACAAAGATGAATAAGATTGGTTCTCATCTAGCAGTAAACACATAATTATGCCACAATTTGATAAGTGAGAAAGCAGAAGAGTGAGCAATGGGATGTGCCTCTGATTTCATCGTTGGGATGTCTTCCCAAAGTCTAAAATTCCATTTGGGGCCTGGCTTTCTGCAAGCCCATTTAAGCTATAATTAATAAGGAACTCTGCCACCTGTATCTTTGTTCTGTGCTTTGTACTAATGTCCTGTTCTTTTTACTATCCCTTCTCCCTCTTTTGAGAAAACTTGCTCTTCCTTTCAGGCTAATACCATGAAGTTTTCCTGTGCTGTGTCAGGTTAAACTTAGACCTTCTTTTTGCCTTATTAATATTTTGTTTTTATCAGTTATTGATTTATTTTCCATATTCTATTATGACTAGCTCTTCATGTGAAAACAAATGTGAACTCCTTCATTTTTTAATAATGATAAATATTTTTATTTGAATTGCTATTGAACAATTTGTTGTAGTTTTCCAGTCCACTCACTCTGACTTCATAAAATAAGTTATAAATCAGTTTGTAGATCTCCAAATCCAGTTTTGGAATCCTCATAATGGAGGCACTGGTCAAGCTCAAAGGTTTAACTCTCTTTACCTTCTTGTTAACCTTCATGGACACCATGTAGCATTGGAGCTAAAAGCAGAGATACCAAGGAAACCAACAAACAAATCCTACCTTTGACTTTTACCTCCTTAATATTACTTCAGTTAGAATAAAGGGAACAAAACCTACTTTTGTAAGAACTAGATAAAGGTGGCCTGGTAGAGTGTTGTTATACTAAGAGGTTAAGAAATGTTGTTTTAATTCTTTCTGTGATTACTTTTGATTCCTCCTTTTCTTCTACTCTTTGAGATAGATGGATTTCTAGTTTGGGAGAGTTAGGGTCACTGGTGTCCTTTGGTTTCCAAACTAGAGTTTTCCTATCCTTTGTCCTACCCTCCCAGTGCCCTGAAAAAGAGGGGAAGTGGAAACCATCACAAAACATGAAAACACTTCTCTACATAGTGGCAAGCTTGTCCATTCAGTGAGTGTTGGGTACTCCAGCATCTCAGTATGAAAATCAAGTTTCCTTTCAACTTTAGTCTAAGTTTGGTATTGGGCTCTGCTACTCAACTTTCTATCACTGTGACAGAATTGTCAGAGATAAATACACTAAAGGAGGAAAGATATATTTTGGCTTAAAACTTTAGAGGTTTCAGTCCACCATCACTGGGTTCCATCGCTTCTAGCTCTGTGGTGAGGCAGAGCATCATGGTGGGGAATGTGCAGTGAGACAAAACCACTCACCTCAAGGCAGCAAGGAAGCAGAGAGGGAGGGTGGGAGAAGGAGTCAGGGACAGGATATATCCTCCAGTGACCTACCTCCTCCAACTAGGCACTGCCTCCTGAAGTTTCTACCACCTCCCAATAGCATCATCAGCTAGGGAACAGGCTGCCAAAACAAGACTATTTGTTTCCCCTGGTACATTAACCTGAGGGATATTCCAGGCTCAAGCTATACTACTCTAATTGTTAAAACCTTTAGCTACACATTCAAGTCCTTAAGACAGAATTTGTCCTCGGGAAAATGAGTAGAAAACTATAGAAAATGTATTTAATCCTTCAGAATATGTTATAAACCAAAATTGTTCTCATACGGTAATAGTTTGCATTAGCATTTCACCTTCTGTATCTCACTTGATTCATATAAAACCTAGGAAACAGACTGCATTGAGATTATTACCGTTCTATTGCTTAGGAAAAGAGACACCTCAAAGAGGGTGAGCAGTTCCCCCAAGGGTATGTAAGAAGCAAGTGGTAGATTTGGGACGATAATCCAGACTTGATAATCCTGGAATCAAGTTCTTTCTAGTCTAGACTTTCTATTTCTAACCTGCCATCATCTTTACTTCAGAGAAAAATACATATACCTATCGCAGGTATGTACACATGAAATTCTAGTTCTTTCTCATTCTCCACTCAACAGAGTAGCACCTACTCTTGGCAGTTAGGTCCTTTCTCTATGAAGTTCTTCTTCTCTCCAGCATCTCTTGAACTTTAGAAAATGTCAGACATGTCTAGAAAAATCTTTGTCTTATTTGAGTTAATTCTAAATTCAGTTAATCACTTGGTTCCATAGGAGAAGTTCAGGTTAATGTATTGGGGAGTGGAGAGAGAGAGAGAGAGAGAGAGAGAGAGAGAGAAGCAGAGGCCTCTGAGCTCCAGCAGCAGCTGTACCAGAGCTGTGCTCTGCCTGACGTGAGCAGGGACCTGGGCCTGCCACCGTGTGGGAGGGAGAATGAAGTCACGTAGAAAGTCAGAAAGTAGCTTCCCAGGCAGCCAAAAACAGACCTCTTGATCAGCCCCCTCACATCTTTTAAAATTAAATGTTCAGCAGAACTTGAAACATTAGTAGATTAACATGTCAATACATTTTCCACATCACTGCACAAAGGTAAGCTCCAAGAATAAAATGTACTGTTTAGGCACTTTTTAACAGATATAAAAATTATAGGTAGAAAGAGAAGGTGGCATAACTCTAAAAAGATCTTTCTATTTTGGAACTGAGGTTTTAGTTATTCATGCAATCCAGAACCAAGTTCTAATAGATTCTTCAACACCAGAGTTATGGGATAAGTTGGGCTCCCCCCAAATTCATAGGTCGAATCCTAATACCTAGGGCCCCAGAATGTAACTGTATTTGGAGATGGGGTAATTAAAGAGGTGTTTGCATTAAATTAGGTCACCAGAGTGGACCTTCATCAAATTTGTTGGTGTCCTTATGACAACAGAGCATGGTGGATACAGGCAGAGGCAAAACCTTGCGAAGACACAGGGAGAAGATCATCAAGAGACCCAGAGACATTTGACAAAGTCTTGGACTTGAACCTCTCAATTGTGATAAAATAAGTCTACTCTTTAAGTTGCCCGATCTGTGACCAATGATGAGAGGTTATTGGCCACAACCAATTAGCTGAATTAGCCACAGTAAAAACCACCATTTTCCTATCGAGAGGTGAGGAATCTGCATCTGCGACTCTGGGGAAGGATGAAAAACTATAAATTTCAGCCCTTTTGTGCTTTATGTGGCAGTGTGAAAAAGTGGCCCTTGGGAGTGAAGGTTTGCCCCGTGAACGTAAACTTCCTGTGTACTGTCCCATTAGTGAGGTAGGCTATAGTGCAAGATGGTTGTGAGACTAAGTGAGCTGATGAAAAAGAGTGCCATGTACAAACCTCAGAGTTATGTAAGCGTTATGTAAGAGTGAGTCATTATTTCACATGGACCCTTTACTTGAAGGTTAAAGTGGAATAAGAGGCATTCAAAGTTCAGCTCCTGTTCAACATGATTTGACATAGGTATGGCTGGGCCCTTATCTTTTGGAGGGACTTTGAAAACAAGGCTTCAGAAGATAGTCATGACCTGGGATATAAGATTTCTGCATGCCATATAGCTCATTATAATAGGAAAGAATCGAAGGGTTTGGAGATTAGGTTCACAGTGACCTGTCTCTTTGTTTTCTATCATCATAAAACTGCAAAAGCAATGGAATTTTCTAACTGCATTTCTTCCTCACCTCCATCCCACAGTAGGAAAAAAATGTTAAAAGGAACAGAAGCTTCTTGAAAAATCTTTTAAAATGCAAAAGAACTGAAAAGAAAGTATGATCCTCATAATCCTGTTTGTTGCTAGAGTACCTTTTTCTTTACATTCCCAGCAGCAAATCTTTTCTTTGCTAAGTTGCAAATGAGGCTGGAGTTTCTCAGTCTTGGCAATACTAATATTTGGGGCTGGATAATTATTTGTTTGGGGGTGTCCTGTGTGTTGCAAGTTGTTTACAAATACCCCTGGTCTCTACCTACAAGATACCAGCGGGTTTTCCTCCTTGAGCTGTGACCACCTAAGTGTTTCCAGATTACCAAGTATTGCTGGACAGGAAAAGTCATCTGTTCTTGAGAACCATGGCTCTAGACTGAGGGAAGGACAAGGACGCTTGAGGACTCTCGGGAAGAACATGAGAATGATGAGATGAGCAGGTTGCTGCCAATAAGAGAAGAAAATCTGGGTTTTTTCTACTTCACATCATCTCTGGTCCTAACCTTCCTTCTTTCCTCTCGCCTAGCCATGTTGGGGGGCGGGGTGCAGGAGAATTGAGAATGATAGGGGAAGTATGACCTCATAGAATGGAGGAAAAGTTGTAATGTGACAGAACATAAGTGAGGACGGTGGGCATATGAAAAGCTCAGAATGGAAGTGGCCCCCCTTAATGAAATAAAGGCCAGTGCACATTGAGGCTCATCCTTTCCATGTATTATATTCTTACCAGTTCTGCCAGGTAGATATTATCCCCAGTTCATATCACAATGTTTCCTACTGATATTCATACAAACAAAACACAAAAAACAGCTAGGATTGAGATAGAGACTATTAGGGCCCCTCAAGCTTCAGACCATCCAGGCTCATCACTCCGGGCACCGACGTGACTCACAAAGTCCTCTGGGCTCTCGCTGGCCTGCCGTATCTCCATCCTGTCCTTCCTCACTTGGTCCCTTTGTCCCTGTTACTCTTCCAACTCCTCTTCCCTTCCCCCTCTATCAATCAAGTTCAAAGTTCCCTCCCAGCACATTCCACATCTATCCTCCTGTGGCACATGGCCTGCCTACTCGCTAGTCAGGGGCTGCACTTTGGATTCCCTGTTGGTGTCTTCCAAAGCTGAGGTGGCCAGGTCCCACCTGAGTGTGGAGGAAGGCATGGCAGTATGTTGAGTGCCCCCTGTGGTTTTCCCATGAAGGCCTGAGGAAGTACAGCAGCAGCAGCCTGTTGGACTTGTTTTATTTATCCTCTCCCAAGTTTATCTTATTTGTGGTCAGAGACCTTATTTGTCAAAGAACCTGGTATTTTGTAGAATCCACCATAGGAGACATCATTTTATATGAATGCTTCAAACATTGATTTTAATTATTTTAATAAATGTTAAATGATTTTTATTGTTTAATGCAATCATTGTATTCTTAAATTATTAATCATATTATTTCAGTTATCTTAATTACTGGACCTAATGCTTGGCCATTTCTATTTTGACTGGATTACATTCTTTGTAGGTAGTGAGACAATTCAGATAGGCCACTTAGCACATAGTCTGGCATGTAATAGTTGCTCAATGAGTGTGAGCTACTCCTACTAATACGTGCACCGTTCCGTGTCTCCATGATCAGTTTATCCACACTCTTATAAAAGCGTGCATACGTGTGTGCAGCGTACACTGTGTACTTGAGGGATGTGATGGTGCTCACCAAGAGGCCCACAGATTCCAATTTAGAATTGAATCAAAATAACCAGTGCTTATTGGTTTGAAATATCATCATAAAAGTAGGATGTGCCTGAGACTTTGGTTTAAAACTCTATTCCTAATGCAAACATGATTCCCCCACATACTCTGAAGGTAGTTGTCATTTTTTCATTTTTTAAAAAGAGCAACATTGACACAAATTACAGGATTAACAATTCATAAGAAAGTGTAATATTTAAAAATCTGATTTAAAAAATCTTGCTCATAATTGGTATGACAAAGTGATTTTATAATTTTTTTGCAAAAATAATTCTGATTGAGTAACCAAATTCTTCACTTGTTTTTTTTTTTCCCCCTAAATTATCTTGAACTTAGATAAAAGACTTTAGAGTAACAGGAGAGAAATGAACATTTTACATGGAGTAAAACTTCCTTTTTCAAAGCAGGTAATGTTGACACGTTATTCATTGTAGCCATGGAGGTCCTATGCTTGGCAAAACTAAGGATTTCTTTTTCAAAAATCACAAACCTTTCAGGTTTGGGAGAATAGCTACATTTGGAGCATTGGCCAAATTTTGATGAGTGATTATTATGTTGTGTGGGCTTATGAGAAATTTTTATAAGATGGCCAAGCCTGCAGAATAGATAAAACCTGTATGCTTTTTTCCTATTAAAACTCCACAGGAGAAGATTTTGGCCTGCAAAACCTTCCTAATAGGGTCAAGGCCAGACCACTGGACTGGAGGTAAATTGAGTCCAGTTTGGCTCCTTTGGTCCTTTTGGCCTCTTTCCCACCACTCCCCTTTCAGAAAGCCGGGCAGAGCTGCACCCCTGTGTCCAGAGACTGTGAACTTCTGTGCTGGAGTAACTGCATTTCAGAAATCTAAATAGGCAGTACAAAAAAATGGCATTTTTGATGATGTTTTTGACAGGTACGGGAAAGGTCCTTCTCATAAACTTTCAAATCCCTCCATTGTGGTAGTATTCACAACATGGCCACCATCCACTGCCTGCATGCCTGCCTTCTTTGGTGTCCCAAAAGCTCTTGGGAAGTAGGTACCATTGTCTTCCTCTTCATATCACATCTGCACTTCAGGCCAGGCACACAGAAATGCTGAACGAATGGCCAGCACTCTATGTGGGTCCATCCGTGGGGTTCAGGCCGGGACAGCTTCACTGCAGCCTCCTGAATCTCCCCAGGTCACATTCCTGGCAGAAGGTGCTCACCTAGAGTTCAGGAAACTGGGATCTGAACCTGATCCATTCCTAGGCTACTCTGGGGTCTGTGGCTTCACTTTGACTTTCATTTTCTTCATCTGCTGGTGAAGAGTCTTGAATTAGACATGTTAATAAGATTTTTTTCTATAGATAATTTTCTAAGTGTGGTCTAAAATAATTCGATAGAACACTAAATTATGCCACAATTCATTCTGGAAGGTCATTGGAGAACGCTATTTAGTGATTAACTCAGTTTTGATCAACATCACTGGAGCTCTTAGGTGTCATAATAGAAGCCACAACCCACAGGTAGTGGGTAAAATGGAACCAAGAATTAACACTTAAGTTCCCATCAGCACTATGGACTTCACCCCTTTCCTGTCATCTCTGTCGTTTTATGTGGCAGCATTCTCTGTGTTCTATTCAATCCATTTTCATTAATGTTCTGCATGAATGAGATCACTAGAACTAGTTTGAAAAAATGTTCTTTTTACTTGAGTCCCATGCTGTATCTGGATGTAATTAACTATAAGTAGTTATTTGGAGGATTTTCATATGTCTAAGTAGCATGATGAAGTCCAAAGAGTAGTGAGCTAGAGGAGATTCAGAACTGAGTTCTGATGCTGTCACTAAATAAATATACCCCTGTGTATTGCTTCCTCTCCTTGGGTCTTCATTTCCTCACTTATAAAGTACATGAGAAAGAATATCTTCTAGATGTGAGATTTATTAATTTAGAATGCTGTTGTGGAGGTATTAGATAAAGTCTTTGTTGAATGAATTCAGGAATTAATGAAAAGCTATGTATTTAGGTTCTCCTGCACATGTCAAGCATAGAAAGGGGACTGTTCTATTCCAACTATGTGTGGACAGGCAGTGCTGCCTTGCCACTTGAATGCTTCTCTTAGAACATGGGTGACTTTGGTGCTCACAGTGCAAAATGCTTTGTCAACCACTGGAATCAACCCTGACCTTCATTAGCTAGTTTATTCTTCAAGGTCTTACCAAGAGCTACTGGAATCAATCTAGGGTAACTTGTACTGCACATAAATGACATGTTATACTGAAAAGGGTAAAAGAAAAAAAAAAAACCCTTTACTCTCTTTTGAGGTTGATGGTCAACGGATAGTGACTTTGGATAAGCAATTAAGAAGAATTTTATAAATCATAGGAACAAGACTTGCAGAACGTAAAAGTTCTGGAGTAATTGTCTTCAGTAATTTGATTTGCTTGTCAAAATTCTAGTGGTTGGACTTGCTCTTTGATGAAATGTGATCTTTCCCTGATGTACTAACTCTGGGCTTTGAGTTTACAAGGAGGATGCTATCTGATTTATTTCTTTTACATTAAATGGATTTCACTACTCCTTTACTCGAATAAATTAATATTTACATTCTTCTTTAAATACTGTCTCTCCCTTTTGGCAGGATTTCCTGTTCCAAATGTATTATGATAACCAAATACATTGATTAATTTTATTAATATACTAATATTTCCTGAGATATTTTGGGGGCCTAATGTAGCTCTTGGGGAGAAGCAAACATCATTTGTCTTTCATGAGTAGATTGAAAGCTACAATGACATTGCAACATAAAGACTGTTCTTAAATGGTCTGTTGAAGGAAAAACATATTTAGAATGGCATGGATCACATGATTTAACATACTTTTAATGGGGAATGAAACAGGAAACCCAAATAAAATTTGGCTTACATATAAATAAGAACCTTGGTGGCAGGAAACTTCTATATTCATTAATTCAACAACTCAATGACATTCATCCAGGTTCTATTTTTTCCTTATTACCACTCTGCCACCATAGGGTGATTGGCTTCTGACCTCATTGTTACAAGATCACTCTAGCAGATTCTACTACCCCAAAATGTCCAAAGCACCTTCCATCCCTCTTGTACCTTCTCACACACCTCACTGGCCAGTGTTGGCCCTCCAGCTCTTTTCTAAATCATTTATTAGCATAACTTCATCAGCATTCTCATAGTAATGCTGAGGAGGCTCAGCCTCCTCCAAGAAGCATGATTCACACTCCCACCCACAATATCTTGAATAAAATTGAGGTTCTGTTAGAATTAAAGAAAGTAGATAATGGCTGTTGGAAAGCAAGATCCTCTGTCACGCTAGTCAAAAGGAATGTTGAATTTGGAATTTATATATCAAATATTACCTGAAAATTGCTTAGTATTCCTTTTACATTCATTGTGCTTAAAAAACAAGTAAATAGATGGATAGCTAGCTAGCAAGATAGGATTAAAAATTTATTTAAAAGTTAATTAACTTTTCTGATTTAGATCACATTTTTAGAATCCGTATTCTCTTAATATTTTTGCATATTGCTGTTTCAGATGTAAATTATTTGGAGAACATGTACTTTTGATGTTTGTGACTTAAGCTTTGAGTTGCATGACATCAAGATGAGGAGATAAGTTTGTTCTATTGGGTTTTTCATGGAAGTTAAAAGGTATAATTGGGACGAATGCTGCATTTTTGAATACATGTGGCTCAGCTAGGGTTCTTATATGTGGAATAGAAATGGGTATCTTTGCAAGTTGACCATAAAAGGCAACATTTATAATCTCACTAGGGGTTCTCAAATTGTGCCTCAAGAAATAATAATGTTTTCATGAGATACTTCAGGGATTCTGCAAATACTATATTTGAATGTGTTTTAAATATACCTTAAAATCTATTAAGAACTATAATAAATATCACACACTAATGTGTAATATATCAAACTTTTACCACGTCAGAAATTGGAAACTTGTGTTCCCAGTTAACTTATTCTGAGTGATAAACTTAAAGAATGATTTCAAACATAATGGCAGACAATTAATTTTCCTGTAAATTAATTAATTGCAGTTCTAGTTCTACAGTGGTCATATTGTTCTTAATACAGCCTTGCACATGTTCATGTATGAAAAACAGTACAAATGTGACTAAGGTATACGTAGATCTTGTTAACTAAATTCCGGGCAAGGTTCGGGAATGTTGTGGCAGAGCATAGCCCAGGCAAACATCCTGAAACTGCTGCATTTTAAGTGGCTTTGTGCTTCTTTAAGAGTTCAGGTACTTTTGTGTTTATGCTGATGTATTCGTCTGTTATGGCTGCCAAGAAATTGACCATATAAGAGATGGCATAAAGAAGAACTTTATAGTTCACAATTCTGGACTCCAGAGGTTCTAGATCCAGATGCCAGCCCCGCTGGTCAGGTTTAGGTGAGGACCCTCTTCCTATATTATAGAGGTCTGCTCTCTTGCTGGGTCCTTACATGTAGAGGGAGGGAAAACAAGCTCTTTGGTGTCTCACCTTGTGTTTTGGATGGCTCTAGAAAAACAAAGGGAGGTAGGACTTGGTGTCCAAGGAGAAGAAAGGGACATAGGCATTGTGTCAGACAGCAGAGATGTCCCTGCAGATTCCAGCCAACAAGAGGGCACATGGTTCTTCCCAGTTCCCATTAAGCCCATCACTAGAAGCCCATCCACATGATTCTATCTAACCCTAATTGCCTCCCAAAGACTCACCTCCAAATTTGGTCATATTTAAAGTTAGGGCTTCAGCATATGAATTTTGGGGACACACAAACATTCAGTGCACAGCAGATGGTAAAGTTTTTCACCAGATGACAGATACTGTGATGCTTCAATTTTTAGATGAAAAAATTTCACATCGGTCTTCTCTCAGGTTCCTGGATCAGTGTAATTGAAGAGTATTCTGATTGCCAGGCAAACTGTTAATAAAACGACTGTCATTCACAACTACTTGAATAATTCTGGATTTCTCCAATTCTCTACAATTAAGATACAGTACAGAAATAAATTGAAGAAACAGATAGAAGGAAGATGGTATTATTTCTAATTTTTATGTGAATGTGGACTCTATTCTCATTTACTTCCTGTATGGTTATCATGCAATTTATATTAATGCAATTTATGTTAATAAAAATATAACTTAATCATGTGCTTCTATTTATGATTTCTTTTGAAAAGGCAGTTCAGTGTAAAAATCCTGTTGTAATCAAATGTTTTAGAAGTAGAATCATGGAAGATGATGGATGTGATGGAACAAATGATTGACTTGGGTTATTTTATTCCTTACTCATAACATTCATGGTGGAGAATGATGTGGTTTTAGGACTTGAGAGCATTTCTCAGGATAATCAGGACCACTTCTACTTTGTGGGAATCTGAATAACAATAAATACAGATTAGATGGCCTCAAGTAGTCCTGTGGAATCCATAAATTCAGAGGTTCTAGATATGACAACCAAAACCAAGAGGTATGAACATTATCCAGGATAGATGGTCAAAGCCCTGGGAAGAGCCATGTACCCTCTTACTGGGGGATGCTGCAGGGACATCTCTGCTGTCTAACACAAAGCTGTGTGCCTCTTGCTGTGGGATTTGGTAGCAAAATTGGACATCAAGTCCAATTTTGGACATCAAGTCCAAAATTGGACATCCAAGTCCAAGTCCTACCTCCCTTTGTTTTTCTAGAACCATCTAAAGCACCACCATTGTGTGCACCTTTAGACTCTACCTCCCCAAGAGTTCTGTTCCCAGAAAGAAGAAATTTCATTTTGTCTTTTGTTGTTGGTGGTGGTAGAGGTCTGAAATAGTATATTTTGGATTAAGATAATTTTAAAGATGATTTGTCAATATGAAGACAGTAGAAATATAGGTTATTAATACTAATACTTAAGTATTAACAGGAATACTTAATTCCTGGATTTGATGATTCTCAAATCCAGGAATTACTGGGTAAATATAAACTTCCTTGGGTTTCCATTTAATGGGTTGATTTCAGTAACATTGGTGGAGTAAGATGAAAAATAGGTGTGATTTTTTTTTCCTAGACAGGGTGGATTGGCAATATCTTACTAGATGGTCATGATTAGCTTTAGAATTTTTACCATACCCTCTGGTTTATCTTGAAGTTGGTATTATAATTTACTAATAGCTATATAATTTACTATCAAATATATAATGTATATTAAACTATATATATTGTACTGCATACATATGCAAGGGCAAAAAACTGTGTACTTTTCTTACCACATGGAAGCAGCCCCCCAGCCCCTTACCTGTGAATACCATTAATACTAAGAAATCCTATGGGACCAAGCACTTGAAAGCATCCTATGGAGGAAGCTCTACCCCCAGGCTCAGATTTGGAGATAAGCTATTCTTAAAGAGGATGCTTGCTGCTGTGGATCCTCACCAACGAGAGGACAAGAAAGGATAACGGGTGTCAGGTTAGACTTGCTGTTCCTGTAGACTTGATCATGGATGCCAAGGAACCATGCTGGCATCTCAGGTAGACATCAGAACAGGTATGACAAGATCTGGATCAGGAAAGAAAGCAAGTGTTGACCAGAGGAAAACCTTCGCAGAAGGTGTTGGACTCGTTGTTGTAGAATGTGTACAGGTTTTAAGAAGATATGTTTTATAAGAGTAAAATGTGATTTTTTTTTTAAAAGACAAACATTGGGAGGAATTAGCCTGAGTGAACCTATGAAAATCTCCTGGCTTATAATCTTTAAAATTTCAATTTTTGAGAAATCCCAGTAAAATGCAGGAAGTCTGGATTTTGATACATTACTGGTGATACTTGTGAACTAGTCATTGGAAATACCAGGGGCAACCAGGACATTGAAGGTCTGGAAACTCCCGCTGGTCACTTTTACCTATTCACTGAGGCATTTTCACTTTGGTCCCTGAAGTCAAGTCATATCATATGCCTACCTGCCCTCTCTCTGTCTGTTTTTTTTTTTTTTTTGCTGTGCTGGAGATTGAACCCAGGGCCTTGTCCTTGGAAGGCACGCATTCTCTCTCTCTTTAAGGGCATCTCGGCAAACTTTGCACTCTGTTTTTGATTTGTTTCAAGAATAGTCATCTGCTCTAGAAAGGTCCTCTTCCTTACAAAGCACCTAAAGCAAATCAGTGGAGCCAGCAAGGCTGATCACAGTTATTAGTATTTGTGAGAGATCTGGAGTGACAAGCTGGGAACTATTCGCTTACTCTAGAGAAGTTTTTTTTTTTTTTCCCTTTCCGTTCTTTTTGAGCAGTGAAACAGCTGTTGAAGATGGAGGTCTTCTGCAAGCGTGACTCAAGCACATTATTGTGTGAAGACAGCAGCCAAGCCATCTCCTATTTTTGCCACGGTGCTGCATTTGCTAAGAAGAGTTGCAGTGTGTACCTGATATTTACAAGATGCAGATTCAGTTTTGCGAACCGTATTGTGCTTGATGATTTTAGGAGAAAATTACTCCAGAGGTCTTAACTAATCTAGACAAATACGAATATTTTTGCCAAGTTGTAGTATTTTGCTGTGTGGTGAAGCAGTATCTATGTGAGGGCCTATTCTTCAATAACCATTTAAGTTCAATAATTTTATTTACATTGATTTCCATCTAAATTCTCATGAATCATTGATGTTACGTATTCCCTTCAAGCATGCATACTATTTTTTTTTGAGAGGATGAGGGAACAGAACAAAATGGTACATGGTTAAGTATGAATATGTTTTGATTTTTCTTCTCAGACTTAAAGAAAACACGCATATCTACATATCTTAACTCAGTCACTGTTCCAAATATGGAATTTTGTCATTTTTAGTCTTTTCCCCTGAAAAACAGCCTTATTTGTGCCCTCTAGTGGTGAATGTATAACTGTATGCAGTAAGCCAGAAAAAAACTGACCTTTTTTTTTTCTTTTTTTCTTTCAGTACATGATTCAGCATCCAAATACCTAAATAATGCCAACCCATATGTATGCCGAGAGAAAAATCTTATGTAATTGAGCTTAATATGTTTTCCAAAGGCATCAAAATAATGCATTGAAAAATGAAGCCCACCACTTACGCAGCTTGCTAAAGTTCTTAGATGGCAAAGATATTTTCTCATGTTTTTTTATGATCCATTTGTTCAGCAAAATGTTGTTAATTTTTGAGGGAAAGGAAGCACGTTTTCCACAGATGCGTTTTCTCCTCTTGGAATCTGTTTTATGCAAACCCTTCCAAAGTGCTGCATTAGTCCATCAACTGTCCCTTCGTTTGTATTGGTGAGCAAGCCCCCCTGCAAAGCTGGAGGAGGAGGCCATCTTGTTTAACACAGCAAGAAGCTGATTCAGATGGAAAGTGCCCAGAGAGAAGAGGATCTTGTCCTCAGGGCCCTGTTGACATCTTCTGGGTGGCTACCCAGTTCTTTATCTTCCTTCTGAAACAGACATTGTCTTCATTGAACACATCCATTTTTCTTTCATGTCCAAGTTGATTGGAGACCAGAATGGACTCCTTACCCAAACCTAGCTGACCAGATTGACCTGAGAGAGTCTTTTTCTAGCCCTATAGTATATATATATTTTGGAGCTCTGGCTGGTCATGTTTACTTCTAGATTTTAGTGAGAGGTGGTGAGTCAAAAATGGGGAAGAGCATGGGGATGGTATTCAGCCCCCTTTCACCATTTCTGCTGACAGAAATCTGTCTGTCCTACTCATATCCCTACTTTTCTGTTGCTCATATCCCTATTTTTCTGTTGTTGTTTTTCTGTTGTATAATCCGGCCTTGGATTTGATAACCCAATCAGTTCTTAGTTTTTTAAGGTTAATTTTAATTTGAACTTGGGTTCTTCCAGTCTTTGCCAACTAACGAAAATCCGACAGGATATGTTGTCCATTCATCCCACTTTTTCTCATAACCCAGTTTATATGTTAAAAGTTTGCGGAGATAACGTGGCAGGCTTCCACTCTGCTACAGGCCGTTCCCTTCAGAGCAATGTGACCTCTCTCATGCTCCATAGGAGGGGTCAGGAAGTCCAGTTCTGCTACCTTACCCTGTTTAGGGGCACTGGGCCCCTTTCCTTAAGTGCCTCGAGTCTCACTTTCTCACCCTCTCTTATCAGGTCTAGGTAATTCTGAATTGCAAGCACACTAGGGTTCATTCACAGCAGGGATTATCCCTTACAGGTAACTTTCAGCCTTTTACCTCGAACATTGAGAAGAGATAAAATTTATCTTCCTTTGAAGTAATTTTGAAATAGAAGTAGGGGAGGGAAAGTATAAAGATCTCTGGGTGAGTTGATCACACATTTCTTTTTCTCTGAGATCACTCAATATCTAACATTGTATCTAGTATATGGACAGGACTTAATCAGTTTTTGAGACATATAATAGCAAAACTAGTTGGCATTTATTATCTACTATATGCCAGATATTAGGTATATAGCAAGTTTTATTTATATCAAGTTTTAATTTTTTCAACAACTTTTCATTTTTCTCCTTACCCCATTATAAATTAGCCAAGTTGGAGAGCTTTTCCAAGACCACACAGCTGATAAGAAACTGTGCTGTCTCCAAATGCTTACACTCTGTCACTGCTTTCCACCAAAGCACCATGCATGAATAAGCGATCATTTTAGAAGAGTCTTAAGGAATCTGACCTAAAGCTGTCACTATAAACCTAATGTTACTTGAAGATTCATGCATAATGAAATTGATAAGAATTTTTCACTCTTCTTTGTTCAATTACATTAGAATGAAAATTTTAAGTCTATTAGACACTCTTGGGGGGTATGCCATGCTTACCTGGCTTGGTTGATAGCCAGCTGTGAGGCTGAGAGATTGGATGGATGAGTTTGTCCCACCCTGAGCACTATCCTGCTGAATGCTTCTTGGGATAGAAACTTCTCAACCTTTCCTCATTTCCTTATGTAACTAATTACATTTTAATTATCTCACTTCTCTGACCCTGGAATTAAGAGCCTATTCTGGGTTCCTCTTCTTCCATATTTGACTAGAACCACCTCTTCTTTCTGCTCCCCTTGAATTAATGAACTTCTCATCTGTGGGGCATTGGTCTTAGAGCATACTAGGTGATGAAAAGAAATAACTTCTTTGGGTTGATTATTTTATCACCTGCTAAATACTTTGCTAAGCATTTCTTATAATTTACCGCTAATCTTCATGCTGATCCTGTGAAGTATGTGGTATTTTCCATTTTGTAGACGGGGAAACAGACTCAGAGGAGTTAGAAGCTTTCAAACCCCTCCAAGTTCCAATGTGGAAAAGCCAAGATTCTCCCTCAGGTGTGTTGACCTTGGGGACAGACAGTACTGGCTTGATAACCGTACCACCTCTGCCTTCAACAAAGGCCACAGGGACACTTGGGTGTGTTGCATGGATGGCACACTCAGACCGTCAAAGAGAATTCTATTATTGGGCAATAAGGATGATGACTTTTGTCTTACAATGTGTTTAGTAATCGATAATTAAAGAGTACAGTGTACTTAGGAAAATTATAGGTTTTTAATTTGATGAAAGATCCCAGAACAATTACAGAGTAAGAACTGAAATGATAAAAAGTAATTTTACTATATAAAGACAATGCCAATAATTATAATCATTTATGTAAGCTGCTATTGATGAACAACTCCAAAGTTGTGCAGTAGATACGCTTACACGATGGCACAAGCCATCCTTGGATTTATTGCTAGAATTTATCACCCTTTGAAATATGTGCAGCTCTTTCTCTTCAGAAGCAAGTAGCAGCCTTCTCTGTCTTGCTCAGGGTGCAGCAGGGCTGCCTCAGTTAAATGGGGCCTTGGAGAGTCTCCCAACACTCCTGGACTCCACCCGGAGCCCTCCTGCTATGGGCCCTTTGGCATTCAGCTCTGTACTCTACTTTCCATGCGAACACATAGGTTTTTTCCTTAATTCCCATATTGCAACTAAAAATGAGAAGTTATGGAAGTATCTGGTGATAATGGGGACAAAGGACAGCAGCAAGGACAACATGCAGCTTCTGTCTTATCAGGCTTCCTTTCACACTTTAGGATTTTTGTCTACATGGCAAGGGACAGCCCAGTTTTGCCCTAAGGGGCTCTTAATACATCAGAGTCTGGGTCAACCTGCAATCCCAAGCATGGGGCAAGTGTTCTTCTTCCTTATCTCCTTAGCCTAAGGCCACCTCCTGGGTTACCATCTCTTGTCCTAGGACTTGATCAATCTTTCATTCTTTGGCAATAAGAGCATCATTTCTTTCAGACTAAGCCTCACTCACCTGAAGAATGTGACTTGACCTGTGTGACCTATAACAAAATAGTGGCAATGTCTGTTCCCTAAAGTTTGTATTATTAGATGTTTAATGACTGCAAATTCATTTATCAAATCAGGTCATTCTAAGAGTGAAATAAGAAACTGTCTACAATTGTTAACAGTAAACAAAAACTGGGATATATGCTTCACGCCACAAAGTCAAAGATAACAGTCTAGGACAAGTTGCGTGGTGTGCACCAAGCTTTGGTCCAATCCTTCCCAAAGACCTTCCATGCTGGGTTAAAAATCACTGGAGTCTAGTCTCATGACCAAACATCTTGGTTACATAATATGCTATTATTTTGGAATGATCCAAAATCTAAGCATGAATGAGCAATATCCACATTTTTTAACTCAAAACGTTTTATTTGATTATCCAGAGTTTATCTCCTTAGGATAAGTTTGCAGTTAATTCTCCAAAGACAGTAATCACTATTTGGTCATAAATACTGGCTTTTAACCTTTGTCAATTATCTCAATTTGGTTGTCAAGAGGGATAGATGTCTGAGGTGAGGTTTCTTCAGTGTAAATACATTTGTGACCACTGGAAAACTAATTTGAAAATTAGGTTTAGGAAAGAGTGCCTGACAGATAATAAAGGTGACAGAGTTAGTTGTGACTGTGTCAAAGCACACAAAAGCAGCAGCGCCATGTTAGTACCCCAAACTTGGTATAATTTAGAAGGGACCTCGTTGTGGTTTCTCAAATATAATGGGCAGAATGGCCTAGTTTCAGATTCTAGTCATTAGTCAACTTGTGTAAGTGTTGACTAAATAATCTAAGGTCTTAGCTTTCTTTCATCCCAGCCTGGATAAAAGCTCCACATTCGGTCCATTAGCCAAAAATGGCAGCCAGGAATGGAATGGTTCTGGGTCTCTATAACAATTACGGAAAGGGATGGTTACCTTTTTTGAAAACAGTGAGTGCTTATCTTAATGTTAGTTATCCTTTGCATTATTCTATATGTTCAAGCCTGTGGACTCATTTTATCAATCTCAGTTTTTTTCCTTAGAATTTATTTATTTAATCCGTGGGCAGCTTCATAGCAAGGCATGCTGCCTATGTTGGTCCTGGGAGAGCTAATTCTTCCAAGAGGACCATTCTGGTTGCTATAGTGCTGTTTTGCAATTAAAGCTTTTTGAATAAGAGAGCCCATTTTCAAAGCAATGCTGTGGGTGTGTTGGAGCTGATTATTTTTTTGTTGATTTTTTCTATTAATATGGGAGACAGACTAACAGCATTCATGAGCTAAAACCTGTAACAAGACTACCTGAGGTCAGCCTTTAGCTCTGTCACCTAATGTATGATCTTGGACATACCCCTATGCTCTCTATGCCTCAGTTTCCTCATCTGTAAAGTAGGGGTAATTTTGAAAATAACTGTGCCTACTTCACAACATGGCTGTGAGGATCACATGATTTGAAACACATAGAATGATTAAACCAGTATCCAGTGTTATATATATCAGTAAGTACATGATATATATCAGCTATCAGTTTTTGCATTCCAGATATTCCTAATATTTTCATTGTCAAGGTGGAAAATAATGTAGCGTGGAACCTTGGACTTAAGTAACAATCATTGACTAAAGCATTCTGGGTTATGCTATATTTCATTTTTGGAGAGCTTGCTTCCTTCAGAATATTCTATGGCTCTGCGAAGCAAATGCATTGAAACATGTAAAGTAAGTGAAAAGAATGATAGCCAAATTCTTACATAAAATCCCAGTGGGATTGAGTTTAAAATCCCTCATGTAGACAAACTCTGTTTACAGGCAGTCTTCCAAGTATCACAGACTCCCTTAGAGAGCTGTCATCCAAAATCCTTGTACCTTGCTCATTTTTCACTGTCTTCATGCTGCTTGTAATAAAAACAACCAATTAAAGGCATTTTAATGAAAATTCTGAATTTAACTCAGATAAAGTTTTCTTATAATTGCTTTCCTGCAGTTGTGATATTTGTCCATATGCCATTTAGAAACTAAATGCATTTGAATTTTTCTCAGTGCCAGTGGACTTAGTTTTCCATGTATGGCTTGACACAGGCCTCAGTTGGGTCAGGTGGAAAGACTTTGAGAGGAGACAACACCGCGTTCATGAGGAGGGTTGTGATACTTTCTTCTAGTGTGTGTGGAGACCGTTTCTAGAAATTTTCTTGGGTGATTTGGTAGTTTAAGGAAATTTAGCTCCACCCCCTAATGTGTGATCTTGGACACATCACTTAAGTTCTCTGTGCCTCAGTTTCCTCATCCACAAAATAGGAGCAATAATGACAATAATAGTACCTAACTCACCGGATTGCTGTGTGGGCTACATGATTTAAACTCACATACTTGGAGTCGAGTAAGTACAGGGCACATTGAAGAGATTGGAGCTTCAGAATTTCGAAATGACAGTTACTGAGTTTTAATTACTCCGTTTCAGTTGCCATTTCATTCCTCACTACTGGGCAATCCCATCTCTGTGTTGTTGAGTTTCAGCGTTGCACTCCAGGCAAGCAATGGCAATGAGTCCTACTTGCTGCTGCGGAGTCTTATGACTCTTGTCAGTTTACACTGTGAGTTTTTTTTTCTCTCAATTTCTACAAGGAGTTGGCTAAGATGATCAACTTTATCATATTAAAAGATGCAAGTCCTGAGACAAGTTCAAGAGTATGTGTGGCCCTTAGTTATTTTCATTGCTGACACCCATGGAGTACACACGTCTGCCTGGGTGGTGATGCCAATCATAACCTGCTTTCCCATGTGCCCCACTGTTTTATCTCAAGATGGGAAGAAGTATGCCTGCACCATTTTCTTGGGCATATTGAAGAAAAGTGCCCAAGCGATGCTATTTGGAGATCCTCTTTCCTAAGCATTGGAAAGACCGAGGACACAGAAAGGACAGTCAGAAACAGCTCAGGGCGCCCTGAACACAGTGCTCTCTCACAGACTGTGGCCTTTAAAAAGTGTGGCACCTGCATGTTTGTTTTGCTTGCTTGTTTGTGTTCCATACTTAATGTCTGAACCAGTGCCTCGTTGAAGGAGTTTGTACAGCATATGGGTTTTAACTGCACAGGGACAAGAAAGGTGACAAACTAAACTGAAGCTTTTTTACTTATTGCTTTTGATTTTTGCTGTTGCAAGCATCTGCATAATTGGTGTGTTTTTCAGAAAGAGATTAAAGAAAGTGAAGTGTGTCAGTTTCCCCAGATGACACAGCGGGGAAAGATGGCAGCAGTCCACCCCGTGTGTGCAGAGCAATTCATGGTGGCAGAGACCGGGGTTCTAAGCAAGGTAGCCAGCCGGTGACCAACTCTATTGTGTGACATCTGGCCGCTAAACACATGCTCTAAAGGCTGAATGAAACTGCTCCCTAAGGAATGTATCTAATTTAAGTCAGTTTTCAGTGAACAATTCATTTCTCAAAAACAATGGGACTGTTTAAGTAGATTTTCAACTCAGTGCATCACGACCCACAGATCAGAATGGATATATTTCACTTTCCTTGGGAAATGTTGCCTCTTCCATTTCTTTTTTTTAATCTGATTTTTATTTATTTATTTTTAATTTTTGTGCAGACTGCATTTTGATTCATTGAAAAAATGGGGTACAGCCTTTCATTTCTATGGTTGTGCACGATGTAGATGCACATCAGTCATGTAATCATACATGTACATAGGGTAATGATGTCTGTCTCAGTCCACAATCTTTCCACCCCCCTCCCCCCCGCCATTTCCCTCTTTGGTTTTTTGGGATTGGCTTATTTCAGTTAGCATGATATTCTCCAACTCTATCCATTTACCTGCAAATGCCATAATTTTATTCTTCTTTATGGCTGAATAATATTCCACTGTGTTTATACCACGATTTCTTTATCCATTCATCTATTGAAGGGCATCTATGTTGATTCCACAATCTAGCTATTGTGAATTGAACAGAGATAACCATGGATGTGGCTGCATTACTGAAGTATGCTGAGGGACTGTTTAAATAGATTTTCAACTCAGTGCATCATGATCTATAGATCAGAATGGATATTTTTCACTTTTCTTGGGAAATGTTGCCTCTTCCATTTCTATGTAAGCCTCTTTATATATTATCTTCCTCTATAGAAGGTCTTTTAGCACATAAATATATAGTCCTCCATAGCATGCTTCTTTATCCACATGTCGGGCATACACACAGATACATTACAGAGAAAACTGCCACAGGGGCTCAGTTACAGCCTGTGTTGATAAGACTTTAAAAAGTGTAATTCTCTTTCATTTCTTAAAGTGTAAACAACCTTTTATATACATCTTTTATGAGCATACTTGTTTAATTAGGAAAAGCTACTCCAACCTGGTCAAATTATTCTAGATTTTGTGTAATAACTGTAATCAAAGAGCTTTATAAATAGTTGGCAGGATTAAAATCAGGGCAGGCATTGGACCATGATAGCAAAAATAATTATTTTAAAATATTTCTTCCATTAAAATATTATAGTGCTGTGTCGTTGAGAAATTGTTCATGAAAAATAAATAGTGAGGGTAGAAAATATGGACAGCGATCCATTCCAATGATAATTGCCGGAGCTAGAATGAAAGGCCCTTCGTTCTGATGGTCTTGGTGACAGATGTTCCAAAGTTCCCTCTGGCTCTGTTTTCAGGGATAAATGCAGATGTGCAAATGGGAATGTGTTCAGGTCAAGGAAACATCTGAAAGTGTTTCCACAGTTCTACCAAATGTTCACTGGTCCCTTTCAGATTTAAGTAAAGGAGAAATAGTGTTATCTTAAGTCCATTTCAAGAGACAGAAAGCCACTATTAACTTCTTTCCTATTATTTTTTTAAATTAAAAACTTTAATTGACTCATAATCATTGCACATACTTGTGGGGTACTGTGTGATCATTCAGGACATGTTTGTAATGTGTAGTGACCTTGTCAGGGTAATTTAAATAAAGACATTCCTGGCATCTGGGTCTTCAACTGTCAGTCTTTCTTCTTTAGTTTGGACCTTAGATTGAACTAATCATACCTCTAATTTAACAGTGCTGTATTAAAAATAGCATTTGCAAGGTCTTAAATCTCTCTCCATTTATTGTGGTGATTTTCTCCTGCTATACACATCAAATGTCCTGAAATATATCAACGTGTGGTGTTTTGGGTGCACCCATTTTCAATTTGCAGAAGTCATACTGCTCTAGAATCTGTTGTGTCTTCTTTTTCAATGTGAGTCTGTCCTCCCCAGGCTGTTCCACTATCTGCAGTGTGCCTTCAGAATGCTCTGCCATCCTTCCCCTCGTGATGGACCCTGTGCTCCACCCAGTGCCCAGTGCCACTAACAAAGAAGGTCATGGTGGAGAGCACTGTGGGATGTTATCTGAACGCACATGCAATCTCAGCTTCTAGATCCTTGGATGAGAATGGCCTTGTAGTAAGAGCTTTGCCCCTCACAGCTTGGCTGCTGATTGGTACTAGTGACTTCTCTAATTTCTACCATTCTGAGGGCTCATGTATTTTTCATCGTCTCTGGTTGGAATTTGTGTTTCTGTCATTACCAGTGAGCTTGAAGGTTTAATTGTGTCTCAAGTTTAGAGAGAGACACAGAACATTGTGGATTGCGGTCTACAACATGCTTGGGGATCCCAAACAATCCTTAAATGCAAATAAGGTTACTAGCTCTGTAACCCTCAGCATTATAGCACTGTGAAGTAGGATATTAATCTGAGTTGTGTTTGACCAAAGAATCATACAGAAAATGGGATTTCAGTGAATCTCTTTGGGATGGTTTTGAGAAGTAAAACACTGACTACAGCCCAATAATGTGAATGAGATCATGGAGAGGAGAATGGGGTGAGATGCCTGATGGGGTCTTCTTAAGACCAGACCTGGGGGGCAGAAGGCCACTGTAGGAGGCAGTGTCAGCTCCCCTAGGAGAGCGAGGGAGCCACATTGCAGGGACAGTCAGAAGCTTTAGTGTGGACTAATGTCAATCAGTAGAAGCTACTGTGGTGGTTTTGTCATGTGAAGAGCATCAGTGGAATAGAAACTTAACTTTCTCCAGCTCTTTGGTTTTAAAGGACAACTAATCACATGATGGACTTCCTCACTGGCACAAGAGACTTTTCACATATAGCAGGAACACCTGCCTTATATCCCAGTTTGTCAGCTGAAGATTTAGCCTTCATCGCCTGCTGCGTGGGGCAGAAACAGAGGAGGAGATTGAGGGATGCCAGGTACACGTCACTGGAGAATTTTGCTTTTAATTTCAATTAGTCTCCAATCACGTTTTAGATGTGTTGATTGTCCACAGTGAAAAAATATCCCAGTTTTGCTCTGTATTTCTTCATTTGGTCACAGTTCTGTTTAAGTCAGCAGGGAGTGGGGCATGCATAAGTCACCACCCTGGGACAGCATTTACCTTCTCCACAGCTTTCCAGGGAACAGTCTCTAAGCATTTCCTCTGTCACTGTGGTCCACAGAAGACCCCAAGGCCAGCACAGGCCTGTCCTTCCCTCATAGATGCTCAGATGCCCCATACATCAGCCCTTCTTCCACTCCAACAACTTAGATCAAGACAAGAGGGCGTGATACTGGAGGCTGTCATCTGAGGGCATGTGACTTTCATTTGCACCCTATTTTCCTTTGTTTCCTGTTTCCTGCTTATGCTAAGTAGAATAAAGGCTCCCCGAACACAAGCATGACCCAACTCCCCAACCTTATGAATGTGTTCCCTTACATGGCCAAGGGGAGTTAAATTATAGATACAATTAAGGTTGCTGATCACCTGACCTGAAAGTAGGGAGATGACCCTGGATCATACAGATGGGCCTGGTATCATCACAAGATCCTTAGAAGTAGAAGAAGGAGGCAAAAGTGGCAGGGGTGGAAGAGGGAACCAAAGGCCAATAAAGCTTGCAGGCTCTGGGATCCAGAAGTCAAGGGAAGCGTTTTTCCTTATAGTAACCGCAAGGAAGAGGCCCCTCCAACGCCTGGACTTCAGCCCAGTGGGACTCATGTGGAACTTCTATCTTCTACACAGACAAAATAATAAATTTGTGTGGTTTACAGCCACTAAGTTTGTGGCAGTAAGAAAAAAAACCAGTATAAATTTTCTATTGCTTTTTTTCTCAGGAGGGCAAATAAAATATGATTTATAACCCAGTAGAATAAATCTGAAATGAGGAACTTCTGTTTAAGGGTTGTTCCTTAATTCTTCATTAGAGATTCTTTATTGTATCTATCACTCTGTATCTTCCCAAAGAACACCAGGTATGGATGATGAGGGATTGAGGAAAGCAAATGCTCATGTGATACGTATTCCTTTGAAAGTATTAAATAGAGACAGAATTCTATGCAAATGGAGGAACTTTAATATTAATACTTTCTCCAAATTTTGGTACAAGGATATGATTTATGCCAGGTGCAGTGTTCTTGCACTGTATGGAATTCTTCAAGGAGATACAGAACTGTATCACAATGAAATTATTAATGAACTTCGCCACTTCCATGTTTAATCAATGTCCCCAGAAATCAATTCAACATGGAGTGAACAAGTTCCTTAAATGGGGGTTGTAATTTTCAGATGGCATTAATAAAAGCCTGCCTGTGGCCGGACATAATGTCATTAGTCCCTTTAGAAGATGCCCCAGTCTTTTCCACACATGTTCACCAGGGGTCCTGAGACCTAGTGCCATGTCTTCTCTGTTTCCCTTTGTCACTCACATGCTGGGAATCTGGAATGTTGGCAGGTTCTACTGGGACAGGGAGGCTGGGGTTTTCCTAAATCAGCTCTCACACTGGGCTGACTCAAGTGGCTCATCTTTCTTAAAAAGCCCACTAAGTTTCATTCGTGAGAACTCCTTTCAGTAGAACCTGGTCCACAGCCACGTGGGGTTGTGGCTCTCTGTCAATGTCCACTCTGCTGGGAGCAGGAGTGTCTCCCACACCTCTGCTTGGCCAGCTGGCTTGTCAGACAGGCATGTTTATCCATCTGCTTACAGAGGACAAAGTCCCTGAACTGTGGTCACCCTTGTGAGAGAGTGAGTGTTTCTGATGATAACCATAGTAAACACCAACAACTGCTGGGCTCTCAGTCCAGGCCACTTTTCCAGGGATCCAACCTCTTAACAAAGTTCCTATAAGTCATCCTTTCTACCAGTGAGGAAACAGGCGTGGAGAAGTCCAGCAACTTGCCCAGGGTTCCCTGGCTAGTTGGGGTGGGGTCAGGATTAGGTGGTATGGAGTAAGGACCTCATGGTGACCTGGAACCTATCACCTCTCTGCAAGGGCTGAGTGCTGGTGCTCACAAGGGCTTCTGCTCTCCAGGTGAGCATGCAGGTGCTTCCTCCCCACTGACCACGGGGCGGAGGAGGAAGCACTGGTGGAGCCAGCAGCAGCCAATGTGCTTGCGTGTGCCGTCCTTACAGAATCATGACAGCTGACCACTGAGACCACACATTGCTACAGACTAGCAAGATCTCCAGGGTAGACTGCGGCTCTGCTGGCTGTCACGTGGTGAACCTATGCTTTGCTTACTTCCGTTTCTCCTTCTCGGGAGTCATTGGCAAGTGCCGTGTTAAGGCAATTTCTTCCACTTCGCCTTTCCAGAAAGGCATCTCAGATCAATCGTTTCATGAATTTAACACTTGTAACAAAAAGAACAGATCTTTAAGAAAATAAAATGACTTTAAAAATTTTACGATTCTCTTATTAATGTCTTTCATGGTTCTAAATGTGGAGACAAAGTTATGGTAATGATTTTTGAGTTCTGACTTCCTTCCTTATGATGGACAGATATTAGGAATGAGTTAAGACCATGGACTTTGAATTTGGGAACCTGGGAGTTGAAGCCTTGCTTTTCTAACTTATTGTGTGATGTTGGGAAAAATCTTTGGTTTTTTGAAACTTGGTTTACACTTCACTTGGAAAGCGGAAATGATAATAATAATTGGCTTGTAGATTTATTGGAAAGTTAAAATAATGTATACAAAACACTTGTTCTAATGCTTAAAGACATTTCATTAATGTGTTTAATATTTTATTTATTATTGGTCCCCATTTACTTCTCTCTTTTTATTCTGAAGAGACAAATGGACTTTCATTTAAGAGAAAGAAATAAAGGTACATGTAGGAAACGATCTCAATATTTCATGCTTTGGGGACTGTTTGGACAGGAAGCCTGGTGTGATGGAGGGCTGGGGCAAGTCATCAGGAAGAGGGTTCCAGGGTAGACTGCAGTGTGCCACCCGTTACCTGGAACAAATAAATCACTTAGTCACTGGGACTCCTATTCTACCCATAAAATGTCAACAGCCAAATCTCCTTTGGGTGTTTCATGGGACAGGATTGCTTTCCTGTTCTGTCTCCACCCCGACACGGACAAATGGCTTGACCTTTCTTAGTGTTGGTTTCCTCTTTGATCAAATGGGGTTAATGATGATAGCTGCGGCACAGAGCTTTTGAGAAAATTAGATGAGATGCTGGCATATGGAAAGTTCTCAGTAAGAGTTAGGTACTTGTTTATATTGTTATGTGCATGAATGAATATGTAACAACAAATCCCACCATGATGTGTAATGATAGTGCACTAATAAAGAATATGGGAGCAAATTAGGCATTTGTATAAATATGATGATGAGTACTACTTGATTATTAAATTATTATCATAAAGTTGAAGTATAGTTGTGGAAATGCTTTTAAACAGTTTGATAGTTCCTCAGAAAGTTAAACATAAAGTTCCCATATGACCCAGCAGTTCTACTCCTGGGTTTCCACCCAAGGCAATTGAAAGCAGGGACTCAAACAGCTGCTTGTACTCCAGGGTTGATTGCAGTATCATTCACAGGAGCCAAATGATGGACTCAACTCAGTCCATCAACAGAGAAATGAGCAAACAAAATTTGGCATATGCATACATCAAATATTATTCAAGTCATAAAAAGAAATGGGTTTCTGATAAATGCCACAGTACGAATGAACTTTGAAAACATTATGCTAAGTGACATAATCCAGTTGCAAAAAGACAAATATTGTGTGATCTTACACATATGTTGTTCCCAGAGACTGGAAGGAGATTAGAGGTTACTAGAGGCAGGTGGGAGGGGAGAATTGGAATTTTCCTTTAATGTTTACAGAGTTTCTTTTTGAGCTGATGAAAAGGTTTTGGAAAAAAAAATTGGAAATAGGGACAATAGCAGTACAAAGTTTTGTGTGTGATTAATGCTACTGAATTAAAGATGGTTGGGATGGAGGGTGTGGGAAGAATCAAGGTTTCTCTGGCTTGAGTAGCCAAGGGAATGACAGTGTCCATCCTTTCCAGGGGTAAGAGGAATCAGGTTTCCTTTTGTTTTAAATATCTTTCATTTCAGGGAGTACCAAAAAATATACTGTAGTATAGAACTTAGCCTTGCTTTTGCCCTGATTCAAGAGCTGAAAATTCCATGGTCCAGTGTCTTTGCTATAAACTTCCAATTTGACTACACATCAACCTTCCCCTCCTCTTGAGATTATGATGATCTCATGGTTGGTGGACAAAATTAATGGTGTTTTTCTTTAAACCCTCTAATTTTCCATCCCAAATCGTTTCCTACACTATCTTTTTGTCCCAGATCTACACTTCCTAGTATAATTTATCCATATTCCTTTTAGTAACCCAATTGTTACTTTCAAATGGGACACATTTCAATTTTTAGCAATTGCTAATTAATACTACTTTCTGGGCTTGCCTCCTTTTATATCATCCCCCAATTTACCTGAGGATGAGCAGGACTCATTCTTGCTTTTCATACTCAAGTTTCTTTCATGGTACCATTCCTCTTTTATCATTATCTTTGCTCTCTCCCTATCCCCTGCATCTTGGAGAATATGAGCAGAAAATATCTCCTTAACAGATGTAAATCTGCATTGAACTCTGAAGGTCCTTTGCATTCTCGAGGAGAGCTGAAATACTGCGTGGCAGTGGTTGTGGTCTCTAGGTCCCAAACATGTCCATCTACAACCTTCCCATGAGTGGCTATTGTCGTGGCTTGCCTGTTGCATGCAGGGTCTTACAGCAGCTCTTCAAAGGGGTAAAATTAATAACAGAATGTGTGACAGATACCATTGCCCTGTGTACATGCATGAACGCACAGATGGTGTGACTCTACTTTGTGTACAACCAGTGAAACAATAGCTGCACTCCATTTGTGTTCAATGAATCAATAAGTAAATAAAAAATAAAATAAAATAAAATAAAATAAAATAAATCTGAGTCTCAAGCATGCAAGGAACTTAAGATCTGTTTGAAGGGGCATGAGACTTACCAAAAACCACTTCCCTGCAAAGCTGACAGTGACATCAGCTGTATTCAACACCAAACTGGTTGAAAGATGCAGAGCACCAAGAAAGTTAAAAAGTCGTGGAATGAAGGGAGAATGCAAGGGCCCTATATGGGAGTTTGAGAGTTTTAGTGTTTGAATTTGGAAAATTGAGCAAAATTTTGGTGATTGGGGTATAAGAAAGTTTTTATTGCCAAAACGTTTTTGTCTACTCCTTGATATTTTGAATGTTAATGTCTCTCAAGAAAAATCAATTTTTACTTAATTTTCCTCCCTTGACAAAATTCCCATAGTCACAGTATTATATACATTTTAATTAATCACTCTAATGTTTTTCTCTAGTATCTTATCTTCTAAATTAATTCTATTATTGATTAACCTTGTATTCTTCCTACAAACATCTTTGTAATTTTACTTAGGACTGAAAAATGTAGCTTCTTCTCAATGTAGTAGCAAGCCTGGCCAGCTATGTATGACCTAGAAAGTCGGTCCCAGACTTGATTTAATGACCTTCATGGAGTCCTTTCATGTTTCTTTAATTTAGGTATTCCTACTGATGAGCTGCATAATATGGAGGTTTTCTTCATTAATTCATTCTTACCATGTCTGTCTGTGTGTCCATCCATCCATCCATCCATCCATCCATCCATCCATCCTTCCATCTCACCATCTCTCTATAAATTGTGAATTCTGCACAGTTTAGGACCAGATCCTGGGTAAACTGATTGTTTGAACAATGAAACATCTGGCTACCCATCATTTGTGGGTAAAGAGCAATATCTGGAGCCAGAGTTAAAATTCTTGGTGCCTCTATGTTCTTGAGAATTTTGGTAGACTTCTTCTTAGTTTCTATGAATGGAGAAAATATAAGCATCTGCTTCATAAGAGGCATATTAAGGATTAAATGCATTAATGAATAGAAGTATTTAAAATCAACCTTGGAATACTTAACTTTTCAATTCGTATTTCTATCATCATCATTATTATTTGGGGAATACTTATTTTAAAGTAAACTTCAAGACTCTAAGACCAAATTATTCACTTTCCTGCCAGAGTAAATGCAATCTAGGAGCTACAACAAATTCTTTCCATTATGATAAATGTGCTTATGAAAAGCAATGCTTCAGTTTTCAGCAGTGGGAAGGACTGTTGAATATCAAGTCATAAAAGGACAGAAACATATACATGGGCTTTAACAACAAGGTGAAGGCTGGGTGTCTTGGAGGGAGCCCCCTGATGTGGCAAATGGTGCTTTACACAGCACATGGAAAGAGTGGCCATGTGTTGTGAGACACTCCTGCTGTCAAAAGAGCTGGAAAAGAGGAATTGATGAATGAGGATAGATGGGAATCTAGGAACTTGTTGGCAGGAAGCTGTGAGATAAAATTTTAAGTGCCTACCAAAAGTCAAAGCGGTGGGGTAGGAGGTGGGGTGTGATCAGGACTTCCAGAGGTCTGAGGAGCAATTAGGATAACAGGAGAGAATTCTAGCTAGAGTAGCAGAAGCCCTGCCACTCATATGTGGGTAGTAAGTGGGTTTAAAAAGACCAGTCTGATGTACTACTGGGAAACCAGCAAACTCCTGAAGCAATGGAAGTCCTCAGTGGGTTGGCTGGCATTTTGCTTGGGTCAATTTGTGAATAAATTAAGTTGCTTTTTAATCTTCTGCTTTTCAATACGGAACATCCCTTGGGAATAAAACTCATGACTGTAATATATCCTGTGGATTTGTTGCAGTTACAAACAATATTTCAGTCATTAAGTGCTTCTTATTTTGTCTTGGTCAATCTATATTTTATTCCACTCAATTGAGAAACAAGGTTCGAATACCGAAATGTATCCCTTAATAGAAAGCAGTTTTCTTAGGCTACCCCCAAAAGGCTATACTGATATTCCTGCTCATGTTACTTATCTTGAAGGTGATGTTTAATTGATATTAAGTCAAATGAAACAAACCTTCGATTGGGAGCTTGATGATGTTTGTACTCCATTAGCTGTGTTCCAAACATGGATGTTTCCACTAATGTTTTCACCCTGAGGTCAGAGAATACAAGTCCTATACGAGCATTTAGGCATATACAAATTGTACAATATTTTCAGAGCAAAATATAAGAGCATGTAAATTAGTGTATGCAAATATTCCCACCAAGATATTTTAACTCTAGAACACATAATTCTCAGCAACAAAATAGGAGGATAAATGAAAAGTAAATTTAAAAAATTCTATGAGAGATAAGTTTCCAAGGGCTGCATGTTTTATTCTGCATTGAGGTCTTCTATGATTATTATCAGTAAACGATGAATCAAAGTAGGATCCTTTTTCTCAACATTTTTAGTAATTCTTAACTGTACAATCTAGATTGTTCGAGTGTGCCTCTCTTACTGAAATGGATTGGGTGGGTGGGCCATGGTGAAGAATATGATCCCTTGGGCAAAGGATTCTTTGCCAACATGAAATGTTTTTAGTTCCCCATTGACAAGATTTTTTGGCCCCAGGCACTGCCCAGCAATAAGTTTCCTGGCCAGCCAGTGGCTCGCTTTTCCTCTGTGAGGTGGGAGAAGTCCATTTGGGGAACTGGCCAGTGGCAGGCAGATTTAGAATATGCGGGAGACCTCCATGGCGGTGTTGACTGGAGCAGATTCATTTTAGAAAAGATTTCATAGAGATCTCAGTTCTCAGGATCTGATTCCTGCAAGCCATTCTGAGTGCCTTGGAAAGTGTTTTTTTGTGCTCTGGGTATACACTTCCTAATTTAAAGATTGCTTCTCTATGCTTGCTGTACTCTCAAATCTTTCAGGTTATGGAATAAGCAAGTCTTTGAAAAGATGTATTTCATCACAATTCTGGAAGAAGTCTTGAGGGAGGTGGGTGAGGCAGAACATCTGGGAACATACACCTATGCAGCTTCCAAAATTATTTTCTCTTCTCTGTTCCACTGGATCCCAGCTTTCAAATTCCTTGACAAAGGTGTCTCCTCTAGATATCACCCTCTTTTTAAAATGCTGACATAGAAACCATAGAGTCAAAGATATTGACTTGTTTGATTCACAGCCATAGACTCTCTTCTTAGCCATTCTTCACAGCTTTCTAGCCTCTTTTCTTTTCTCCCTAAGTCTTTTCTCCCAGTTGATGATTCTTTGCTTAGTGCTGTTTCTTTCCATGTTTAGCCCACATCTTCCCCTGCATTTCACATTTGTGCTCATTTGCAGTTTTTCATTACACCTCTTTCTTGACGAATGTCTTCCTGGTGGGATTTTGTTTGGCTATACCAAACAACACTCAAGGATGAGTAAAAGAAATGGCTCTCCTGGGAGACTTTCATGATGAGAATGTCCAAGCATACAGAACAGTTCAAAAACTGAAACAATAAACACCCTATTCGCTACCATAGTTGTCAACATTTTGTCCTATTTGGAGTGTATGAACTTATGCATGGAAATGCACCTGTGTGTACACGCATGTACATGTACAAAACAGATGCATATGTGTTATATATTGATTCAGGATCCAAAGTTCATGCACTGCATTTAGTACAGGAATCATCAGTCTCTCCCAATCTAAAATAGTCTCCCTGATTGCCCTCTTCTCAACCAATGACATCATCTGTTTGAAAGATCCAGCCAGTACCCATGTTCAAGGTTGATCTGAATGTCTGCTCAAAGTGTTAACTAATTTGTTCCTCTAGCCCTTATATTCTCCAGAACAAGGAAGTTATATCTAAATGTTTGATTAGATTTTGCTTTGTCATTTTTGGCAAGAATATCTCATAGATGGTCCTATGAACTTCATATTGCAACACAGCAAATGCCCATGATGTCACTCTTATTGATTCAGAAGGTGATCATGGCCATAGTGATCATGGTATGAAGATCTTAACATCTAATGATAATGCTTGCCTGAACCAACTGTCATTGAGTTCCTTAGGTGTTGTAGAAATTTATTTTAAAATTCTTTTACCTTTAATAATTGACAGTGAACTACACTTACTCCAAATACATCAGGATAAAGCCCTAATTATCTCTTTTGACCTTCAGTTTTTAGAGTAAGTGTTGTATAATAGTCACTTCTGGTGATTCAAAGTGAATTGTTTTTCAAATATCCTTTTTAAATAATGATGAATTTATATATTTTTTAGTCTATATTTTACAAATAAATATAGCATTATTGTTAAATTTTGTTTTGTTTTTCCAAAGTAGCAAATTGGGAGTCTATGTAAGTTTACCCATGGGTTCTTCTGAAAGGGTCCTATTAATGCTTGGGTAATTATTTGCTTTCTGGCACCAGATGTCTTGGGCTAATTTGAGCTTTTCCTAACATAGACATACCACTATTTATCCAAGAAGACCAGGAGCCTTGGAGGGTGAAATGGTGCCTGGTTCTCACACCTGAGTGATAAAGGCTCTCATGGCCACCAAAATTGTATTGTTTCTAGGCCCTTTGTGCTGCCAGCATATTAAAATTTTATTTTTAAGTAAAACAATATTTTAACATGACAGCATTTTCCTTGTTTCCTTGTTTCTCTCATTAAATTAACAATGTTGGTTCCTAATAGTATGTTTACTTATTTATTTCATAATAACTATATCAATATGTAAGTCCATAAGTATCAAAACACAATTCTTTCAGAGTTATAATTTCAACATCACTATTAACCTTGACACTATTGCTAAAATTTCACATTAGGTTTCCTTTTGTCTTGAATAATGCATAATGTACTGTGTGAAAGACACTTAAAATTATTATATTGTCTTGTCATTACTTACCAATTTGGCACACAGCTATATTCATTCTTTGTGTTTAACATTTCTAACATGTAAAATATCTACCTGGCTCAAAGTCAAAATTCTATATAAAAGTCTACACAGAGAATTATCATTGCTTTCTCTGTCCTCCTGACAGATTCCTGCTTCCCCACGGGCAACCATTTGGATTAGAGTGGGATTTGTATCGCCAATGTTTTTCTAGGAAAAGGTAGACAAGTACACATGTATAAGCACATATTTTTTTTTCTTATTTTCTCTGTTCCTTGAAAAGAAATGTGCTACATACAGTGTTTCGAACATTGCCACCCGCCCATTTCCTTTTAAACAGCTCATCCTCGGGTTATCCCAACACAGCGAGGTTTCCTCTCTTTTCTCTTGCTGTATGGTGAACATACATGCCATAATTTATTCATAAGTACCCTCGGGATGAACTTGTGAGTTGCTTCCAGACTTCTGTGATTACAAACAGGGCCTCCCTAGGCATGGCTGTAGCTGTGTCCTCAGGGTAGATTGCCACTTAGTACCTTTAAAAGCTTTCCAAGTGGTTCTAAGATGAAACTAGGTTGAGAATTCCTGGGATAAAGGTTAGGATTGTAAATAGAATGACTTTAAAATGAAGTGCTTAGTACCCCAAAGAAGTTCGTATCCCAGGAATCAAAGTCACAGAGTGTGGTACGAATCAGGAATGGGGGGACACACCAGAGTCAGGCTGCTTGAGGTGCCAGGATGAGGACAGGAAAGGGTAGAAGCTCAGAATGGGAAAAGAAGTTGGAAGCTGAGCTGTGGAGAGCTGATGAGCCATACAAAGCCGGAGTCACCCACCAGCACCAAAAAAACCAAAAAGGCAGGAGAGGTGAGCAGGAAAACAGGAAGCCCTGAAGGCTGGAAAGAACCTTGGGAACTAAGGGAACAGCTGGCTGCTTGAAAATGCTTTCTGTTAAGGAAGTGCCACTTTCCATCTGGCTAGCAAGAGGGTCTCCAGCAAGACCAAGAGCGCATACCCTTCTCTCCTGCCCCTTGGCTAAAGCAGTGGGCCAGGGAGGATACACAGCTGCTGGTCTTGTGTGTTCTTTGATCTGGTTCTCAAGGGTGGCTGTACTGCAGTGTCCTCCCCTGGGCTTTAGCAAATAAAGCAAGGAGATTGTCAGTCAGCACGTCTTGCATAGACTTAGCTGTGTATTTTGAAAAAGTGCCCAAAGTGATTCTCACTCAAAGCCTTGGTAGATGCATTCAAGAAGAGGTGTATGCCCACTGTTGAATTACAATGAAGATACTCTAGAAACAGCTGCTCTGACAGCAAGCAGACCCCAGGGATCTTTGTGGTCTAAGAGGGGTTCTGAGCTCTACTTTTCCCCCTCCTAGGATTTCCACAGGGTTTGATTAGGTCCCAGCCCTGAAAGATATACCTGTGCCACAGAAGCAAGGTAGGAAGGAGAGGAAAAGAGGAGGAGAAGCCTTGACCTTGGGTCCCAGTGGACACAGCATCTGATCCAAACAGAAAAAGGGTTCCTGTCTCAAACAAATTCTGACTTTCCTTGTTATGCCAGCAAATCCAGATCAGGCAACCTGGAGTCCAGCCTTCCATGGAGAGGCAGGGCTTGTTAGGGTAACAACTTTTTACAACAAGTAAATGATGGATACTTGTCATTACATTTGTTCTTATGGCTGATTGAATTAGTAGACTAAAATCAAAATAATTTTGTGCTGTGGAATACTGGCTTCCAATCTAAGTAGATGGCAGCTAAGTGGATGGTAAGGATCTATAGACACTTTGATAGAATTCTGAGTGCTATTCATACAAGATTCCCAGAACTCTGATATAGGGCATTTCCCCAATCTTTGGAATTCTGGACTCAACTTGGAATATGTCAGTGAGAGAACCCAGAGAAACTTGCTTAAGCTGACAAATCTCTGAAGTCATCTATAAGAAATATGATGTACCTACCCTGCAGAGTTACTATGGGGGTTGGAAGTTAAAATGTAAAGTGCAGAAATGATAAAGTGTTGCATGTGTTACAAAATAAAATATTTCCATAAATTATTATCACCATTATTAAGCATTTTATTAAAATAACTCATTACCATTTATCATATCATGCCCCAAGATATTTCAGGCAGCAGCTTTACTTATTCCATCCTTCTATTGGGTCACCAGGACCCTTAGGAAGGTAAGATGATATTATTTTCCAGGCACTTAGGGAAGACTACCAAAGTGACCTTCCCTCTGGGAATCCTGGCCCCTGGAAATGAACCCAGAGAGGGTAAGGCCAAGGCACTGACACCTCAGCCATAATATGGAAGGAAGTGATACAAAACACAACTCATTTATTTATTTTTCTTCAAGAACATGGAACTATTGCCAGTTTATATGAGTCGAAGCAGGCAGAGGCATTTTAGGAGAGGCAGATGTATTATTTTCAAGTGGGAAGACATAGAACAGGAGTAGGAAAGCAAAGAAGGAAACTGTGCCAACAGTGTGAACCCAGGGTGGAGAGGCGCTGAGCTGGCAAAGGAGGGAAGGAGTGGAGCCCCGCCTGAGCTTGCTCTGGAGTCTACTCTGGAGGTACAGGCCAGCAGCCAAGCTGCGGACCCCAGCAACATGTCTGAGATAGACAGTGAGGAGTCAGTGAAAGGCCAGGCCAGCTCTGGCAAGCGTGTCCCAGAAAATGCTAGAAAGGAAATATTTTTGGCTTTGTCAGCCCATGGTTCTGCGGGAACCTAGCCATTCTGCCATCACAGCGTGCAAACAGCCATGGACAGATAGAGAATAGCAAGAGGTTAAGCTGAAGGATTCTGATTCACATCTATTGGATCTGTTGATCTTTAACCTATTTATCAGTATCTAGTACCTATTTATCTTGCTCGTTGAGGATATAGTATTTTACACTCTCGAAAGAATACATATCAAGCACTCTAAAAGTTCCCGTTTAAAAAAAAAAATCACACTCTTTCTCATTTATTGGTGCTGGGGATTGAACCCAGGGTGCTTAACCACTGAGACAGCCCTTTTTACTTTTTTTCTTTTGAGACAGGGTCTCCCTAAGTTGCTTAGGACCTTGCTAAGTTGCTGAGGCTGGCCTCAAACTTGTGATTCTACTGCCTCAGCCTCCCAGTTCTCTGGCACTACATGTGTATACCACCACGCACAGCACAAAAATCCTGTTTATTCAACTGTTTAAAGTTGAAAAAATTTTATATTTTGAGTAATACAACATGATATTTTCATATATAATCATGGAAATACTATATATGTAATTATATATTTTCATATATAATTGTGGAAAGACTAAGTCAAAGTAATAAGCATTTGCGCGACCTTACATATTTTTCCTCCCCGCGGCAAAGACACTTGACCATTGCTAAGAGAGTAGATTTTAAGTATATAATATTATATTATTGTTGCTATAATCATCATGTTGTATAATGAGTTCTTGACCTTACCCCTCATATCTACCTGAACTTTTGTGCGTGCACACACATAACTTTGCGTGCATGTGTTCATGTCTACATTCAGGGATTTATGACCACCCATGGATTACATCTGAAGAGCCTCTGGTCAAACTTTTTTTCTTATTGTAATCTAAACGATGAGTCCCATCAAGCAGTTATTGACATTATACATGCAGAAGAGTAAACATAACGAGAATCAATATTGTGTTGAGTTGCACCACTTGATCTTCTTATATGTTCTGAGTCTTATGTATCTAATTCCAATATGGGACTTTTCTCTAAAATCCTTTGGTTCTGCTTGCTTCTTGGTTTACCAGTCAAATCAGAGAATTAAACCATGCTTCTAAGAGTGGAAAACTCCATATCTGGGCACAGGACTACTCATTAAGTGTGAAATTTTACATGCATGCCTCCATATGTAAATGTACATGTATACACTCCTATGCATATCCACCTGCATGTACACACACGTACATGTATGTGGACACATACATGTGCACATCTATATCTACACATACAGTGTATATATACATGTGTACATACATATACATTTACATATGTGTATTTATTTAAGCATGCACTAAGCCATTGGGGAGATTAAAACAGAATTTCAGGGCTAAGAAGAAGAGCTGCATGTGTCTTAACACAGTTCACAGAGATATAATCTGATTCCAGATTTGAATTTTGAACACAAATATCTTCAAAGCAGGTGTTTCCAATCCTTTTGACCAAATATACTATCAGGAATAAAAATACATGTAGAACACAGTCTCCCAGGGCAAAACATGGGAAAGTAAACATATGAGGCTAAACACATCTCCTTTTTTAACAATTAGGGAAGATTTCGTGGTTCTAAAAAACAAAGTGACTTGAATAAGAAAGGGCATGGAAAGGAAATAAGGACAACTGTACTGATTTCCTGCAAAATTGATACAGTAGATGAAATTAAAAATCATTCTAGAGCACAAAGATAATTTTGATCATTTTCAGAGATGAAAAATATCACATAAGTATGTAACTTATATTTAATAAATTCATATTTAATGAGAATTTAATGGATTTTACTTAATCTAATTCAATTTGATACCATTATTTAGTCTAAAAATTTTATAAACGTCCAGAAGAAATGCTATAAAATATATTCACATAACCCATTAACATGACTGGGAGAATTTTATATATATAATGATTTCCCAAATGAGATTAAATGTCTTTAAGATAACTATACAAGGTAATTCATCTTTGTTGCTGAGGAAGGCAAAGATCCTCCCTATGTCCAGCCATGCCTCTGGCAGTCCAACCCTGGCAACTTCTGTTCTGGACACACCACCAGGGGTTCTGATGCATGCTGCCTTCACTCATGGGGTTCCATCCACCCAGAATGCATGCGTTTCTTCTTGGACTTTGAATCACACCATCACGAGAGTCCAAGTGCCAGCTACTTCCTCTGACATCATGGGTGTTGCTTGCAATCTGAAACAGACCATACTTCAGATGAGTTTCTTCAAATGGTTCTGTGAACTATTGAGATTGTCCTCACTGCTAGTTATGAGCCACCTGATTAATTTTTCTCATTCACATATAGCATTTGCTTTGAAGGAGTATGATTTTAGTTTCAGTAAAGATGTGCATTCAGATAGCTCTTACTTATTAGCTAGCAGCCATGATATATTTCTCCTATATTCTCTAGAATGTGAATAGTACATTTTCTCTGAAACCAGCCTTGTTAGAAATATGTGAAGCCATTTATAAGCATAGGTATTAATGTTTGCATTGAACTGTCTTCCTTGTGACCATGTTCTTTCAGGGAAAATGCTTTTTAGTTATTTAGAGTGATTTGCTATTAGATCTTTTATATTCTTAGCAGTACATGCAAATTAGTTTGGGTATTTTGGTATCAATCTCTTGGCAGTATATTGGCCTACTAAATATAAAATATTCAAGTTTAGTGTTATTTTTGTAAAGGGAATTATATATTTTGGACAAAATATTTTTTGATGCTGAATCACTTTTGAGCTCCTCCTGTGGTTCAGGGTAAAATCTATTGTTCTGATTGAATGGGAAATTTTGGAGGCAGAGATCCTATAATTCATAATGTATTTATACAGTCTAGAATCCATCACCATCTTCAGTGAATAATTATTGAGTGTGCAAAATATTGATTGCAAAATGTGGCAATATGTAGTAGCACTTGGCAGTAATTGATAGATGATGACATTAATTGTTTAAAGCAAAACACATTGTATGTTTAATCGAATAGTTCATGAGTTTCCGATTACCTATCCGTTGAGTACACCAAAATGCTCTGAAAGTGAGTTTACAGAATAGCAGGCAGTTCCTATTTAAATTTTTTCACTGAAAAACTACTAGTTCTCAATCACTAAAAGCTTTGCAAGAACAATGTACCAGCCAAGCCCTATTGAAAGAACAAATAATTGAAAAGGGCTTCATGTCCCACTTAGCTATATTTAACTTTGTAATATTTCATGCTTGTAGAAATCCACTCTCCACTAATGCAGAAACCCCTACATTAAAGAGACTGGTTATGAGTAATGAAAATACCTGGAGATGCCTTAGAATTTCTAGCAATCAGGAATTCATAAACATCTACAACCAAGGTAGGCTTTTTTTTTTCACCATCTCGTCAAATATTGGAAATGGCAAGAAAATAGAATAAAATAGGTCAGTGGTTCCTCATGAAAAAAATTTAATTGTCTTCTATAGAGGTCAGCCATGGTCAACTGAATGATCAGGGGAAAATACCTAATTATTCCTCTAGACCTACTTAATACTGGCAGCGATTTTCTTCTTTTCTCTTTAAAAATATTTTGCTTGAATGACGGTAAGTTACTTCATTTTCAGTAAAAATGGAGGAATTCTAACCTCCAGCAACACATTGAAATGCTTTGCTTCTGGATGTAATCATTAGTTTACTGACATTAAGAAATGAGCCAACTGGCCCAGTTTTCTAAGTTCCTTATCCAGCACCCTCAATCAAAACAGAACAGCTGTGTGGTGGAACAGGACCATCTTACATCACAACCCTTGGTATTTTCCTTATCTACATCTTATCTTGCTGAACACCCTGGATTAGTTTTGGACATGATCCTTGCTGCAACCTGTTTTTAATTCTGGAAAGAGGTTTTACTCTTGATGTAATCCCTACGTTTCCCCACATGCTTGTAAATAGGGCACTGTCACAAGGCTTATGATCTCTGGGGCAAAGGAAGCTCTTAATGATAGTGGCTGACATTCTACCAGGTAGCTCCTCTTCTCCTAAGGCTAAAAAGGTTCTAGAATGAAAAATCCTTTGTAGTGAGAACTCTTAAATCATTGATCATTTTCATCTAGGGATAAGTGATTAAATGCTACCAATTCTGCAACCCATGGCAAGTGATTGCAGTATTTTTTTTTTTTACCTTCCATTTTCTTAACAAATAAAATGGCATAATGACAGAATGTACTATGCTTGTGAGTTATTATTATGGAGCTATTAAGAGGATTAAATGAATAAAGTGCTTAGCTCAGTGCCTGGCAAGTAATGCCCATCTGATAGATGCCGATTGCTATTCCTTTCATTGTTATTGAAACTTTGCAGCTTCAGGACAAGTGAAGAGCTTAGATCACAGTCAAGCCTTACAGATGTGTGTGATGGTAATAGAAGGGCTGATGGTGGGTTTAGGAGAAAGAACCTTACTCCCTGGGGTTACTGTAAGTGAAAGCATTATTTTATCATTTTAACTTAGACTGCTCCTGCTTGATGTCCTTTTTGGAAGAGCATTCTAAGATGGGGAACAGTAAACATGAAGTGCTAAATGAGAAGACCCCCGAAGTAGGGAGCAGGAGAAATAAGACTGAGCCTCAGTCTGTCACCACAGGGTGAATGTCCCCAGATCTTAATAATGCAGAATGACCCTTGTGACACTAATAATCCCTAATTCCAAGATGGTTGGCGACTTCTGCATTATTCTTTGGCAGAACAGCAGAGTGTCCTCTTACTGAGGAGGCTAGGTAATAATTCTCACTTCCCAGCTTTGCTATTTTTATCGAATAAGCATGAAGTTTTCCCACATTCAGTATCAAGTTGAAAAAACATTCTCAGCAAAGAGCACTTTCCCTTTTTTGAATTTCATTACCATTTCTTGTTAGAACACAACAGATTTTGTTAAGCATCAAATCAGTAGCCATCCAGAATGGTAAGGCACTCACCCCAACCCTATTAAGTATCTTGGTAGCTTTTGGCAAGAAAATGCCTTTGGTTGTCTCTTATGCTATATTGCTATTACTGCTGACTTAGAGCTCCCTTAAAATTGTTTAACTGGGAACTTTTAGGAAATAGCTGATATATATGTTATCATTTGTGCAAAATTAATCACTCATGCCAAGTTAATTGGATCAGTTTTCAGTAGAGCTTGTCTTTTATTCCTTGGAAAGTTGCTTGGTAATTTAAGCACTTGGCAGCAGTTTATTTCTGTTAGAGGTTATCTTTCCTAAAGGAAATATTTGAAGAATATTAAGAGTTACTACTCCTGAGAGATGTATATTGTACACTTGATTCTTATTCACCTACAAATTTGGGGGCTCATTAGAAATGTACGTTGTTTAAGAACAAACACAAAGTATGTTTAAGATTAAGAAGGGGACTTAGAACTCTATTGCCTTCGAAGAACTGTACCATAATTCTTGTGTTTGACAGACAATTAAAAAGGACTTAAATACTGAATTTGGACTACAGTATTTTTTTTTTTTGGCAATGCATCCATCTGTTTCCTCATCTTTATCTTTGGGTTCCTCTACATTCAGAGGAAATTTTGTTTACCATATTATATTCTGTTGGTTTATAAAGCTGTTATACAGAAAAGATCAACTAGAGTCACATTAACTGAAATAGTTTATCAAGTTTCCAAATAACCATTTTCTGCATTGTTTTAGTCAGTTTTTTCACTGCTGTAACTAAAAGACCAGACAAAAACAATTTTAGAGGAGGAAAAGTTTATTGGGGGCTCATAGTTTCAGAGCTCTCAGTCCATGGACATCTGACTCCATTCCTCAGGGTTCAGGGTAGGGCAGAACATCATGGCAGAAGAGTGTGGCAGAGGAAAACAGCTCACATGATGATCAGAAAGCAGCGAATGAGACTCTACTGGCCAGAATCAAAATATATACCCTAAAGGCACAACCCCAAGGACCCATGTCCTCTAGCCACACCCTACCTGCCTTCAGTTTCTACTCAGTTAATCCAATCAGGGGATTAATTTACTAATTGGGTTAAGGCTCTCATAACCCAATCATTTCACCTCTGAATGTTCTTGCATTGTCTAACACATGAGTTTTTTGGGAACACCTCACATCCAAACCATCACATGCATAAAAGATCCTTGGGAGAAGTCTAGGAGCTCAGTAGAAAGGATATGAAAAATTAAGAAGTATGAGAGACCTCATGATATAGTGGAAATATGAAGACTAAGATGTGTGACTCTGGGCAAGTCACTTCACCTTTCCATGCTTCAGATTACTTAACTTCAAGTTGTGAATAGTATACTATTCTTAAAATTTTTTGGTAGAATTTAATGAGTGAATATATGAAGAGGAGTGCCTCCTTGCAGTATACGCACCAATAAGGTTACTTTAAATTGGAAGCTAAATTGTTCTGGTTCCAAGACCAACTTGTCTAATGCAGAGTCACCAAAGAATCCCCAAATAGCAGGTAGAATGTTATCAGTGCTTCACTTTGACCTTCAGTCACTGATGTCACTGTTACAAGCCTTGATTCTGCACCTGACATGCTGGCTGGATAGGTAGACCTGAAGTACCACTACCTCCTTTCTAAATCCAGGAGTCTGTTCTATTGTAGGGCAGTCTTGAGAAAGGAACCCCCCTTTTCACATCGCCAGCAGTCTTGGCAGTTTTCTGAAGGCTGGGAAAGAAGTGACCCTCCCCTGACACTGCTATAGGGAGGGTCTCAGGGCAGCATTGCTCTAGACCCAGTCTGCAGATTTTGAAAAGACTATGTTCTTTTGTTGTTTATATATATATATAAAATCCTTTGTCTTGTGGGATGCATGCTCTGCTGTCATGGCTAGGCCCTGGAGGGTTCAAGGGCATTTTCCACCTGGATGCACCAATTAACTTTATTTTTAGTACCTGGTCCTAGAACCTGATGATATGTCACACTTCTCGCGTGGTAAATTCTTTTTTCTGAGACTAGTAAAACCTAGCTTTTACCTTCTCCTCATAACTTCACCCCATTTCATCAAGATCATCTAAATTTGTGTAAACCTCAATTTAAGACTAGGGTTCAATTTTGGTTTTCTTCAGAAGGCTTCTAGATACCTATATAATTCCCTGGCTGTGAATAATTATTCTAGGGAGAGAAATAGTCTTGGCCATATCTAAATACCAAATCTTCTATCATTAGGGTCCTATTTAAACAATAACCATGTATCATCATCATTACTGTTTTATTAATAGTTTTATTGAAGTAGTAGAAATTTTATCAGCAAATAAACACATGAACTTATTAAATAATTTAATAACAAGTACTACATTTATTAACAAATAAGAGATTGCATTGTTGAGGTATTTTAATGAATCATGAAGAATTCAGAATTTGGGGCCAGGCAAGCTGGGTTTAAGTCTTTGCTTGACCCTTGTTTAGGGTGTGACTTTGACTAAGTTACTTAGATTTTTTGAACTGGGAAAAATGGGCCAAGGAGAAAGTTGTGATAGGTGACAGAGCTGTGTGGGGGTGATGAGTTAGACCCATTTCCATTTGTCAGTGACTATCTCGTTCCACAAAATCACATGCAGGTAGTTGGAGACTTGCAAAGGGGGCCACGGAGACAGAAGCGTGGCCAGCGGTGTACACGGCTTCTCTGTACACAAATGCCCCCTCTTGTGCACGTTCTGGTTTTCTGTTTTTTCTCTGTCCTCTTTCCACTGACTTTATTCTCATACAATATCATGTGGTCCTTTGCTTTTCCACTCCGTTTATCTTCCCTGTCTCCATTTGTATTGTCCCTGCAAAATAAATGACTTTTACAAATATGGTTAAATAGAGAAGACCCTTACCTGAGAATGAATAGGGGGACAGGGAGAATGACCCCGCCCCTGGCAGAGCTGAAGTGGCTACCTCCAGAGCCTTGTCCCTCAAAGGTCAGATCCCTTTTCTTTTTTCAAAGGTCCCTTTTATCCTTATCTATAATGGCCTATATAGTTAGTTCCTTTTCTAATTCTGAGAAAACTAAAGAAAATCATCTTCTGTCCTTTTCATTTTAATGTGTACCCAAGTCAATTTGCCCATCAGAGTATATGCATTTTGAGGTCTATGTTTAATTAGGTGTAAAAGGCTTTCACCTTGTTAAAATAATTGTAGGCGACAGGCCATTTGGAGGTAACCTGGGCAGCAGGGGTAGTCTTTTATGTCCTGAAGGCACAGTAACCAGTGTCCCTGAAAGGACCCCACTTAGATGAGGGGGCAGGGGCATCCTGAGCCTGAAGATCCAGGACTTAGCCCATCCCTGGTTTCTGGTCTCCTCTAGTTTTGCTGTTTTTAATATAAGCAATAGTTCCAACATCTCCTGCTTTCTGAACAAATTCTTGCTTGTGTCGTGGTTCCATATCTAAATTTAATCAAGCCAATTATGATGCACAGCATATTTGTATAAATATTTCAATAGAATGTAGCAAGAGTAAATTATTAATTGCTGTCAATGGAACATCTTTCTGAACTGTCACATCCTACCTTAGCATAAAGACATGAAACCTATATGTGAATTGCTAAAAAGAAGAATCCACTTAATAATGAAGAGTTGATTCAGAAAAAAATGATAGATCTTTAATTTGTGAGAAACAAATTTTAGATCATGTAGGTCTTACACGTGGGCATTTCAGTCACATTATCTTTCTAAGTGTAGATATGCAGGGACATGACTTTGTAGAAATGAGGAACTAAGTAAATGAGCAAATTGGTGGCAGACTGTCTTCTTGTTTTCTGCATAGAAGCTCAAGGAGCATGAGGCTGGAGAATGCTCTAATTTAGGACTGAGGGTGGTACCTAGAACTTGCAGGTGGGATTTTTGAGGTGATATCATCAGATGCGCAGAGAGAGCAGGTCTAATCACAGGAGTCCAGGTAACGCCAGGGATAGGAATGCAGCCCATACTTGGAGCGAGAGAGCAATGCGTGACTGCCAAGACGTATTTTCCTGATGCACTGTGACCCTGTGTACCCGATAAGCAGGAGTCTCCCAGCCTTGGGCTAATGCTGGGCAGTTTTCCTGTGGGTGACAGCTCATTTTAACAAATGGGAGCAGGGCTCCTGCTCATGGTTAGGACCCCGTGTGCTCTGCAGACCTCAGTGCTGAGCTTTGAGCACCCGGTACTTGTTATTTTCCGATCACCCTGGTTCTGTTCATGCAGAGCAGCTTCAAACACTCCTCAGAGTATTGTTTGACAGATGTACTCTAGGACAAAAACAATCTCCCTGCAAAGGAGGAGAGGCTGGGAATTTGGAAATTGAAAAGCAGCAAAGCCTTTCAATCATTTTACAGCCCCCAGGGTATTTTTGATGTCAGGGGTTTGACTCTTCACTCCTACATTGCTTCTGTGCGTGTGTACTGTTGGGTTGGTCTACGATTTGGGGCTCTTAGTCACTTGGATCATAAAGAATATGGCCTTGCATCAAGTCTGTTTGGGGGACAGAGTTGCTGCCTGCTAAACGTGTCTGTTTTGGTCCAAAGATCAAGCAGACAAAAAATTCCTTAAACTTACCTTAAAATTTCTTGGAAATCTATTGGGAAACTATTCATCCGAGGCAGATGCACCCAGGTTAGTAGATTTCTAACACTGTTTTTGGTCAAAATTTTTTTTAAGGGCAGCCACAGCTGGAAATTTGGGAAAATGTTGAATTCTGAATCTTCCTGCTGGCAATCCTCAGTCGCTAGGGACAGGAGATGCATGAAGATACTTTGAAAGGAACATGCTGACCATTTAGAGCTTGATGTTTTCCAAATTATGAAGTAATGAAAGTTTGTCTTTGGTATTTTGGGGCAACTGCCAGGGCTTTTGGATTTCTACCTGGAAGGACTATTTTTAGGAATACAGACGTCTTATTCCTATGACCCAACCCCATACCCAGCAAGAAGAATGTGCTCCCTGTCATTTGCCTGAAGCAGATAAAAGGCATGTTATCACAAGTGCAGGGGTGAGTGGGGACTGGCAGAGGACAGAAATTAGACTGCTCTAAAACTTAGCTTGTGATGCTTTCTTAGTTTTGGATTTCCAATTGTTCAAGCAAAGTCCTGGCTTTTACTTGGCCCAGTCTCAGCTTCCTGGTTGCCTAAGCAGCCTGCATTTCCTATTTCACTGCATTTTGAACTTGCTCTCAGCTCACAAAGAAAGCCCAGGCATGTTAAGTAGCAGCTTGAAATTCAGTAGCTGTGGTCAACACAGAGCATCCTTGGAAAAGTCAAGTACCTTCTCTGAGTCTCAGAATCCTGAGATGTACAACAGGATAAATACAATTCCCTTTCTCGGTTGTTCTAATGAATAAATAAAATCACATGGAAACCTGGAATACCATCCCTGGTGCATATTAAGTTTGTTCTTATGGAATTTAATTTTTCTAAGTTTTCAAGTGAAGCTGACCACCATCCAAGTAGTTTGTAAAAATTAAAGAGGACACTATTAAAATACACCAGGATGAAGGCTGTCAGGGCTGTCTTGGCACACCAGGACACTGACCACTGTTCTTCAAGGTCTATGCCTCTATTTTAATGTCCAAGTGGGTTTGGGTTCACCATTTAGTCTCCTCTGCACCACAATGGATCAGCTGTTTCAACTGACCATCAGCATCTACAGGTTTGTTTCTTTTCAGTTGATGAACCCTGTTCTTTACAACTTGTTATTCATTCTTGATTTTGCCTGTACTGAGCTGACCTTTCCTATAACCCACCATTGCTTCCACTTAACCTAATAACTGCTCTTTGATGTACTGCATATACAAAGTAATGCATCTTAGCTCTAAAAATTTAGAATAAGATACAAAAAGGAAACTATTCTATTTATGACTAAGTAAAGATAGGTGTGCAATTTGCATTCAAATATGTATGCCCCTGTGTCCTTGATGTCTGGGGTTTGGCTCTCAGCTCCCATATTACCTCTGTGCATGCGCACTGTTGGCTTTACAGAGTGAAAAAGCACATAGACATCATATGTGTGTTCTCTCCTCATTCCACCTGCATTTTCAGGGCTTCCCAAACCTAACTTGTGCTTTCTTGCTATCACCTTATTCATTAAATCTTTGCTGTATGACATAAATTCTAAGATTTGGAATCATTAACTTTCTTTTTCCTTTCTATTGTAATTTCCTGTTGCAGGGTGTTAGAATCTCCAGGGTAATTAGAATGATAATCATATTCACTCCTAGCATGTAATACAGTTCTGCCTAGGCAATTCCATATTATAATATTATTATTTATCAAAATTTTAATGTTAATTAATGGTGCTAGTTTTATTTCTTTCCTATTAAAATTGACATCTCATATGGACTTTAAAATATATTTAGAGGGACTAATAATTTCTTTTAGTGTGTTAACCCCATCAAAAAAAAATTCCAACTCAGACTTTCAGACTTTTGTAAAGTGGCAAGAAATATGAGAGGCTCTGTCAGTGCAGAGGGCCCACATTTGACCTGTTCTCAGCTCAGTTCAGAGATGAAGTGCCTTTCCTGCCCTGGTTATATTTGATTCCAAGCAGATATGATAGTACATAGTGAGTATCCATTTTCCAAAGTACTTTGGACCAGAAATGTTTCTGATTTGGGGTTTTGGATCTTTTGAATTTTTGAATGGTGGCATGTATACACACACACACACACACACACACACACACACATACACGTATACCTATAAATGGAGATATCTTGGTGGTGGACTTCAAATCTAGACACAAAGTTCATTTGTGTTCTAGACACAAAGTTTGTTTGTTCAAACAAGTGACACGCTACAGGACTTTCAGTTGTAAAGTGTTTTGTCTACACTTTATACACATAGCCTGAAGGTAATTTTATACAATATGTTTAGTGTGCCATTGTTTCTACTCTGACCTGTTATATAATGACAGGTTGCCACCTGTTGCTGCTTAAGTCTTTTTTGGTTTAGAAGCATGACAGATTTTAGAGTTTTGGCTTCAAGTTGTTCAGCCTTCGATGGGACACTAGGAGTCACAGAGGCAGTATCGATGCCTTTGATGGAAACCATGTGTAGCATGTGATGGGAGAGGTCAGGGTCCGTCCACAGACTGATGGCCACGTGCAAGAATGGCCTGCATGGGCATTCTTCATATCTCGCTTGACTGTCTGTTATGTAAACGTATAAAGAGTTTTTCTGCCATTTTAATAAATGTGCTGATATTCCCAAGAATCAAATGACCCTGTTCATCAGGGAGATTACAGTTTGTTTTGTTGACTCAGCGCACTCTCAGGGGTTGCTCACATGTTTAAAATAGCATCCTTGGTGAAAGTCACCAGCATGTCATCTCTGTATCAGGAGCTGTTGTATTTAAGAGGATTTTATGTGCATGCAGAAACTTAATTCTTTATTCTTAATTTCAGATGGGCAAATGGAAAGCAAATAATGTTGATAATGTGCAGTAGATATAGTGTCAGAGTCCACCCAGGAGACAGGAATGACAGCAGTTATTTGAATAGACAAAATGTAATAAAATAATTCTTCATTGGTAAAATGTCAACAGGTACCTCACAGAGTAAAAAGGGAACTCTAAGGTATTGTGAGGGGGAACATCAGGAAGCAGCTACCACCACTGGAGGTGAGGGGACCTAGGGAAAACTGGAAACACAGAGCAAGGCCCTGAGAACCTCAATGGAGACCTTCAAGGAGGAGGTGAGGCTGGACTAGAGCTGATCTCTCTGAGCTCAAACAAGGGTTCCCGAAATCTCTGAGGAGCAGCCATGGTTGGCGGGTGTTTCAGGGAAGAAGATGTCAGTTCACCTGGTTCTTTAAGTGTTGGAAGAAACTGCACCCTGCATTCATCTGTGAGCTCACAAAGGCACTGCCATTGCTGGGGAATGAAGGATTGCAGGGTGACACTCCTAGGATCACAGCAGCCAAGGATTGCCCTAGAGGCATCAGAAAGGAGCTAGGCAATTCTTTCTTTAGTGCCCCTAGTGGCAGATCCTAACAAGAGAAAGAAACTTGGCAGAGCAGAATGTGGTCCGCAGAGCCCCAGCCCAGCACTACCAAGCAAAGCAGGAGAAATTTAGAACTGAGAGACAAACAGAAAAGCACTGGCCTGTCTGACTTTTTACATTTCCTGACTTCATACTTACTCATGACAAGCACATTATCTAGTATAGTTGTACTATAATATGCATATTATATGCAAATGCATGCATTTGCACATTATAGTAGTATCTATGCATATTACATGTGATGCATATGTATAATATTCGTTTGCATTTTATTATACTATGTTGTTATGAATTCATCTGTTATGATTGCCTTGTGTCACAATTAACAATTTACATTGACTTAAATTATATTTAAAGGGAGTTAATTTTATTTCAGGGTAGCAAAGGAGATATTGACAAATATTTGTTATGAAAGGTGGGCATTGGCTGTGATAGTGTTGAGAGCCACTGGCTGAGTTCATGTGGCATCATAAATACTTAGAGAGTTGGCTCCTTCCGACTCAGATGGCAGTGCTATCTGATCTCAGGTCCCAGGGTTACATACAGAAAGGTCTCTCTTGCTGTCAGATTTTCAATGAACTGAGGAGATCACCTCACAGAGCAGCACGCGGCTCTTTTTCTGGAAGGGATTTTTATGAGTGGGGATGCGATTCCCCGCAGTAATTCTGACAGTCCTCAGCTTCTGGGCGCTACTTCTGAAGGCACTGGAGACACCCACAGGAAGTGACACGCTACAGGACTTTCAGTTGTGCTGCCTCTGTGTTAGGAATCTGAGTGGCCATTGTGATCGGGGCCTGGCATTTTATGAAAATTACATTCAAAAACAACATTTCAATTGTTGATCTTCTGCAGCATCAGGCAGTCTGATGGTTAAAAACACTATGCATTCATTCACAACCATTTCTGGGTAGTAGATATCACCCCATTTTATAGATGTGATCTCTGCCTTCGGGAACCTTCCTTGGGCCTCAGACTGCCCAGAAAGATAGTGAAAGAACACATCTGTCCTCTGCCTCCCTCCAAAACCTAGAGCCCTTCCACTTCCTTAAATAATAGCACTGTGGACAGTCCTACCATTTGCACAGGGTTAGTTTTGCAAGTGGTATAAATATTTAATACATTAGTTGATAGTAATTGAAAGATTCAATAAATCTAAAATATTAATGCCTAATATGTATGAGAATCTCAGTAAATACACGTTGCTTATATGTTGTGAGGTATATCTGCACCACATTTTTGCTGTAATGGTGATTTTCAAGTTGATCCATTTTGACCTTGAGTGTGTTCTCTGTTTAGTTTTCCCTGTTGGTCATTATGCACATAGTGTAACTAATCACCTGCAGACGATTCTTCAACAGAGTCTCCTGCCATTTCGTCTTCAGATCTGGCAAATAGAGTTTCACAACACAAGAGAAAAGCAGCAAGGCCCTATGTGTGGCAATTGTTCCCCGAGGTTTTCCAAGTACAACAAAATAAAGAGCACTTTTATTTTTCAGAAATAACAAGACCTACTTGGAAGATAAAATGAGGAATTAAAATGAACCGAAGTAATTATGTGACTGATACGTACTTGTCTCAGGCACTCAGGAAATCAGAATTACCAAAACCACCACTGTTTCCTATTTCCATGTCTTCTAAGATCTGATGAAGCAGAATTGTCTTTGAAGACAATTTCTTAGTCACTCTGTAGGCTTGGAAGAAAGCACTTCACAAAACACTTGTTACATTTGAGTTTTGCTTTCCTCGGTCTGAAATATCAGATATTAGGTTAAATGTCTGCCAGTGCCCTCTTCTGGATAGAACATGACACATTTAGAGATATTAACCACCCTTTTTTACGTAGCGGGCTACAGAATTTTTCCTTGATCTCCGAGAATGGAAAAGAGTTGAAAATGGATTACAATTTACTTATGTTGTAACACAAAGATGGGTCATGATCAAATGAAAGTAAACACATTTAAATCATTTTCTCAGTACTTAGTTTTGCCTGTACTCTGGAATGCTGCATGCTAAAATTAAGATTTTATTGTGAACTCTGTAACCACAAAGGCAGAGAAATAGATTTGAGAAATATTTTCAACTTGAGTTTAAAGTTGAATCAAATAGAGCCTGACCTTCCTTTATTGAAGTGTAATCTTGAAGTGTGTCAGCATGGCTCTGAATTCTGAGTTGGTAGTTTAGGAACAGGAACCACACCTACTGGATAGGGTGACTATGAGGACCGAGTGAGTGGATTCACGCCGCACTCATCTGCATCCCAGACCTGTGGTCAGCATTTTCTATAGTATCTGCTGTGATAAAAATTTGCATGACATAAACATATATTCCTTATAATATAAAGCATTCAACTTGGAAAAAAATTGATTTAGGATTTACATTTCTAAATATTAGATTATAGAATTTCAAATCTATAATTTTCCCAATTAAATGTAATTTAAATGTAAATCATATTTATATTTTCCAGTTGTGTTTGTCAAATACCTTATGGGCTGGCTTTGATTTATCAAGGAAAGATTTATCAAGGGAAGTAAGGTATTTTTACCATAAAACTTGAAAATGTGCAATATTTGTCATCTAAATATTTTTCCATTCCTTTAATAATAAATAAACATTCCATCTCATACACTAAGATTCATTAAATTTCTAAGTTATGGAAGTGGTACTTTTTAATACTAACTTTTTTTTGAAGGTACAAAAGATACCTGCGACACTGAGATTTACTTTTATTTATACAAAATGAAGACTTTTCTCTGATTATTAACTTTACCATTTGTATTACTTCTGGCTTGGCAGTGACCCCTTTTACAATAACCTTTATTAAAATGTGGCATTTCTAAAACTTGACCAAATATCAGGAGCAACTTAGTCTCTCGTGGATTCCAGGTTGACAGTTGATCGCTGACGTTTTGACTGTGTCTTAGAGAAATGAACACAATCAAGAATGCAGAAGCCAAGGACGTCCCGTCCTCTGTTACAACACTTCTGTGTTTTAGTTCTTACATAAGACAATAGTTGTAAGTTCATAGGTTAGTTGTGAGTTTCAAATGAGGGAGTTAATACAAAGAGCCAAGTGTAAACCATTATCAATGCTATTTTTACACACATATGGGGAAACAGAAAAGCCATGGACTTTTTGAAATCAGACAAACATGGCTAATCATCATTTCCTACATTTATTTCTAAAATTTACACTTCCTACCTGTAAGGTGATTGCATCAAATCACTTGGTGCATGATGCTTAGTGAGGTGTATGAAGAGGATGCAGAGCTGGTTCGACAAACACAGCAGCTTCTGATGCCATTGCTGCCCACCACTTCTGTGTGCCAGGCCCTGTTAAGCAGAGTTGCAAAGTCTATTCCTACAATTTCCCATCAAGGTAGGTCACACTGCCAGGTAGGCCACACTCCAGGAAGCCCTTCAACTGCTCCCACTCTTCTCTTCCTTGCTCGGCACTTCAGCTGCTCTCAGGATCACATGGTGCCCTGGGTTACACGGATTTTCAATCTTCAGAGACAGTCACAGTATGCAGCTTCCTGAACTGCACAGTGGCCTTTGCTCACGCCAGCCTATCAACTTACATCCGTCCTGTGTCCTGTTCCTGAGCCCACTAACCTGATGAGCTATGTGATGGCAGGGTTATTTTTGGATCTCTGTGGTCCTTCTGACAAATGGCACATTTCCTCCAAAAGACTTCTTTTTGGCACAAATCCCATAAGTCAAGTGCTGGGAGGAGTTTCCACCAATACAGGGTCCACGGGGACATCTACAGGGAGCACAGTGATGGTCAGTCCACCCCATGATCAGACCACCTCCGGTCACAGCTGCCTCTGTTCCCCCTAGATACACTGGAAGGGCTCACAACTCAGTGCCCAGTTTTGTGCAAACTCATCCTCAAAGACAGTTACTGTTTCCTATGCTGAATTTCAATCTCATTTAAAACAATGAATTTCTTCTTTCCTCCAAATTGAGTGGATTATTTGAGCCTGATTTGGCTGATATAGTAGAAGAAGAGGAAGGAAAAAGAAGCACTATATTAGGTATACACCAGCCCTAATTTGTAATCTTCAAAGTTGGAAATTAAAACTCTTTTTCTGGGGTTTTCTGTAGTTGATTTTTTTTAAAAAAAAAATTTCTGGAGAAAATAATTTTCTTACCTGTGAAATGAAGAGATTTGGTGAAATAAGGTCTGAATTACTTCCTTAGTCTATATTTAATTTGAGTTTAAATTAACCAGCAAAGTGCATTTGTAGTTAAGATCAACTACAGACAATAAAAAATAGGTTTGAGACATTGTTTTTAGCTTTTAATAGAAACTAAGGGTTCAGTGCAACTGATTAGCTCAAGCCTTTCTAGCTGTTGGATTTTCAATACAGTCTGTCCTTTTGCTTGCCTTAGGGACCTTGGATACTAAAGACATGCTAAATAACCATTTATTTTTAGTTACAATTTAATACAGCTGAGAAAATACCAGAGGTCTGATTTTCAAGACAGCCACTAGAATAAAATTTCCAGAGTGGAAATTAAAGATGCCTATCTCTGTTTCTACTTTTGTCTTTAGCTTTTCCCATGTATATGAGATGAAGTGATTTTCCTTCCAAAAATTTCAACCTACATCCTTCTTAAGGGACAGTTGAAAAATTCAGTTTTAGCACATCTGACCTTTGAAAAGCCAAAGAGGTTAGGTGGTTGGTTCCATTGCACAGGTCCTTGGTCACCCCAGCTTTCCACTCCATCTGAGGACAGTTACTTGTCACCATCATAAAAGTAAATTAGTAACTTCCCGAGATTACATATCGTCAGAGACTCTAGTGGACTCACTTTTACTAGTCTGGTTATCAAATTAGGAAATGGTCCATGCATCTCATTTTTAAATTCTGTTCCATAATCCCTGTTTATTTTATAAGAATTCTCCTCTTAATAATTGATCAGAAAATAGACTGACAGTATCCTCATTGTTTCTAACAGAAACAATAAAATGGTTAAGAAAAATGACATAAAATAGCAAACTGTAAGACTGACACCAAAATATCTCTCTAGCATTTGTCGGTTGAGGAAGTATGGTGTGCAAGAGAATCTCTATTTAGGATTGTTTTCAAATTAAATGAACTTGAATTACAGCACCTGGCATATACAGGGAGCTGGATGATTGGTGGCTCAGTTCTTAGCAAGACACACACACGTGCACACAGTTGCACACGTGCATGCACAGGAGGTTGTGTGGGGGGGGGAGAGTACATGAGGAAATAACAGCTTTAGTCTTAGTAACATTGACTATATTTAGAAAAGTGTGTTGAGTGCCTGACATGGCTGGGCAGAGCTGAGGAAGTAAAGGTGAGGGCGACTTGCACTTAGGCTTCCTTTGTTTCACTCTGCTGTGTCTCAGATTGGGTCAATGCTATTTTCTATGCAAGTTGCAAGTACAGTCACCGGGTAACTGTTGGGAGTTTTGTGGGCACTTTCCACTTAAAGAACAAAGGCCAGACATCATGATAGTAGAAGGCATTGGAAATCAATATTAATGAGAGCTTGGGGAGCCATTTCTGGTAGCTTAGTTCTCCTAGTAGGGCCCAGAACAGGATTTCACTTAGCAGTGCCATCCCTGACGTGCTACAGAGAGAAGCAGACGTGGGCTCTACTCCTTCAGAATGAGCTTCCCACACGCTGATTGCAGATCACCACCAAGGTATCTGGGGAGACTTCAGCAAAGCCTTTCCTAACTGCTGTGATTGCCTCCCCAGATTCCTGCTTCCCTTCACTATATATAACTCAGACCTTTGTTAAACTGATATTTACCTCTTAGTGCCAGAGCCTACCTTAATTTTATGCCACATCCTGAAATGATCATGATGATAATACTAGGCATCTTAATTACCAGTTTATTTGCAAGATTTCTCCTTAAGTCTCTATTAGAAAATGAAAAAGTATAGAACAAAAGTGTTTTGTTTTGTTTTGTTTTTTTGTTTTTGTTTTTTAAGCAGGAAAGTTAAAAGTAGGAAACTTAGGAATACCAGCAAAGTTAAACAGTTTGTTTCCTTCATTCATGATTTTTTCTTCAACTATTCTTGGTGCTGGGGATTCATCTATGAATCCAAACAGGCCAAAACATCTTAGCAACATGGAGTTTATGTTCTAGTGTGGCAAGAATAATTGTAACCATTTAGAACCATGTACCTTTAAAAATGACCCCGCGGGGAAAAAATGGAAAGGAGTTAGGGGTTGGGGAATATATAGGGTAAGCTTTATTGGGAAAATGCTATTTAAGTCGATATTTGTAGGTCAGCAGGGAGTTTACCTTTTGAAAATAATGAAAGAGCATTTCCGAACACAGAAATGAATTAAACAAAGCTTCAGGATGAACTGTGATTATGTGGGAAAGAAGGCTGGCCCTGGAGTAGAGAGGGGCGGAGAAGCAGGAGGACCTCTGAGAGGCTGAGAGTCTATTCTGTAGGGCCTTTTAGGCTGTCATGGGAACCTGGCTTTTACCCGGAGTGAGGTGGGAAACTATTTCATTTGTTTCATGATCTTGAACAAAGAATTGAGACTCTTCCTTGGCTTTTGAAAGGCTGCAGAGTTGAGAACAGATGGAAGGAAAAAAAGGAAAAAACAAAACAAAACCCAGAAAGACAGGATCAGGAAGCTTTATTTCTGGAAATCAGGTAAAAGATGATGGGAGGTTGGGCCAGTGAGAGTAATGGATAGTAGCCCTGATATGTTTGTAGTCAGAACAGTCTGTTGATGGATGAGGGATAATATTGAGAGATAAGAAGGGACCAAGGACGAATTCCCATTTTTGGTTTGAACAGATGGACCATTGTTGAAAGTGGATAAGGATTCAACCCTAGTATCTGTAAGGAAAATGGGTTCACTTGAGTTGTTACATGAGTTCCCAAGGTGCCCCCAAAGAGATTGCCCATTAATTTGAGTTTAAATATTATACTTATCATTCAAGGCACAAGAATTGATGTTTCTGCTTTCTTTTTGAATGTTGACCTCATTTGCGTTTTTCACCTCTCTCTCAGTTTTGAATTGTACAGGGTTTAAAATTCATCCTTAGCCATTGACCAATTTTTGCTGTTGTTGAGTTTGTGGTGCAATGGATGGGAATCAGTCTTTAGGAAGATGAGCAAAAGCCAGCTGTCAAATGCCATTCTGCTGCATCTCCTGCCACAGCATTCTCTTACAGTTGGCACAAGCTAACCCAAGAAGCCATGGCTTCAAATTTTTTAAAGCACTAAGGAAAGGCTTTGTTGGAGGACTTGTTACCATCTAAAGAGACTACGTTATATTACAGGTTTCTCTCTTAAGTCTCTTCTAGGAGATACTAGCACTTCATAATAATTTCTCACATTTATCCATATCACAACTGCTTTAGAGTACTATTGACAAAAATGTTATAAAATTATATCACAATATTTTTGGTGATAATTTGAAATGTGGTTCCTTTATAGAAATGTTATATGGGGCAATTCAAAAACATCCTGGGATTTTGGGTTTTCCTAGTTGTTTTGATGGTTTCAATAATCGCAGCTGATTTTTATAGGAACAATTGTTTTTTTAGAGAGTTCCTTTAAAACAAAATAGTATTATTATGATTCCATTTAAAGAAACTAAATCTGAAACATCAAATTATTCACTTGGAAACTCATTATAGTTTGTTTTTAAAATTTTTCCATTAATGTTCTCAATTAATATGCAGGTCTATATGACACAACCTAAAATCTTCTGCATGTGTTATCAATCCGGTATCATCCTGATAAATAGTAATTTCACATGGAAGACAAATATAGGTATTCATACTAATATGAACAAATAAAATATGTAAAGTAGTTATATGATAACTCTAAGAGAGCATTATAATCACAAAATGTCAAAATGTGACTACTTTTTCAAATTGGTAATTAGGTCAAAATTTAAAAAAAAATGCAAGGTTGAAAAGTTACATTCAGTGAAAGACCCTGAAAGATGGTGGAAATTGTCACTGGGAATAATTCAACAAATGCCTGTGGGATTCTGAGGATGGGCTGGGCCATCAGAGCTGAAGGATGCTGAGCAGAGATGACCAAAACATCATCGCCCAGGGGAAGGGGAGGAGAACTGTGATGTGTAGTGCAAATTCCTTGGCATTTCCTAAAATTGCCCACCCCATCAGTAGATACTGATACCTATCCTTTCAGGTCCTAATCACCTAGAACTCTTTTTAAAATTGCTTCATCCTCCCAATGTGCACATTTGAAATGTGGATGGTTGATTATTGGAAGAAGATGGGTGGACTATTGAGAGATGGATGACTAAATGTGCTTGTCTTAGAAGAAGACAGCAGGCAGGGAGCGGCACTCCCAGGGCGAGAAACCACTCTGGAGGCATTGAAGAAGGCTTTGGCAGACTCATCCCAAAGGCTTGCCTCAGACTGGTCTAACCAGTGGCAGCCCCAAATTTGGGAATCGCCCTTGACATCTCTCATGCCCACCTTGGTTCTTGGTTCTTTCAGCAAAGTCCATGGACACCAAAAGGCATTGGGGAGTGACCACCTCCCACCAGCTCCACTGCTATAGCTCAGCCCAAGCCACCATATTCCCTGGATTATGACAAAAGCTCTCTACCTGGCCTCTCCCAAGCCTCTACCTGGCTTCCCAAGTCACAGAGCAGAAGGCAAAGCCCCATGGCCTGCCCCCTTGCCACACCAGTCCCGCTCACCACATCTCTAGGTTCCTCTCCTGGCTTCTCCCTGTCGCTCCCTCTCCTCTAGCTGTAGTGGTCTGCAGGCTGTTCCTGATACATGCCAATCAAGGTGCTAATCATTGATCCTACTGCCAGATACCTTCCTCTCCAATATCAGTGTTGCTCCTCTATTTCTTCGTTCAGGTCTTTGCTCAAAGCCCACCTCTGCAACAAGGTTTCTCTGGCAGAGTCTTCCAGTATCTTTTCTTCACCACTGGAAGCTCATATAGTGACCTGTGTTGACACAGGTATTTATAATTATCTGCAGACATGGAGGTGAAAGTGCGTGGACTGTATTTTCACGCATGGTGTGCCTGTACACAGAGTCTGTTTCTCCCCTGGAGAACATGAGCTCCGTCTGGGCAGGCTATATGTGTTTTGTTCACTGCTCTGCCCCTGGCACTACAATTGGCACCTGGCAATAAGACCCTCAGCAAATATCATTGAATAGATCAATGACTAAACTACTTTTCTCTTAAATGTGATTTTCTCTGGGGGCAAAAACAGGTGAATCCTTTCTTTCTATGCATCCTTGAAAGTTCAGAGGTATTTTAGTGATTTACAAAAAGAGCAGAACTTGAAAACATGGGCTTTGGAAGACACAATAAGTGCTAAGGAAGGAAGAATTTAACACAAAGGAGAGTCTGGCAAGATCCTGGGTGACTCTGGGGAAGGCACTCATATGGACGGTAAAACTGTTCATCAAGATAAGCTACCGAGGGATCCTTGGTTCAGCTCCAAGGAACAGAAAAAGGGGAGGGGCAGCTCTGACCAGAGCCCAGGTCCAGTGCTGCCCAAAGACCCTCCGAGCTGGCCAGGTTTCCTTCCTAAAGTCCCCGCAGTCTCCTCTGCTCTCTCTACTCTCTACTCTTCCCATTTCCTACAGGATCTCCTTCCTGGATTCTAACCACCAGGTATCCCAGGCCTCAACCTTGTTTCTGCTTCCTCTATGCCATGGCTGGGGACTTTCTCTATGCCACAGCTGGGGGACTCTGATCATGTCGTCTGCTTAAAACTCTTTTATACGACCCTATTTGAGCTGAGAGAACAAAGTTCAAGATCTTGGTATAACATGGCTCACAGTTCTTCCAGCTTTTCCCAGTCTCTAGTTGTGCCACATTCTCTCAGACTGCTGGGCCTTTAGGACCATGGATCCCTCTGCAGCCCCTGAACTTAAGCCACCCCCACTCATCTTCTGTACTGTGGTCTAGCTGAGAAGCCTTCAATGACACCTGATGTGTTGGATAGGTGCCTCTGGAGGAGTCCTGGAGCACCCTGCGTTGCAGTATAGATTACTTACATGGCATGGCATATAATTACATGGTTACTATCAGTGATTCCTCTGGACTACAAGTTTCTTTTTCCTTTTATTGTGATTGTTCTATTTATTTATTTATTTTTATTTTTTTATTTTTTATTTTTTTCAGAACTGGGGATTGAACTCAGGGGCATTCGGCCACTGAGCCACATCCCCAGCCCTATTTTTTGTTTTATTTAGCGAGCTTAGGGCCTCGCTAAGTTGCTGAGGCTGGCTTTGAACTTGCGATCCTCCTGCCTCAGCCTCCCCAATTGCTGGGATTACAGGCGAGTGCCACCATGCCCAGCTGTTCTATTTATTTTTAAACTGAGAAATCAAAATTGTCTATATTGGTCATGTACAACATGCTGTTTCAAAAGATGTATGTATTGTAGAATGGTTAAATTTAGCTAATTGATACACACATTCAATCACATACCATTTTTGTGGTGAGACCACTCAATACCCCTCAACAATGATGTATTGTTATTAACTAGAGTCACCAAGCTGAACAATAGTTCTCTTCAACTTATGCCTCCTATCTAATGGAAATTTTCTCTCTTTAACTGCACTTTCACAATCTCCCCCTCTAGCCCTAGGTACCTTCTAGTCTACTTGCAACTCCTATGAGTTTAACTGTTCAAAATTTCAAATGAGAATCATGGTCAGTATGGCATGCAGTATTTGTCTTTCTGTCTGGCTTATTTCACATAACAGTGTTCCCCAAGTTCATCCATGTTGTCACGAATGACAAGATTTCCTTCTGTTTTAGGTGGAGTCATTTTCCATTGTGTATGTATACCACATGTTCTTTATCCATGCATCTAATGATGGACACTTAGGTAGATTCTGTTTCTTGGCTGTTATAACTGAGGCTACAATAAACATGGTAGTTTAGATGTCTTTTAACGTACTGATTTCAGTTGGGGGGTTGCTAGATCATATGGAGTTCTATTTTTAATTTTTTGAAAATGCTCCCCTTTATTTTGCATGAAGGTTATACTCATTTACATTCCCACTGACAGAGTGCAAGGATTTTCTTTTCTTCACATCCTTGCCAATGCATGTTATCTTTGGTCTTTCAGATAACAGACATTCTAGCAGATGTGAGGTGCTATCTCCTGGCTATGATTTGTATTTTTCTGGTATCTACTGATATGGAGCATTTTTTATATACCCGTTGGCCATACTTATATCTTCTTTTGAGAAATGTCTATTCAGGTCCTTTGTTAATTTTTAAATCAAGTGTTTCCTCCCTAGTGCAGTGTTCTAGTTCCTTACAAATTTAGGATATTAAACCTTTATCAGATGCATCATTAGCAAATATGCTGTCCCATTCCTTAGACTGTCTCTTAACTCTGTTGATTGCTTGTCCGATATACAGAAGCTTTTCAGTTTGATGCAATCACATTTACCTATTTTTGATGTTGTATGCTCAAAAAACAAATGGTTTTGCCTCTTTTTGAATTTGTATATTCAAAAAACGATTGCTCCAACCAATGTCATGTAGCTTTCCCCCTCTATTTCCTTTTAGTAGTTTTACTATTTCTGTCTTGAATTTAAGTCCTTAGTCCATTTTGAATTTTTTTTTTGTATGTAGTAGAAGGGTCTAAAATTTCCTTTGCATGTGGTCATCAATTGTTTCAACATTATCACTGAGAAGATTGTTCTTCCAGTGTGTATCCTTGGCACCTTTGTCAAAAATCTATTGACAATAAATGTGTGAGTTTATTTCTGAGCTCTCTATGCCATTTCATTTGTCCATGTGTTGGTTTTATGTGAATACCATGCCTTTTTGATCACTGTAGATTTGTAATATGGTTTGAAATTACATGTTGAGTTCAGACAATGTTGTGCTAAGTGTACTTTTAAAATTTTTTCCCTTAAGATTGTTTTGGCTCTTTGGAATGTTTGGTGTTGCCACACAAATTTTATGATAGTTTTCTCTATATGAAAAATGCCATTGGGGTTTGGATAGGGATTGCATTTAATCAATAGATCATCTTCTATACTATAGACATTATTATATTAATTCTTTCAATCCATGAACACAGGATGTCTTTGCACTAATGCTCCTCATCTTTAATTCTTCCATTAGTGCTTTGTAATTTTCAGTGTACAGGTCTTTCACTCCTTCAGTTAAATTTATTCCCAGGTATATCTTTCAGTTATTGTAAATGGGCTTGCTTTCCTGATTTATTCTGTAGATTGATGTTGTTGTGTAGAAATGCTACTGATTTTCATATGTTGATTTTGTATCCTGCAACTTTACTGAATATATTTAGTTCTGATAGTTTATGGTAGAGTCTGTCAGGGTTTTCTCTGTATAAGATCATGTTGTCTGCAAACAGAGACTATTTAACTTTTTCCTTTCCATTTTCTTTTTTTCTCTTGCCTAAGAGCTTTGGCTAGGACTTCCAGTACCATGTTCAGTACAAGTGGTGAGAATGGGCATCCTTATCTGTTTTCTGATCTTAGAGAGGAAAGCTTACAACCTTTCACCATTACGATATTCGCTGTGGGTTTGTCTTATATGGTCTTTATTGTCTTAAGGTATATTCCTTCAACATCTAATTTGTTAAGAGTTTTTATTTTAAAAGGATATTGACTTTTGTCAATGTTTTTCCTGCACCTAATGAGATAATCAAATATTTTTGTCCTTTATTCTGTTAATGTGATCACACTTACAGATTTGTTGTTGTTGTTGTTGTTGTTGAATCATCCTTGAATCCTTGGCAATATCTCACTTGATATGTTGAAAGATGCGTTTATTATGCTATTGAATTTAGTTTGCTAGAATTTTGTTGAGGATTTTTTATCTATTGTTCATTTAAGATATTGTCCTGTAATTTTTCTTTCTTGCAGTATCCTTGTTTGCATTTGGTGTCAGAGTAATGCTGGCCTTGTAAAGTGAGTTCAAAAGTATTCCTTCACCTTCAGTCCTTTGTGAAGATGTGGACTAAATCTGCCTTGCTTACTATTGTGGTTTCAGTTTTTAAGCCAATGCCTTCCATATATCAAATATGTAGAACTTGTTGAATGAGTAATTGTATTTCTCCAGATATCAAAGTTTAGGAGTCACAATCTAGGATAATACTCCCCAGGTAAAGGATTGGATGAAAAAATAAGACTTGTTTCAGATAGAAACAAATGTCTTGACCTGAACTCATAACAATGGCCCTTTGGTCTTTGGTGGAATTTTGTCTTAAATTTTGATTAGCAGAGAGCTGGGAAGGATGAGAGAATTAAACAAATTCCGTCTCTCCTTTGGAAGCACCTGTCTTCAGGATCTTTCCTTGTATCCAGGAAAACTTCCATCCCTTTACAGCAGGACTTCCACCAAGATGGTGCACCACACTCATTCTCTTGGCACCTGAACATGGAAATTTGGCTCATTCAACTGTGATGTTGAATCTCAGTGATGAGAAGCTTGTTTGCAGAGGGGCCAGTATTGTGAAGGAACAAACAAGGAAGAGGAAACATCTCCAAAAGTGAGGTGCATTTGTCCCTTTGACCTAAAGAGTGCTTTTACCGGAGCCCAGTGATTGCTGGAACTGTGAAGAGTATGCAGCATGCTTACAGGACAGAAGTCACTGTCAAACCATGGACAGGAAGGGCAGGGAAAGAAATCCCCCTTCCTTTCTTCCCACTAATTCTGGTCTCCTTCAACTTTCTCTCATCAGCTAAATCCAACCAAAAATCTGAGCTGAGAAAATTCAGGTATTGCAGTTCTTAAGGATCACTCCACATCCCGCTCTGGCATAGAGAAGGATAAAGAGCGCAGATGATTGGTGGATATGATTGAGGATGGACAATACAATCACAGGCATATTATATAAGAAAGGACAATCACCTGAGTTATTAATCCTAACTCTTAGCTTTGTGGTCCATGGCCCAGAGGGAAGATTCCCAGGATAGATTAGGCACCATATATTCTACCATGTCTAAGAGAGCTGAAGTTTTGTGAGTTTCTAGTTCAAAGATCTTTGGCCTCTCCCCATCTTCCTTTTGTTATCTCTCTGTCTTTGTCAAGAGCCATGACTTAAACACAGTTCTAATTTCCCACAATGTGGGAAAGGTACGGTTAAGGTATAGCTGGTTCACAAACAAGGAAGATAGTTCTATGCCCTGTTGACCAGGGAACATTCCCTGAGTGACTGGGTCCTTGGTTTCCCCTGTAGGTCATGCAGACTTTTTGTAGATGACCATGGAGTTGATACAGTTCTTGATCCACTACTCACTGCTGCTTCCAGCAACACGAGTGCTCCAACTTCAAGGAAACTAAGTGTCGCTGGTGGAATTAAGACCTGAAGTTCAGTTTTCTGGATATCTAAGAACCAATGATTCTCATATCAAGGCCCTCTTCAGACCATGGAAATGCTATCTTGATAGGGTTGTTAGGGCACCATTTGGAATGTACTTAAAGTAAAAACTTTTCATTGTTCATCTAAAATTCACATTCTCCTGGACAGCTTGTATCTCATCTGGTCATCTCACTATGTACAACACAGAATGTGGGGGACACTCAGGCGGTCCTGGCCTGAGGAAGCCAAGGGAGACCCTGAAGATGATGTTGCAAGGGGCTCTTTGGGTAGGGCTTTGTAATAGTTCACTGTTTCTGTCACTCATATGCCAGGACACACACTCATCAGGGGATTTGCAGGGGGTGGACAAAGTGTAGCCGGTTCTATGTCCTCCACCAACTTCCTAATATGCAACTTCAGGAAAAAGTTTGTACTGATCCATGGTGATTGAATTTTCATAATTCCCTGAATTGGGCTGTCTAAATTGTGAGACTTAGTCATGATTTTACAATTGTAAACCTTGTAATTTGTCCTTAAGGGATAAAATGAAACCATTGAAAATTTATGAATGCTACTAAGTCTAGGGAATTCATGCTCAACTCCAAAGAAGTTTAAGTCCTGAGCTACTGAGGTGGCCGAAGAAGATCCCACTTTACCTTCCAGGAGTTCCAATGACATAGTCAGCAAAAGTGCATGTGGCGAAGATTGCCTCACCTCTCTGAAATATTTCTTGTGTGTTTTGACAGTTTACCTCACTGGAAGAAGAGACCAGCCAGATAAGCTGTGACTCCTCTCGACTCAGATGCTCTGAAAGTGTTATTTCCTGGTCATTTCTATGAGCACTAGAGGGTCTGTTAGTGAGCATTACTGTGGCTAGCCAGGACAAATTCTAAGGTGCACACAAAATTCCTAAAATCAGAGTTCATATACAATTAATTTGTTTTTTCAATTCCAAGCACCTCACATATTCCTGGTAAGTGCTCTACCATTGAGTTACATTTCCATCTCTCAATCGATTGTTTTTTAAATGAACCAATTCAAAACAATACTCTCCATATGGATAGTGGGATCAATAGAATAAATTTGGTTGAAGTACGTATTAAAAGTATACAGACCGAGATTCATCCATGTTGTTCCCTATATCATTGATTTTCTTTTGTGCTCTCTTTTATCATTGCATGGTATTGGATTGTGTGAATACATCACAATAAAAAGCAGCCTGATGCAATCCTATTTTTGTTATGTTTTGAGTTGGGGTTCTGCTATATTGTGGAGGCTGGCCTCAAGCTCCTAGGTTCAAGTCATCCTCCAGCCTCAGCCTTCAAGTAGTTAGGAGTATGCCACTGCGGCTGGCTGTTTTTAAATTTGAGCTAGCTCTATCATAATACTACTAATTTAGTAGATATTTAAAGACACAGAATAATGGACTTCCTAACTTAGGACCTGGTCTTAAACTCTACATGTACTAGGCCCTCAGGGAATATTTATAAAGTGAATAAGTGAATTGAAAGATCTTCCCTACAGAAGATAGCCTATAATAATGAAAGTTATTTATGCTCATCATAGAATTTAAGAATACAAGAAATATGTAGAATAGCAATCTACAGATTGGATTTTGATATATTTGGAGATTTTGAAATATTTGCTTATGTGATTAAAACATACCATAATACACATTTTTTTCCTCTGAACATTTTATCATGTGGGTTTTCCACTTAATAATTTTTGAGAACAAGACATGGATGACTGTTTGCTATTTTAACATATGAACTACCAAAGTGAATTAATTATTATGTTATTTTAGTGTTTTTTAGTTCTTTGGAACTATATACATGAACATTCTTATGCATATATATATATATGTATGTGTGTATATAAATATATAAGCATATATTCTGGTTCTAAAATATACTATGAGTTCTTTGATGTGGAATTAGCTCTGAAAAAAATCTGAGACTATTAATGCTAAATCATTTTATAAACAACAATTTACTATGAATCAGTATAATAGAACTAACTTATCTTCCTATCTGCTTGTAGTACTTATTAACATTTTTATGTTTTTTGTCAGTTTTCTATACCAAAAGACACAAAAGTCATATTACTTAATTTGAATTTCTACTTGATGCATATCTGAATTTGCATTCATGTATTTCCCCATTACAATTTGTGTATTATTGACCTTTAAAACTTATCTAATGTAATATCAACATTCTTCATAATTATAGTTGAATTTAATAGTATTCTCCTTCTCTATTCTTCTCTTTTGGCTTAAATTAGAATATACACAGTTAGAATGCATCTCACATATATTTACCAATATGTCTTTCCTAACAATTTATTTTAATATTTACCTTTTTAACAATTTAGAATTTATTTTTGCAAAAGACTTGAGACAACATCTAACCTTAACTTTCTTTTTCATTGGTGGCCTTTAAGGAAAAAGTTTGAATGAAATAAGTTTCACCCTATTAATTGAGCATTGGAATAGTTAGATTGTTTGAACAATTGTGCCATTATTTTGAATCAGCATATCCTAAAAGAAAATGATGTCCCTGCACATTGAATGATCACATTTGAACTTTATTTTATTTTTATAACATATTGTTATTAATAATTTAAAAGGTAACTTCCACTTTGAAACAATCTGTATCCATTACCAAAATTCTGAACAACATTTAAAAATATTAATTTATTTTATACATAACAAAATAACATACAAATTATAGAAACTTTGAATGAGAACAATACTAATGTAGAAAGTAATCTTGAATTTTATAAAATATTTTTGTTTCCTCAATATTTCATTTTTCATTAATATTTATATAGTACAATTCAAGCATAAGTACGGATTTTTAAACATGGTTAGTTCAAGCATAATCACAGGCCTTTGTCATAAAAATATTGCATGATAGATTTTCTGCTTGATATTGCCTTTTCCAATTAATGTGGAAGACTTAGCCAATTAATGTAAGTTTGCAGGAAACAACAAACCACTAATTTTAAATGTATTGAAAAATTTTCTTGTCGTGAAATCAGCAGCAATGTTTCTTTATGCAGTTTAAAAAGGGAAAATTTGCTTTGGTAGATTTTGGTTTCCTGGTACCGTGTCCTGATAATGTCTGTTAGGCTTTATTTGTTTGAAATAGAGCAAAACTTGTGATTGTTTTAACCCATCACCAAAGGTGGTATGGAGTTCCAAGGGAACTCTCTGGTGGAGGATGGGGTTTGAGGCTTGGCCTACTCTGGGACAGGTGTGCATGGGGACCAGGAGCTTTGGGAACCACTGCAGGCCTGCATTAGTCTTGGGCTTCAAGTCTCATTGATCCACGAGAATGGCTGAGTTTGCCCTGTGAACCAGGAGAGGAAAAGAAGAGTCTTTCACTTTAGAGATCAAAAGGCAGTGTCCCTCTGCTGAGGTGTAGGCAGCTGACCTGGCTTATTTTTGGCATTTGCATTTTGCTGGCTTTTGGTGTGGCCTGAACTTGGCAGTTTGCTGCCAACATCACCAATTTCCTTTACTTGCATCAGTTAATTTACACATTTATATTACTCGCCCTCCTCAGGTAAGACATTTGGTTTCGAGACCTCAATTTACAACTCCTGTTTCCCTATTTCCTAAGTTCTTTGTTTTTATTTTTCTATTCTTTGAGTGAGATTTCAAGGTCATTTTTTCAAGAGGTGTCAATGAATGACATGCAGGCGGGCCCTTGTTTATCCCAAAATGTCTTTCTGTTTTTCTCACACATTCAGGCAGCTCATAGAGAAACTGAGAGGTACAGCTTTTCCTTGATGATCTGTGCGCCCACGCCACTGTCCTATATTAATTGATTGGCATGTTGATAGGGTTTGGGGGATATAGTTAACTTTGTTAGAACTTGTGGGGTCCTCCATCACACAATTTCTATTAGTTCACAAACATCTGTTTTCTTGGACTCTTAATTGTTGCTTCCATTCTTGATGAGTCCTTATTCATCCTATCAGTCTGAGTGACATTTGCTCTCTATCTTATTTATTCTTTGCTACTTGTTGTTTACAAGTTGATTTTTGTTTTTCTGTCACTTCTGGGCAAGGTTCTGAAGGTCGGCCTATAAATCAATGACTCAACTTGCCTCAAGAGTTAAGCCTCTCTTTGCTGCGTCCAGCGAAGATGGCAGTTTTGTGTTCTGAGCGCTTGCCTTCTCTCTTCCATCTCTGCATCTTATTCTACTGCCTTTGCTCTGCCTGCTCCTGCTTTGTGGTTTCTGTTCTTCTTTCACTGTCTGCATTTACTTGTATCCTTAGAGGAAGACACCATGGCACCAGTGAGCTTCGCCTCTTGATTTTCATGGTTTCATCCTTTATTTTACAGTACTTTACATGAAGTCCACACTATTTATATTTTTCCATTTTCTTGTGCATAGGAGTGAGATGGAGAGTGGTTCTAGTCCTACTTATGCTTTTTGCAATTGCAAGTCTGAGAGTGTAGTTCCCTTAACACCCACAGCAGGTTTTCGTGTTATTTTTCAGGTCTGAAGTCAGACTTCTTCCTACCCTGATTGCCCAGCTCTCTCCATAGTTTCATTTTGAATGATGAAAATCAAAAACAACTGCTACTATATTATTACCCAGTAGGTACCTTCTAAGGAGAGATGAAGATTAGTGATGTTTGGAATGTGTCTGTATCCAGTTATCTACCATTGGTGTAAAAATGGTAGAAAACTACAATTTCGTGTAATACAAAGGGGGGAAAATAAATGGATCCCTGTTACATCTGGAAAAATTGCTCATACAAATATATACAAGGCAGACAGTGATGAATGCCAGTTTACTATTGCTTTTGGAGGGAAAGTTTTCTGTTATTTAATCTTGACATGATGACTATAAAAAAAAATCAAGATGAAGGAAGAAAAGCAGAACAAATAATAAACAGAGAGACCAGTAGAAAGCACACAGCAGGCAAGTAATAAATCAGATAGATTTCCGTCATTAATTTAAAACTGAGTATCCCCTGAAGGTAGCTGGATCCTCAGATCACCAGCCCCAAAACCCTGTAGCACATTTTACTATAGATTCTACTTGTAATTGAAAGATTGCTTTGGTAGTTTTTTCTTTGCTTATCCACAAAGACACTGTATTTAAACCTCCCTACAATCTTGGTCTGGTTCTGCCTCACTGGTGTTTTGCTCTTTTGTAGCCCACTATCTGCAGCAGATCACTCTTGGTTTTTAATTTCTTTTGTCCTCTTGGGATGCTTATCTATGATTCAGAGAGAAAGTAGATTGGCTGAGGTATGCTATGGTATGAGTCAGCCATGGTATGCTCTTACTTATTTTCATGCTAAAGTTCTAGGATGTTTGCCTTTTCTATCAGATTAGCTTAAAAAAAATTAGTGTTTTTTTTCCCTGTCCAATAAGGTCATAATCCTTAAAGAACACTTCTATCTGGAGTTAACATTTGCATGTGGTTTGCTTTCCATGGTGTTCATGAAGACAGGACATGAAAATAGTCTTAGTAGTGTGTACTACAAAAGAAAAACTAAAATTCTGTTTAAAATGTTTCATTGAACACAAATACAAATTTTACTTTTCTTGAAAATTTGCTAGTAGAGTTCTATTCCTTTGTCAAAATATTGCTCTTGGAGTTTACATGGGTTGGTTTCCAATGCAGTGGCTTAATTTGGAGTTGGAGTAGAAATTCAATAGCTCTCACTGGACAATGGAAGTATCTTAGTACATCTATTCAACACCATTATCAATGTTTCTAGTAATTTGCATGATATGAAATAATATGAAAATAGTACTTCCATAAGGCAGAATACAGGTTCTGATTTGTCAATAGCTACTGAGTGGCTGTGTAAATTATCCTGCAACAAAATACCTGTATTTATTAAATGAGAGAATCAAACTAGATATCTTTGAAACGGCCTTTTGATGATTCTGTGACTTGAACTAAATCCTAACTTTACATGCATATTGCTCACTTTGTGGAAACTTTTGTTGGAGAATAAACAATAGAAGGAAAACTAGTGACCTTGGAGTGAAGCCAGGCATGCTCTGGAGGCAGGTTCTGGAGGTGAGGTGGAGACAAGAGCAAGCAGTAGGAGAGGAGGAGAAGGCAAGTTCATGTCAGACCGTGCAGAGCTTTGAAGGGACTTTACTTCTGTGTGTGTGAGCTATTAGGAACCACACAGCTTTGGAGCAGGCACATTTTAAGTCAAGCAAGTGTCTCCAGGGATGTGGATGGGGCGGGACTGCAGACAAGAGCAGAGTCCAGATGATCTAGGCACAATGTGGTGACCATGTGGACAAAGAGGAGACAGGGTTTCTGCAGACTGAAGATGTTTAATTGAAGCATAACCACGATTCAGTAATGATGGTGTCCTCATTAGGCCCCTGACTCAGGGCTCATAAGAATGTGAGGAAGTGCGTTATGAAGAACAGTTCATTTTAGAAGCTTTGGAAACTGAATGTATCACTTGGGAATTCAAAAGCATTCCGGAGGGAACAATATTATAATAAATATATTATTTATTTGGTCCTATCAACTTATTTGATAGGAGCTTTATAAACAGGAATTTAAAGAGGAATTTAAAAGAGTTATCTGTTTTTGGTGTGAAAAACCTATGATTTCCAGTGTTGCTCCTGTCCACTATCTTTGGTAAAATAGCATTGTTATTGATGAGCTAATTTCATTGGTTCTTCTGTTTCTGAATGCATAATTTATTTCCAGCTGAAAATTAAGAACTTGATGCAAATTAGATGTCAGAAGAAGCTATAGCTTTTCAAGTTGCTCTCAAATCATATGCCAGAGTTATAATGGTGAAGAACTTTCGGTACTGCTAAGCACTTATTAGACATAGAACTAAGATTAATAATTCCAATAAAGTTACTATTATGAATTAACCATCTATTTAAATTCTGAGTATTCTACCATGATAATTAGTATGAATTCATAACACATTAATAACCCCCTACTTAAAATCAGGGTGTATTTTAAGCCAAATGTTATTATTAATGTATTAAGTGTATTTTTGTATGCTAACATTTTTAGCTAGCTGAATTTGAAACATAGTTAAATGGAACCAAGAGCCGAATTGTCTATTCAAGATATTCATCAGGAAAATGGCTTCCCAAATGTTGAAAACAGAACTTCCTGAGCACTCTTTCATCAGATTAAATATCCATGGTTAATGGTTAAAATGATTGCTGCTATGTTTTGTTCATTAAGTTACTTGACAATTTAGTAAATTTCTCGTCAAATCACAATGTTTTTTTAAGTTTATGTGCACATTTTTGCTCCAAGTATGCTATTATCCTCTTATTGATTTTAATATAACCTATATTATCTTCTTATATAATTAATTTTCATAATTGTAGAGAAGCTAACATAGGAGAAATGTTTTAAGGGGTGCTTTAAGCTGTGTTACTGTACCCAGAGACTTATCATTGTTGATTGTAGTAAGTTATAGGATGGAGGAGCGAAGGGTATTAGGATCCATTTGACTTTGGTTCTAGGAACTGAGAATAATAGAGCATAAATTAGTAATTTGCCTTGAGCCACAAGTTAGACATTGTAAGTTTTGTAGTGATGATGGACAGTCCTGGGGAATAGTGGTATTTCCATGCAAGAATTCTTTAGAAGTCAGCTCTCCTTTATCCTTCACATGAAACCCACACATGCCTAATAGATGTGATGAATCTGCAGGCTAAACACAAACTGGTTAATTATTTCAATAATAATGTTACATGGAGCAAAGGACAATGCTTAATGTTTTAAAATTTTTTATGGAAATGTCTTAATTTTGAAAAGAAAATGACATTATAAAATCACCTGATATTTGTAATAGAAATTAACATTCAACTTTCTTCTTAAATTTCACATACTGTTAACAAATTCAATTTTACATATTTGAATTTCATGCTCTATGAAATGCCTTGATTCTTAAGGCAACATTTTATTTTTGTTATTTTTTTCATAAATATATATTTGTATTCAGCTTTTTGGTGGGGAGGTGTACCAGGAATTGAACTCAAGGGCACTTGACCACTGAGTCACATCCCCAGCCCTGTTTTGTGTTTTATTTAAAGATAGGGTCTTGCTGAGTTGCTTCGTGTCTCACTTTGCTGAGGCTGATTTTGAACTCATGATCCTCCTTCCTCAGCCTCCCAAGCCACTGGGATTACAGGTGTAATCCCACTGCCACTGTATTCAGTTTTATATACATGCTTTTTTGAGTTTTTCATAGTAGAAGCAGCATAGTTTTCTTCTATAGAGCTCTTTAAACACTGGTTTGAAGAAAGACAGCTATTTATATTGAACACAATTCAAGAAAATGTAACCTAAGAGTGGATGCTTTCTGAAAACATAATCCAAGGGTTCATGTGTAATATTGTTGACAATAATCTAAGCAGTAGATGTCCTTAGAAATTTTAAGGAGCATGGAAGCCTTTCTAAGCCCAGGTATGAAGCACATTGCCTTCAGACCTCTGAGCAAAAGCAGAGGCAGATAGTATCTCTTTATGCCACCTTGGCTGAGGCTCAGTTTGCACGTCTTAAAAGGACTCAGTCAGTTTCTCCATCATGTTCGGTGACCAGCTCAGAATGCTTCAGAAACCCATTTGAAATAGCACTCACACCTCTGGCTATGTCAAATAAAAGATGCTTGCTCTATTTTTGTGCCTTGGTTCAGTTTTTACTCAGGCTTCAGATAAGTAGTAGTGATTTTTTAATAAGGAAATCATACCCGCTTTTCACCCCTGGTGATTCTAGAGTTGTTTTTTAAGACCCATCTCAAATGCTTTTCTTTCCTAAAACCATTACTCATTTAGATAATGTAATTTTTCAACATCCTTTGGCTAGTCTGAGCAACTTGGTAAATTAAATGTCCTTTTCCTCAATAGTTAACTCTAGAGAAGAAGAAGGACTTCTGTTTTGGACTTCCCTTATTTGTGTAAGTTTCATCCATACCATCTAAGAGAAGATGTCTAGAAGGTTTGGATGTATCATCAATATGCAGAGATATCTGAAGTCATTGATTTGAAAAGATCATCCAGTGTGTTTATACTGAGTCAAGCAGAGCGCTGAGGAAGGACTCTTAGACAACAGCATGTTCGCAGGGCCGTTGTATACAACAAAAGGCTAAATTGAGATAGTAATAATGCGAACAAGGCTGATTATAGTAAGAGTATATACTCCTTTTAAAGGATGTAAGAAATACATAAAACCATAAAGAATAAAATTAAAATCCCCTATAGCCTCATGAACTAGAGAAGGTCCCTTCATTTTAAGTGTGTATTTTAGAAAGAAATTTAATTATGTCAATTATAGTTTATAATTTTTTCTTAAATGAGAATGTGTCTAAAAATTCTTTGAAGACCTTATATCAGCAGGTACTTGAAAGTGTGATCTGCTGTATTCCAGCTTCATTGCTGGCAAGATAGGTTATTTCTATTCCTCAGTGGAGGTTTTTGCTTTTTTTAAAAAAAAAATATTTTTTTTAGTTGCAGATTAACACAATACCTTTATTTTATTTATTCATTTTATGTGGTACTAAGGATCAAACCCAGTGCCTCACACATGCAAGGCAAGCACTCTACCACTGAGCTTATTGCTTTTGGGAAGTAAATTGGCATGTCATCTGTGAACTGTCCAGCACATCTTCTTCATGTTTCACGTGTTATTGCATTGTCTTTGCTTTCAGATCAAAGTAAAATATTAACGATGATAAACATTTTAAACATTTCTATTTAGTTCATGATTTTAGTGGTATTATCTATAATGTTCTAGCATTAGAATGGTGTCCACAGTTTATATTAGACATAGCTAATTCTAGTATAATGTTTGATATCTTGAGTAGAAATGTATCCAGGTAAATTTCTTGATTTTGCTATATTTTGCACCTATGTTCAAAGTGAAATAGGTTCATAGAAGCATTTTCTAAATTGTGTCCTAAAATCCTTTGTTTCACTTCCTTATAGAATGCTGATAATATTCTGTGAATAAAAGAAGTATTTCACTGCAAGGAAGATTTAAACGTTTTCGTACCTATACTCTTGAAGATCATAATGTGTGCTATTTTATTATAGACTCAGAAGTGAAATAGTGCAACAACAAAACCTCCAAATGAAATTCTCAAAACTTTCTGAACAGGCAACATATTTTTATTTGATGCAGCTATTATTATACAAAAGCTCCTTTGATCAAAATCTAGGAATCGCTGTTGCTTTTAATTGATACCTTGGTCAGATTCTTGAGTAAAAATGATAATAGATTTGCCTGTAGTGGATAGCTCTCTACTTTGTTAATATATTTAAATTATTGCGATTTCTTTCCATGATGGTATGAAAGAATTCACAGCTTAAAAGAAAACCCAGAAATGGAACAATTTTGCAAGTTTACTCAGATAATATTTTACATTTCTTCCATTCAGGCCTTCATCGTAAATCAATTTGGGAAATTTACATTTGTCCCAAATCATTAATTTTATTTAAATGTTCACCTTTATCTACTTGTATAATAGTAATTTTGAAAGTAGCCTCTGTGTATTTGGATTTTGTTAGTCTTCATTTCGATGTTCTTTTTGTCTCTATCTCAACTTTTTTTGATTAGACTTAGAAAAGGGATTCTTTGGGTGTGAATCAGAGCAAGTTTTAGGTCTGCTGAGTGACTCTGTTAGTTTCTGGTATACTAGTTGCATGTTTTGCCATTTAATTTACTATTTATTAGTTGTTTTTTCCCCTTTGGTTAGGATTGTTTTGTTGTTCTTTTATTTTCCTTAAGTTTAATGCATTCATTGTATGTTATATTTTTATTCTTTTATTCTTGGCCTTTTTACTATGTTATTTTGGGCAATTATGAGTAGCTGTGTCATTCAATCTAAGTGCCTTTTTCACTTGACAGAAATGTTAAACCATTTGCATTTACAACTTTATTACTTGTGTTTTGCTTGTTGGCATGGTCTTTTTATTTTTCTATTGGTTCTTTTTAGTTATACTGACCGTAGAGTCCATTTTGATAAAACTATACATGCCTGGAATGTATCTCCTTCTAATTAGGGCCCCATCTTTTGGCAGAACACAATGGTGGTATTCACTTTGGTGTACACAGATGTGTACAAAGGCAAGTTTTGGTGTGGGTCTGTAGTTCGATTTCTTTGTTGCTTCTTATCCATTCCTATTTTATGTGGGTATCAAACGCTGGGTATCAAACAGCCACAAGCACTGGGGGTGAAACTGCAAAGACCATCTTGACTCACATTTCTGAGAGCTGAGTAGGCCCAGCAAGGAAGTTTTTGTGTTGGGCACTCACGAGGTGATCGTCACGCCATGGTGGTGGCTAGAGTTGTGCTGTGCTTCTCGCCACCTGGAAGGTCATACAGGATGTTAGGTGGCAGCTGTGGGATTTCTAGCCATGACGCCTACCCTCCACCTTTCCATGTGGCTTGGAGTGTGCTTGCCTCCAAGAACAAGCATCCCAAAAGAGAGGCAGGTGGGTGGGACTCCACTGCAAGGACTTTGTGCCCAGCATCGAGGGTCATTTGGTATCCCTCTCACCTGTTCTCTTTGTTGAGGCAATCACAAAGGCCCATCAGGCTCCAGTAGGACAAGTGGGTTAGGAAAAGCTGTTATAGCCATTTGGGAAAAGCAATCTCCCATGACACGCTTTAGTTTATTTGCTTGTAGTTACAGGATTTTCAGTGACATTCTTAAGTATATAATTTTATTGGTCTATGGAAGTGAATAGCACACTACTTTTCTGTCTTCTTTTTGGAATTTTGGTTGTTTTTTTATTTCTCCATTCTTGTTACTTTAACAAGGGATAACTACCTTTTTTAAAGAATTGAAGATAACCATCAAATAATCTGGAGTCAAAAATCTCATACTTATTTCTCTCTATGTAACAGATTTCAGCCCTTGGTAACTTGATTGCCTCTTTCTTCTTCTACTGATTTTACTTCACCTCATAACTCTGGCAGAGGTCATCCATGGGGTGATTTAGACGGTTGCTTAGGTTGTGCATTTTTTAAATCCTTGCTTGTCTTTGGATGTTTGTGTTTTCTTCGCTCCTATCCACCAACTTGGCTGTTCATGGACTTCAAGTCTTGCTCTCTGGTCACCATGGCAGAAGTGAGTCCTCCATCTTCCAGTGTTATTGATGCACTTTACAGCTCTGGGTCCTCAGGGGAAGAGGGACACAAAACTGGGTGTTCCTTTTGTCCTAAGGACTGTTTCATGTCCAACTCCCAGTGCTTCCTTCCCACTTGCCTCCTGGACATGATCTTCCTTCAATCCCATTCAATCTGTGCTTTATCTAGAAGACAATCTCTATCAGTTTTGACATGTTGAGTATAGTATCATCTTTATTTCTAAAACAAAGTACAGCCTCCACCTGTACTTTGGGAAATCCTGTTAGTTACTTCACTAGGGCTGTGATGGGATAGAGCTATTACTTACTACATTGGCATCATTCTTCATAAATCTCAATTTTCTTTTTTATTCAGATAGAAGAAATTCCTGATCTCTTTAGAAATTCAGTTTCATAAAACATGTGACTATTCTAGATGAAAAAGCATTTAAGAGGCATGAGAAACAATGTGTGGTCTTGTGCAGGATTCTGATTCAGATAAACCAGCAGTAATGGAAATGTCAGGGCAAATTAGAATAAGACTGGTTATCCACTGGCACAAGAATTTGCCAGACAGTGATACAGACATTATAAATTGAAAAAAGCTAGAAAGTCTATGTATTCTTTATGTGGAATTTGTCTCTTGGGAGTAAAGCACTGAGATGTAATAGTGTCTTTCTCTACATGGGAAGAAAATGAGTTATTTTATACCTTTCCTATATCTGTCTAACTCTCTACAATGTGAATATACTATTTTTTTTTAAATACAATAAAATAGCAGTTTTATTTGTTATCATAAAGAATAATATACTTGTGCTAACAAGTGTACTAATGTCCTGAACTAATGTCAACCCCCTTGATGAACAATAGTTAAGCTGCTAATTTTCCTCAAGAAAAAGGACATACAGACAAACTTTTGGTCATTATCTGATAAAAATAAATCAATTGGGGCTACTGTGGAAATCTATACTGATGTTCTCTAAGTGAGTGGCTTGTGTCTAGATTTTATTTCTATGCAATATAGTTTTCAATATATGAAAATGTGTGTCAATGAAGTTCTTAGAAAGCCAGGAAGCTATTAATAAAATAGTCTTTCCCCCATATTTGACTTAAACCTCTGCTTCTGTTAATAACCACATCCGTGTTGGCGGGATCTGTGTTGTGGCAGTGTGTCTATCAGTGAGCCTCAAACTCTGTAAACTCTAAGCAGTGTTTCATTTTAGAGGCTCATATCCCTTGTAACACATGCTAATAAAAAGAATGAAAACTTCTCAGATTTTATATCCATCTGCTTGGAACATGTTCTTGGCAAATTGCATGTTCTGAGTTGGTGGCTGAGACACCACAATAATAAAGAGATAAAGGAATATGGTTATGGTTATGGAGGATTTTCACAGGCTTCCACAAATTAACTCAGAAATCTGCTTAGCAATGGAGAAGGGTGACCCCAAGATTCAGCACGTGGAGAAACCACAGTACTGAAAGAATAAACCCAAGATCTAAATAGCCTATCAGTTGAACTGGGATTAGGCTACCTCCATTAAGATTTGTTTCCTGTTCATCTGCTCATTCATTCATTTAGCCAGGAAGTATTTTGAGGTCAGTACTGAATTACATATTAAGAATGAACTATTGATCAAGAGAAATTCAGGACCACGGATAATTATATTATGCATGCTATAAGTAGGTATTTATTCAACCAATAGAGAGTTATGCAGCAAACACTTATACATGCTTCCTGTGTTTCACATACTGTGCTGGTCACTGGTAATACGGTGTTTAAAATAGATAAGCAAACTGAGCTCATGTATTCTGGTTAAGGGACTCAGACACTGTTAATAAGCTCAGAAGAAAATAATATTGTTGTTAATAAAATCACTCCTTTCTAATTGTGTAGGCCAAGGCAGGAGTACAAATGGAGACCTATAGCTTTACATTTAAAGACCAAAAGTTATAAATCAAACCCACAAAGTATTAACTGAAATTTATTTCCTTATACCTTGACAAATAGGCCTTCATGAGAGTAAGATTTTAAAATATGAATAAAACAGAGATTTGTGTACCTAAAAGCAAAATATTAAAGGTGACTGAATGTATCATTGCTTATATTTCTGTGTTCTGACAATGGGTCAGAGATTGACCAATAATGTAATAAATATGCATGTTTATAAACAATTATATCATTACTCTTCAGAATGTATTTGTCTTGGTTTTATTTTAGTAAAATTATTAAACTAAGCATATAAGACATACAACTTATACTTTTTTAGTAGCAATGAGTTAAAGGATTAAAAATTGTATTCTAATACAAAATTTAAATATTTCATCATAAATGCAGGGTGAATTAAAAGTTTGAAGAATTAAAATTTTCTACAATTTTTCTAAATAAGTACTTTTTATTATATTAAATTAAAATATTAAAATTACAATTCTATTAAAAAGTACTAGTTATAGTATATTCATATCAAATTAATTTTAATATTTAAGTATACCTTTATAAATATCAGATAATATTGACATTAGTTTTATAATATGTCTAGGTTACATTTCGTAAGTATTGACTAGTACTATTCAATATTGAATAGTTTTGAGGGTAAAGATTTTGGGCATGATTCACCTATTTAATCTTGACCTACAATTTTTTCCTATTACAAAATGTTTCCTAGCTGCCATGTGCAACCATAGGATGCAACATGCTAAATGGTATCTTTGGAACCACAGATGAGAACATGAAGAAGAATAGGAAACGTCAACTTAGCACTTTGGGGAAATGCTATTTTGCTGTGTGAGTAACTACTGCATCTGTACTCTCAGAGAGAAAGGATTCCACAAGGTGATTAGTGTTTCCTGCTTGGATCCCACACACTCACATCCTCACCAGCTTTGGAGAAGTGTCTCTGATGTAGGTAATGATACAACCTATGCTTTTTTTACTAGTTGGACAAAAGTTGCCTTTGCCTCAGGACAAAGACAGATGTTGACAGGTATTCCTGTGGGCCTGAATATAGTAGTCACAAGAGCAGATCTTTGGGGTTATGGACTGTCTTAGTTGTAAGCATTTTTTTAAAGGGCCAGATATATTTGGCTTTCTAGGCCATATGATTTGTCAGGACTACCCAACTCTGTCCTACTAGTGCAAAGGTAGTTTTGGACAATATGAAGGAAAGGATATATAGCTATGGTCCAATAAGGTTTTATTTGCACAAATAGTCAGGTTAGATCTGGACCCCCAACTGTGGTTGGCCTCCCGTTGGGTTGTGCTAGTTCATCCCTGAATGTTGCACTGCCTCAGTTTGCAACACCAGAGGGTCCCTCACTTGTTGCACTCTCCTAGTCTGCAATGTTGGGGGGGTCACCGGGGCATTGCACTCTCCTAGTCTGCAACACCGGAGCAACAATGAGAAAAGGAATTCAGTCTCTGTGCAAAGATCCAAGGAGAAGAGCTGTAATCAGGAGAGATGGAGCACTTGTCACAGAGGAAGCTGCTTCCGTCTTTACTGCATATAACACTGTCTTTTATATGCTTGCAGTTGAGCTAGCCATACATCCCAAAGGCCAAGACTTGCGTAAGCAGTTAGTAGCCTGTTAGGCAGATTATTGGTCAGTAACAGAAAGTAACAAGCAATTCTGCAAACCCAGGAGGTAACAGGCTCCCAAGTCACCGAACTGTTTTATGAACCCCAGAAGAACATTCTGTTCACACAGCACAGGACAGGGGGATGAGACCCCAGTCCCTGAGTGGCCTGAAAGGCACATGCCACATAGGCCTCCTTCCAGGGGACAGGGCAAAGCCCCAGTCTCCAAGTGGCCTGAAAGGCATGTCTATCTCCCCACAGAATGCCACGTAGGCCTCCTTCCAGGAGAAGGGACCCACACCAAAGGCTGGATGCTGGTGGCAGGAGTGTCCATATGTTCTTTAATATGATTGTGGTTTCAGTATGCTGAAGGGTGGAAGTGAAGCATGGAGGCTCCACTACCTTGTTCTAAGGAAAAACTCTGCTGAGTGGACAGGGTAAGGGGTTTAGGTTTTACTCAGGAAGGACAAAAAACACTGTAGGATATTCAACTGGAATTGCATACAATTTTAGGTATGTCTTAAAAAGACCTCATTGAGAACTGTTTAAAGAATGAACAAAATACCGTGAAAGCAAAGAAAGAAAAAGATGCAGTTTAGTCCTTCTAGGGAAAGCAATCAATGTTTCAAAGAGCAGAAGATGTTTGATCTGGTTCACAAAGAGTAAGTTAAATGTTGGCAGACACTGAGTCAGGGAAAGACATTGTGGCCCAGGGAATAGGAAGTGCAATGACAGAATCTAGAAGAACCCAGCAAGCATTGGAGAGGATGGAAAATTCAAATAGACTAGAAGATGTCTGTGAGGTGTGTGGCAGGAGATTCAGCTGCAAAACCAGGCTGGATCCTTGCATGCTAAAGAGGGCATTGAATTGTGAGAAACATCAAGGAGCCTGCCACGTCCTTGAGTTGCTAAGGTGAGATTTTGTTAGAAAACTGGAACTGCAGAGTGGGTCAGGATCTGCAATGGGAGGAACTGATACCTGATTGCTCAATAATCCAAGGAAACACTGTGGAGAAACAGGAATGAAGGCATGGGTGTGGGAACAGAAAAGGGGAATCAGTTTCAGAGGACATAATACTGACGAGATTTGGCAACTGGTTTTATGCAATGGCTGTGTTAAGTGGAGGGATAACTCATAACTCCCCAGAGAAGGTAGAAGCAGCCACATTTCACCCTGCCTAGGTGACTTAGGTTTTGGACCTTTAATTGAATTTGGGATAGAATATCCAGGTGCAGTGTCTAGTGGGCTGCAGAAAATAAGGACTCAGGATTATTTGGGAACCAGCAGAGAGTGGGTAGCTGATGCCACCAAGAAGGCTTAGAAAACCCTGCAAGGATTTGATGACCAAGAAGAGAACAAAGAAGGGTGGTCTGATCGCCATTAACCAGTGAGGGGTCCAGGGGGCAGAGGGAGATGAGGGGAGTGGAGAACTTCTGAACCTCAGATTCATTCTGTGGCTCCAATAAGCTTTCCTCGTTGTCTTACAGGGGAGATGGCCACCGAGAGGTGTAGGAGTAGTTCCCTCACAATACGAAATGGCTTTAGTGAAGTGATTTAAATGTATAGTTACAAATGATATCCAATATAAAAGGGGAGCTAAAAATCTGGAAAAGAATATTTTTAAATATATCTATTTTTAAAAGCTTATATTTGCTTCAGGATATGTCCTATCAAAAAGGCATGATTTAAAAGTCACAGCCTTCCAATATAACAGTTAACTATTATTTCTCAACTATTCTTACTTTCTAAGTTATATATTCTTTTTAAAAGTAACTCAGTATTCCCTTACATAAGTGACAGCAGATTGTTTCTTCCTGTCTTAAATTTAGTCTATTCTGCCTTGTCATGTTCCCAAGGATGGTGCAAAAATCATAAGTAAATGCCCATAATTATGGAGGCATATATATCAACCACTAAATGAATGTTACCCATATGTCTTCAGTCTAAAGGAATTTAAGCAATGATATCTCTTTCATCCATTCATTTAATACTTTAGTGAGTACTGTATGCCAAGTACTGTGTTAAGTACACAGTACTCAGAATTAAAATGCTGAAACCCTATTCTTATAACTTATAGGTTGGTAAAACCAAAAGAAATAGAACAAAAAGAAAATAGAACTTCAATTCTATTTACTTTTGTGTTTAATGGTATAATCATTTGTAAATGCTAACTCTGCAATCTACAAGTTCTAGGCCACTAAGTATGTTAAACAACTTTCCTGGTATTTCCTCTGAAATACAATTATAACTGACATCTAGCCCAGGTTAACGCGAGGATTAGCATTTCAGAGAAATAAGCAGTATCTGACATTTGGTGCTTCAGTCTTTCTTCTTTTCTAACGTAAGCATTTAGTGCTTCGTGCTTCCCTCTTAGAATGGCTTTTGTCTTATAACTTCTCATGTGTTTCCATTTTTGTGTGTCTTGACATATTTTTAAATTTCACTTTCCATTTTTTCTTTGACCCACTGACTGTTAGGGTGCTTGATGCTTAATTTCCATGTGTTTGTGCATTTTCTGAATTTCCTTCTTTGGTTTCTAGTTTCATACCATTATGATCAGAAAAGATGTTTGATTAGATTTAAATCTTTTTATATTTGTTGACACTTGTTTTATGATCTAAATATGATCTATTCTGGAGAATATTTCTGTATGTGGTTGAAAAGAATGGGACTTATGCTGCTATTGGATGGAAGGTTCTGTATGTATCTTAGAGAACGATTTGGTGTAGTTTGAGCTCAGTGTTCCTTTCTGGTGTTCTGCCTGGACGGTCTGCCATTGATGAACATGGGGCATTGCACTTCCCTACTACTGTACTGCAGACCATCTCTCTTCCATTAACTCTACTAATATTTGTTTTATATATTTAGATGCTGTAATTTTGGGTTCACATGTATTTATAACTTTTATATCAACTAGATAAATTAATGTTTTATCATTATATAATGACCTTCTTTGTCTCTTTTTACAGTTTTTGACAGTCTATTTTTAGCTTATATGAGTTTAGCTACCCCTGCTCTCTTTTAGTTTCCATGTGCATGGAATGCTTTTTCTATCCCTTCACTTTAAATCTGTGTACCCTTAACGATGCCATGAGTCTTTTGTAGGCAGTATATAGTTGAATCTAATTTTTATCCATGCAGTCTTCCTTTATGATTAGGTGATTTTCTCTAGAGTTATGTTTTTATTCCTTACTCTTTATCTTTTGTTTATCAGCTTTTACTTTTAGATTATCATAAGGCTTATATGAAACATCTTGTAACAAGCTATTCTCAGCTGATGGCAATTTAACTGTGACTCCATGAACTAACACTATTACTTCATCTTCTGTCCATTTTATGTTTTTATCCTCACAGTTTGAATTCTTTTGTATTGTATGCCAATTAACAAATTATCATAGTTATTATTATTTTAATAGTTTTATCTTTTAACCTTCATGCTAAAGATATGTATGTGTTTTAAACACCACTATTAAACTATTAGAATATTTTGAATGTAACTGTGTATTTACTTATTGATTATCAATGTTTTGTACTATAAAATACTTCCATGCTACTCATAAGCATGTTTTTCTTTCACCTTGAAGGACTTCCTGTGGCATTTCTCATAAATCAGGTCTGATGGTGATGAATTCCCTCAACTTTTGTTTGAGCAAAATGTTATCTCTTTATTTCTGAAGGGATCTTCATGGGTATGATATTTTCAGTTAGCAGGGTCTTTTGTTTATTTATTTTGTTTTATTTTGTTCAGCACTTTGAGTACTTACTCCTACCACTCCTGGCCTGTGAGGTTTCTGCTGAGAAATTTATTGTGGCTTCATTGAAATTCCCTTCTATGTGATTTGCTTCTTTTCTTTTGTTGCTTTCAGTATGTTCTCTTTATTCTTGAATTTTGGAATTTTGACAGTTGATTGTTCAGTATTGCTGGATTTAGTGTGTAGGGACCTTTGGCCTTCTTCTATCTAGATATTTATATTTTCCCCCAGATTTGGAAAGCTTTCTACTATTGTTTCTTCAGACAAAATTCTTCAGCCCTTTTTTCCTCTCTCCCTGGACTGCTAAGACTCAAAAATTTTGCCTTTTGATGGCTGTCCTCTAAAGAGCTTCCTTCATTTCTTTTCTTTTTTTCTCTTCTGTTTGTGTATTTCTAAATAACCTGTTTTTGAGTTGACAGATTCTTTCTGGTGCTTGTCAAATTATGCTGCTGATGCTCTCCTTTACATTTCTATTGTTTTCATTGAATTTTCAGCTCTAGAATTTCTGTTTGATTTTTAAAAATTATTTCAATCTTTCTATTAAATTTCTCATTAGCTATGTATTTTACTGATTACATGAGATTGTGCTTCTATATTTTCTTAAAATTTCTGAGCTTTCTTAAAATTATTATTTTGAATTCTTTGTTGGTTCATATAGCTCCATTTTGGGGGTAAGCTACTAGGAGATTATTGGGTTCTTTTGGTGGTGTTTTGTCTGTTTTGTTTGTATATTTCTGTTGCCATACATTGATATCTGTACGTTTAGTAAGTCAGTCACCTCTTTTAGACTCTATAAGCTAGTTTTATTGTGGAAAGAACTTCCCCTGAGGGGTGTGTGTGTGTGTGTGTTGTCTGTATAGCGAGGTCAGCTGAGGTCAGTACAGATGCAGATTGCAGGGATCCTCAGCAGCCAATGTGGTGCTCAGTGGTGGTGAGGGCTGTTGGGATCTTTAGTGGTAATGACTGTTTAGGTTCTTTTGATCTCTTTTTCTCCCACGGGGGAAGTTGTGATTGAGGAGTTCCCTCTTGGCAGTGGATCTGCTTGTGGGTTCAGCACTAGTCTGAGATTCCCGCAGAGTGAGGGCATCAGCCCATGGACGCGCATGAGAACTGTGGAATGTAGGGCACTAAAGGCACAGAATGTGAGCCATGCATGCTTGCAAAGCAAGTTAGAGCAGCTCCCAGGTCTGGGGCTGGGCCTGTTTCTATGTGGTGTACCACCTGCTGGGAGGAGCATGGGAACATGCAGTGAGGGGTTACCTGGACCCAGGTGTGAACCAGCTTGCTATGGTCAGGGGTCTGTTGTCTGAGACAGGGGTGGATGTAACACATCCAGGGAGCCTGTGTCTAGAGTGTGGGAACTTAGTGACTGAGGCCCAGGGTTGGGGCATGTGGAGGGTTGGGAAAGGTGGTACATTTTATCTTGAAGTGGTTTGAATGTGACAGTTTCTAGGACAGAAATGAGGGGTACACAGCTGAGTCCTCCTCTCTTGTTTTTTGTGGGTATAAATGACTATTGGTTACCTCAGTGTCCAGGGATACCCCCTCTAGAGATGGTGGATTTCCTGCTACGTGGCTGACACTGGCAGCTTCCACCTTTCTTCTTTGCCACTAGTGCTCTCCTGGCATCTCAGGTGTGCTGACCTCTTCAGTGACCCTTCCCATGTGTACATTCTGGTTCTTTTGCTTCATTGTGCTGCTGTGGATTTTTTTTCACAGACCCTTGAGCTCCCTCTGGGATATTTGTTTGTGGGCAGCTGACTGTCTGTGGATTTTTATGTTTGTGTGGGAATGAAGACTGACATCCCCTGCTCATCCAACTTGATGATGTCACACATCAATAGTGACCCTCACAATAAGGGTTAGGTGGATTTATTAATTAATATTTTATTTCTCAATTCCCATGATCAACCAGAAAATTTATGCCCAAGATAGGTGTGGGCATCTCGATGCCTATCAGTTGATGAAAGTCTTCAGCGTGCTAGGTGTAGGTACAATTCCTGTAAGTTCTGTGGTGGTCTGTAAGAGTCCATGGCCAGCATGATCAAGGATTTATGCCCACGTAGTGTAACTCCAAAACTGCATGTTTTTATTTTCTTGCTTCTGAGAGTTTCCCCTAACTCCTGAAGTGGTTTGATGTGTAAGATTCAGAAGCCTTTTTAGTTTTATAAAATTATTAATTCATGAACTTATACCAGTTCCTAATGCAGAAGGAAGGCTAAGTACATCCTAGAAATTTCACATTTATTTTCCTGTAACATGTTTGAATCAATCACTCAGCCTTGAAAGGAAATAAGCTGCCTCGGACTTTGCTTTGCTATTTCCATATATTTTTAGAGTTTCTTCACCTGGGAACTGAACACAGAAGCATGTTGCTAAAACAGCCTCAGCTTATACATTTGCTTGGCGGACTGCCGAAACAGGGCAGCGAGCTGGGAGAATGAAATCATTGCAATCGATTGTTCTGCAGTTCTGGAGGCTGGCGATCTGGGATGGAGATGTCAACAGGTTGAATCCTTCTGAGATCATGAGAAAGATCAACTTCTAGGTCTCTGCTCCAGAGTCTGGTGCTCTTCCTTGGCTTGCAGATCCCTTTCCCCATATCTCCCTTCAGGTTCACATGATATTCTGTGTGCACCTGTGTGTGTGTGTGTGTGTGTGTGTGTGTGTGAAATTCCCCTTTAGGTAAGCACACTACACCCATCATAGCAGAGGCCTATCTTCCCACAGTAAGAGCTCATGTTAATTTAGCTAATTATACCATCTTGGACCTCATTTCCAAATAAGGTCACATTCTAAGGGACTGGTAGGACTTCAGCATATGATTTTTGGGGAGACAAATACCAACTATAACACTGAGGCAAGCCACCAATGCACATTGAATGACAATTTGTACTTTTATTTGATCATTTGTGTCTCTTAATTATTTTTCTGCCTGGAAGCGAACTCATCGTTAGAAGCCTCATTTCAAACGGAATGAAGGGTCTCATAGTGACAGCGAGGCCCCGAGGCAGTGGGACAAGACTGGGTGTTCCTGGAGCAATAACTTTCAAGTCAATGAAAAATTGGATTTTCAGATTTTTTTTTTAATGTGGAGAAAGGGCACATTTATTGATTCATTAAACTCAAGAACATGGAAGCAAAGGAAAAAAAAAACATTGAACTGTGCAAGTCAAAGTTTCTGCCTTTTATTTTAAAAAGTATGTATGACCTACCAGCGTTCACTGGCATGTTTGAAACTCCTATCTTGTCAAATTTATATTGATTGTGTTTCTCCTGTGAAATTTTCCTTTCTCACGGTTAGCCAGGGTTTCTTTGAGTATTGATTTTAACACTGCTTTCTCGGGAGATGCATCTTTTGGCTTTTGACTTTATATCAGAGTGGTTTGCCCTTTCTTTAGATTTGATTTTATTCTCCCATTATCCGTTAAAAGAAAGCAACATCAAGGGGTACTATTTTGGGGATAGAATTCATTCGCAATTAAATAATTTGTGCAACATATCAGAGGTATTCGAGTCAGAATCCAGAGAAATGAATACGAAACCCTAGTTTTCCTACACAGTGAAACACAGACTAAAAAATAAAGAATGTGCCTAAATGACAGCAGTCCAAGTTGTGGAACTGGATCTGAGCTGTGGCTACCAGGCATTTCCCAAGGCCAGGGTCAGCCTGGGCAGTGTCATCCCGTTGGATTATTCAGCTAAGTACTTGGGTCCACCCTCCTCCTACAGAGCAGCGTCACTGACCCAGCTAACACCCAGCTGGCCCACGGTATGCCCAGGCAGGGCGAGTGCTGGAAAGTACACCTGAATTGAGAATCAGAATACTTTCAGAGGAGTCACACCAGATAATGGGTGAGTCACCAAACCTTAAAGGTTATGTGACTCAACTGTAATTCAGAGATTATGATTTATCTCCCAATGTTGTCATGAGCAAAAAACATGGGAAACTATAATACAAGATATACAAACCAATGCTAGTTACTATGATCTAATTTACATTAGATCCAACACCATGAGTTGTTTTGCAGGCACCCATGATCCCACAAGATTTTTCCAGTAACCATGCAATGTATGTATTTATTGTCACCTCCTTTTCTGAAGAGAAAAGTAAGATTTATTACTTTTCTTAAGATAACAAGAGCTTACAAGTGGAAAAGCCAGGGTATGGTATAAAAGCAGTGATTTTTCCTATCCTTCCACATCATTAAACAGCTCCACTCAGCCGTTCCAACAAAATATCTGGTGCAGTAAGCCTAGACTAAGTCATTTCATAGCTAGAAACTTTAAGTCTCTTCAGAGTAAACTTTGATTAAAATGAAAAACTTTATATTGGTTGCTACTTCTTTTCCCACTGAGATAATAAACCAGGTTTAATAAAGTCTCATTTCAAGGGAATATGGGCTCTACCAACTAAAGAGACCCAATCTCCTATTACAAAAAATATAGTTTTGTTTCTAAATAGAAAGAAGAAAAAGCATGGGCTTAGTATTCTTTTTAGATGCTGATAAAACAGAAGTTTAAAACATTTAAAAATTGATGTTTGAAATAATTTAATCCTCATTCTCTCTTGTGATAAAAAAATGAGTATTTCCAAAAAATTCTCAATAGCAGAAATGATTGCATTAAGAATATTTGAGGTTTACATTGTTGTCATAATTATTCTTAAATACAAACTTTAAAACTTTTAGGATTTGTATGTTTGTGTGTGTGTGCTTGTGCATGATTATCTGTGTGCGAGAGACAGAATGAATTTTTGGATATTTCGTGTTACTTACATGTATTTCATTTTTTGAAATTTCTCATTTAAATGTCTTATAATTGATGTCCCACTTAATCCCATTTAAATGTCATAATTTTAGGTTACAACCAATAAAAATGTGATATTTGTTTTGATATGTGAGTTTTGCATTCTGGACATTATTCTCAAGTTCAAATCCAGAATGACCTCTGTTCTTTGAATACTATAGGGTAGCACCTTCTTCATATTTTTATGCTACCGTGTGACACTAACCGGGCATCTTGTCAGCAGATCCATTTGTTTGACAAGATGGTTTGGTGGTCCAAATTTATTTTTCCTACATAGCTATGGCAGTGGTCGCTATGGAGAGTCTGAGTTCCTGAGGCAGCGGCATCTTTCTGAACAAAATCATCAGTGTAGAAATCATTGTTTAAGTCAGGCTAACACATAAATTTCTATTTTTTAAATATCTTCACCTGCTGCTGGTAGTAAAGAAATTACAACTTTCCAGGAGCTGTGATTCACCTGTGCTTTTCAAGTCGTGCCTGAAAATAAGATAAGGTAGCTTTAGCCAATCTTTGCAGGATATCCCTGAAAGTACTGGCCATTGTGAGCAGTGCTATTTGCTAATTGTGCCATTTGAGGGAAGGAGAAGCCAAAAGGGCAATTTAATGAAACAGTGCATTAAAATATGAACTAAAGATTGATGACTAAGCCTCCAAATTTAAGCTCCAACATCTGTGCTCACTTTCATGTGTTCTGCATTATTTTATTTCTGATTTTTGTGGTTCTTCATATTTAATTCATTTTCCTATAAAATAGTAATAATTGTGAATGCTGATCTAGTAATGTCTTTCAAATCAAGTACAAAAAAATTCCTGAAATATGCATTAACTTTTCCCAAGCATTAAAGACAAATGTGAATGTGAATACTGTTCATTTGTGAATATAGTTAAACCCAATCCATATGGGTTTATCATTCTACTGCATTGACATGTCTTCTTCTATGTTAATAATATAGTGTGACTATCTTGACAGAAATCATCTAGGAAGTGACTAGAGGGGCTTAGGAAGAAGGAGTTGAGGGGTTGGGTAGTTGGACAATCAGGGTCTCCTGATAGGGCAAGGAAGGAATTACAAAGCTTTTTTTGTTTGCTTGTTTGTTTTTTCTCACTATGGACTGAGTAGAAATTAGAAAAGAAAGGAGTAAATCCTGGCATCAACAGATTGTTTGTGGGAAGGGAAAATAATGTGATAACTTGGTATTTCCTGAATAATCTGGGTGTGTTGGAGGAGCTAGATGTTCAGCTTTTTCTGCCATTATGCACCATGATCATTGGATTCTAGACCCATCAATGTGATCGACACTTTTAATTCTGTGGTACCTCCAAGTCACGATCAGGAAGACTCTGCTAGACATCAAGAAAGAAGGTTTTTCAGACTTAATTAAGATGTTTGCATCCTGTACTTTATTTCCTTAATTTAAAATCCGCAGCCAAAACCAATGGGAAATAGATGCATGGTATTCATGTCTTGAATTATGTCAGACATCAAATATTATTGCCGATCAGATACATATAATTTGTGGTTCCTCCTTTTGAATGATCCCTATGTGGGGTGTTTTATGTTCCACAACCCCATTATCCTACCCATACATGATCCTTTTCAATCTCTTCTGGCTTGTAAAGAGATCCTCCTGATAGGGATCAAGTTGCTGCATAGTAATCAGCTTTGGGAAAATGAGCTGTGCTGCTGGTTTCCTTATATGTTAAGTGAGTCTTCCTGTCCCAGCCTCCTGTGCCATTTTGCATATTTCATTATTCTGTGAAATTCTGAAAGCTTAATCTTCTTGGGGAAATTCAAATATCTCTGGTTCAGGCATCCTGTGGGAGCTGAAACTGGTGTGTATTTAGATATCGTGTGGTCTATTGTGACTGCCTATCTTTCATCTGCATAGCACTTTTCTTTGAGTCATTCCTAAAGGATCCAATTTAGCTGATACTGTCACATTCTCAGTCTGTCTATGTGCTCACTCAAGTGCTTGATTGGAAGAGTCTGAGATAATTCTTGGTACTTCACCCTCCCAGTGTACATTTGAACATCTAAACTGAACATCAAAACCACATTAATGAAAAAGCCAACAGATAGATTCGGATTCTGAAGATGGCTTGACAGATGTGCTCAAGGAATGTGGGTGAGGTGTGGCCACAGATTTTTGTCACCATTGCAGTTCTGCTCTTTTACATCATGGTGATAAGAAGACACCTGTAATTTGCTGGCCATTGTAGGGAGTCAGAGTACGTCAGTGGCATTTCTCCAATAGATCTAGAATATTTTGCTGGACATGTTTCTTCAATCGTTTCATTCAACTGAAAATAGTCTGCATGTACCTTGTCAAATAATGTGCTTGTGACTTGGTGTGGAAAAGTTGTAGGAGACAATGTATTGCTCTCCTTGAATGCTACAGGTAATTTGATATTGCATTCTTTGCCTCAAAGTCCCTGGTGTGACAATTAAATAGATTTGAATGGTCACAGGATTGAAAATAATTCATATGATGTCTCTCTAAGGCAATTAAACTGGGTTTAAATCAACTCCTCAGAGTATTCCTATGTCACCTGAGAGGTCCAGAAAATGTTGTACCTATGCATTTTTTTTTTTTTTTTACAAAGGAAGAGACTTTACTTTCATTCCTTTTCCAGTCCAACCAAATGCTTGAGAAACAATCACTGCTCCAAGATGGATATGTAGCACAAGTCTGAAAGAAGTCCACTAATTTATTTACACATTTCCCTCTTGCAAAAGTAAGGAATTAATATAATTGATTTACTAAAAGCAGCTTTCTTAGTTCTAATCTTCTTCGCCATTTGGGAGGAGAAACAAAAAAGGGCATTGGTTATTTTTTCTTGGATAATTAGCAATTAGGGCAGTGTCTGACCGGAGAAGGCAAGTACGTGCACGTGTGGAGAATCCAATTAAATAGTGCCTACATGCGGCTCTTTACAGGGGTGTCTGTGGCCAGTCAGCTGGCCATGCCGACCTTGACCCTGGGGAGACTCTGCAGGGAATGCACAATTGTTTTGGAGGTATCCCCTGTGCAAATGGAAGGTTTCAAGAGCAGTCGGCAGGGCTGGCTGGAAGCAATCTTTCTTAGACCTGGCCAGGCCAGCGTCACCTCTGTGCAACCTCTCCCAGCATCCCAGAATCAATACTTAACTGAAGATGAGCACTGGAGACTCAAGAGCCTTCTGATTTCCATGTCGTTTGAGGACAGTGCAAGAGGAAGGGAAAGGGTGGCAGGCGCACTGACATTTCACAGTATTCATTCTGAACTTTTTTTTTTTTTTTTTTTTTTTTAAAGCATCCACTGTATACGAGGCCTTGTTCTAGATTCTGGGAATATATCACTGAATAAAAGTGACAACAGTCTTTGTTTGGTTGGAATTTATATTCTAGTGTTTGGACAGTACTTAATATAAGAGTGCCTCTTAGTCTTAATATTAAATGCAAGAATAAACAAGGTCACAAAGGAACAGTGCTGTGACCTTCTAAATTCACTAAGCCAGGCTACAGGGTCTAACACATGAGAAAGGAAGGGCAAATTGCCCTAATTCACTGGTAATGAGATGAATCTGCACACATTTCATGGTTAGCGTTGTGCATGGAAGCGCCTTTTTCACTAAATGATGCCATCGTTTTATTAGCATTCCTTGTCAGCTGTCAGGCTCATGCAGACTGCCTCACCATCATCCCTATTGGACATGGGGATTCTCATTCTGTGCCAGGTAACAGGTGAGCCAAACCTCGTGTGTGGAAATTGTTTCTTTTAGAAAAGCATTTTATGCAAACGACTGATGGACTTCTCCTTGCCTACATAGGTTCATTATTTCCTATTCAGTGTTCTGTTGGGTATTGAGATGCAAGCCCTGGCTGAGCCTTGATCAGCCAATCAGGTATGAAGATGCACATCCCCCAGTGACAGAACTTGAGAAAGCTGAGAAGGAAATTGGAGATCTCATTGTGGGTGGATGGAAGGTGAAGAATTCATGTCTGAAAGAGTTTTCAGTTAGGAGAGTGGCTCCCCAGGGGACACTGCCACTTACTAGGGGAGCTTTGCTACTTGTGCAGGAAGACAGGAAAGCATTTGAAGCTTTGTTGGGTTAAAACACCCCTCTGGATGTCCTTTTAAGTGAAAGACAGTCCTGTGCACTGAAGAATGAATTGCTCACCATATGCCGGCTTTCAGTTTTTCTGTTGTGCTTCAAGTATGATCGACACCTGTCAATAACTCTTTTAAAACATAAACACAGTGATTTTTGAACAGTTTAACACACACTGAATTTTTCAAAAATTTTCTGTCATGTGAATCAGAAGAAGCTAGTATTATTTTTTACTAAGAACTTTATCAAGATCTCACCATTTTAGAAAATCTTATTACAAACAGCAACACAAAATAGGGCCTAACTGTATCAACTTAAATTTGTAAGCATGGTAGTCACAACAGCTCTCCAAATTGATTTGAAGCCTCTGATTTCACCTGGAGTTTCTAAAGTTAGCTCCGTTACTGTGGACAAATGGCTTAAGAGGATATTGTTTCTTCTGGTGTCGGTAGACTTGCTCATTTCTACATTGAGGTGCATGTTCCTTCCCTTTAAATACTCATCCTTTTATTGCCCCTTGATATCAGAGTTAGGGCATCACATGAGGTTTGAGAAAAATAGTGATAGAAAGTTATATGAATTTTATTTCAGACCAGCAAATAGGAACAATATATAGTATTTGATTTTAAAAGAGGTACCGGGACTGCTTAATTAGGAATACAAACTTACAGGGAAGTAGTTCAGTTCAATTCATCATTGCCTGGGCACCTCCTGGGTTTGGTAATGTGGTTGAGTAAGCATGCTATCTGCTTGAGTGAGTACACCGTGGGTCGATATGGAGGTTTTATCACCAGCGAGGGGCAAAATACGAACCAGTCTTCAGTCTTGATGAGTTGCCAGACGCATCATCCACTTTGTGAAATGAATCAGCATGAATTAATAAAAGGAAGCCCACTGGATTCTACTGACACAGCAGATGATGATGACTTTCCCAAGTACACCTGGAACACGAGGTAACAAGGGTGCGTGCCATGGCTTTTCATTTATACACTTTGGTCAAGGCTCAAGAACTTTGGGGGTTTGACAAACCATAGCAGTTGGGAACTTAGCACATTGACAACCAGTGACTCTGCAATCTACACATGAAGACTTCCCAATATTTCATTGTATGTTAATGACATCATTGTGATGTAGTTTTGATCATGTCCCTTTTTTAAAAAATATTTTCTTAGTTGTTGATGGACCCTTATTTATTTATATGTGGTGCTGAGAATCAAACCCAGTGCCTCACATATGCTAGGCGAGTGCCATACCACTGAGTCACAACCCCAGCCCCTGATCATGTACCTTTTACAGATGTGCAACCAGGATTCAAAGATATAAAGTCTTCATTACACTTTCTATAGCAACGATCACTGTGGAAATGCAAAATTTTCTAAAATTCTTGACATTATGTTTGTCAGGCATTTAATCAGCACCCTCTGTGTGAAGGGTATTGTATATCTGGAAATGTGACAGAAATGAAGGCGATGTGATTATTCTCTGGTCCATAATTAGTAAAATAGGAGACAGCGTGGAAGAAAGATTTGATCATGGAAATTATAGGACGGAATAGAAAACGTTTGACATCGCAGAGAAAACAGTGTGCCAGGGATCAGAGAAGCAAGAAAGAAATTTTTAGGGTAACAGTAGAGTTTCACGGAACAGACTGCAATTTAAAAAGAACTTGGAAAATGGGTGGATTTTGATGCCTGGTGTAACAGGCAAAGAGAAGGCAGAGAGGAGGCAACAAGTTGCAGGAGAAGTTTTCAGAGTCCAGTCATTTGGTTTGACGGATCCCCTGGAATGGTCAGCAGGCTGGAAGAGGACCACCAGAGGAAGCTTTCAAGTTGCTGAGTGAAGAGGAGCAACTCCACAGTTTCTAAAAATGACTGTCCCTAATAATAACAGACATTGGAAAATGAACTGTTACACTGAGAGAGATTATTTCTTGTGCACTTTGCAGTTTTAAAAATTTAGGAAACTTCAGTGCTGCTTGATCCAATCCAGTGATATTTGTGTTTAGAACAAGTTTATGAACTTATAGTTCAATATGGTCATTTTATACTTGGCTATTATAGCGTTTCATGCAAAATAATGAAGTCCATAAATTCCATCCTGGAAGCCTCTAGGTGGCCTCTCAGTGATCTCTGACTGCACACCGTCTCTTTCTATGCTCCTCCTCTTCTTACACTGATGCCAAGACTCTGTTTCATACATGTTCCAGCCTTATTCCCATTGCCTGTCCTTCACGGTTTGTCTGCTTCTGTACACAGGAGGTATGACATGGAGGAATTAAATGTTCAACACAATAGAATGGCTATTTTGGGGGGGAGTTACTTCAGTAAGCTGATTTTCTCCTCTTGGATAAGCATCATGTGAACCAAGCCCTGAAGACAGGAATACCTCTCCAAGCTCAGTTCATTTGGATATTAGTTTGTAAGGTGGTTGACATGCAACTGGTTTGCTTTAGCTAATTATTGTGTTGCACTTTTAGAATAAGACTTTTTCATCCCTGTCAACTGTGGGCTTTTGTTAAATAGAGGATATGGAGCATATTAGGTATTTATTCAACTGTAGTAGTTATTGTGGTTTTCCCCTCATTGCTTTAATTTCTTTCTTCATCCTTCCATTTTGAATTTCAGGGTAGAATTTTAAAGGAACACTCACTTTTAAATATTTTGAAATTTTAAAAACTGAGCATTTTATTCGTATTACAAATAGTGCTTACCTACACATTTCACCTGTCTTACATAAAAACAGATCCATACAGTAGGTTGAATAATGCCCTCTCTCTGCAAAGCATGTCTAATCCCTAGAGCTGTGATCCTGCGAACTTGTTACCTTACATGGCAAAAGGGTTTTGACCGATGGATTATACTCAGGACTTTGATATAGAGAGGTTATTCTGGATTTCTCAACTGTGGACAGGCAGAGAGAAGTGACCCAGGGGAAAGGTACAGGGAGATATAATTTTGCTATTCTTGAAGATGGAGGAAGGAGGCCATGAGCCCGAAACAGGGGTGCTCTACAAAAGGGAAAGGGGAAGGAAGCAAACTCTCCCTGGAGCTTCTCAAAGGAACATAGCCCTGCTGACACTGAGTTCAGCCCAGGGAGACCTGTGTTGAACTTTGGGCCTTACGAATTGTAAGGCAATCAACTTCAATGAAAGTTAGTTACAGGGCCCTTCTTTTGATCCACAATAGTAATTAATTACCAACAAACTTTTCAGATCCATGAGACAGTGCTTCCCAAATGCTGCCTGATCAACACAGCCGCCTGTCAGTGTGAGCAGTGGAGAGAATCTGATAGGCTCTTGAGAAAATGTGCTCCCTCTGGTCTCGTTGCGGTCTCTTTCAGAGTGTGGGTCGCGAAGCAGAAAGGCATCTCCCTCCTTCCCTCTCTGTCCTTATTCTGACATAATTAAAACATGAGAGCAAATGTCACCATTCCTTTTTTCTTTCTGAAAGTTAACATTTTCCTTTGTTCTGCAATGCGTTTGTAACCCAGAATTTGGGGTTTTTCACATGTGGAAATCAGAAGTCGATGACTTTGACTTCAGGCATGCTGTGTTGATGCTTCTTGTTGCTCAGGATGGAATCATGAGGAAAGAATTTTCTTGTCCTTTTCTTTCCTCTCTTTGATCCATACTTTAATTTTTTGTCTTTTCCTTATCTCTCTGGAAATTTAGGATACATTCTATGTCATAGAATCCTACAATGTCGTTTCAAAATCATTCTTCCCCTTGAGGAGCCCCTGCAGTGCTTAGTCTTCCTCTTGGTAACAGTCTCAGTCCTGGGACGTCTGGGTAGTCCAGTGTCTAGTTGTCACATGGGCAGGATGCATGGCATGTCACCAAGTTCCTGGGGATATCTGAGTTAGGTATGCATATGGCGGTCACATTCATATTTACCCAAACTCTTGCTAGGCTCTTTCCTGTTCTTAGAGGTCCTGAATTTCTTGCTAGTCATTTTGATGTTGACATAAGTATTTCAATGGGCCCATCTTTAAATGAAAGAATTGGCACTGAACTTGGGGCCAGTGATTCTCAAATTTCAGAGAGTCTCAGAATCATCTGAATGAGTTGTTAAAACCCATCCCTATCTCTGTCATCTCTCTTTCTCAATCCCCCATGTATACATCTCTATCCCAGTTAAGCCAGGTGGCTGTTTGTCTTCTGCTCCTGTTAGAAATTAATCCTCTGAATTTAAGACCTTAATTTATAAAACATGAGGTGATCTCTCTCATCTTGACCTTCTCCCCATCCCCACCCATCTTTTCTAATTCATCTTCCCTTTACATACTGTACATTCTCCTATGCTAGCCTAGTCTTTGGTGCATCTTCCTAGACATATACACATAGTACTTGAGATCTCAAAGTATTGGTGACAGGCAGGTCAGATGTCATAAATTTACATGCATGGAGTAGCTGCTGTTTCACCTGGGACACCAGCAGAGAGGAGAGTGTGGTGTTCACCCAATGTTCACCCTGACTTGAGAGAAATATACTAGAGTAAAGGAACTTAAATAACTATAAAATGCCAAGAAAATATTAAGATGTTATGACAAAAATCCAGTTTCCTTCTCTGTGACACTAGGGAAAGAAGCTCAGAATAACTGGAGCTGGGAGAAATGAAAACTTTTCATGCAATGCATGTGAAAACACTGGGATTGGGGCCAGAGGCAGCAGGTGATGGTCTGTCCTGGGTCAATCAGTGGGCCTGCTGCAATGACTCCCAAGGCAGGTGCTCAGTGAGCAGGGTCACACTTATTCCAAGACCGCATGTGCCTGTTCAGTCACATACAGTCTAGAGCCCAAGATAAGTGAAAACTAGGCTGGAAACTATGGATCTGTGCTGAAAAGTGTCTGGGGTCACACAGAGAGACCCATCTAGCAGGCTTACCTGTAAATAAAGTTATCTGATATCTTTGTACCCCTCTCCATCCAAACACATGCCTGCAAATAAAAAATAAGTAAACAATCCAAAAAGGAGCCACACTTCTCCTCTACCTCCTCTTCCTGTGCCCAGTTCTGATTTCACCCTGAGTGTCATTAGAGCATTGATTCTGACGTAGACTTTGAAAACACACCCATGCAATGGGATGGAGGGCTGTGTTTAACTGATTATTTAGTCTGGCATCAGAGAGCCCGACCTGACCTCCCTGTATTATGTCAGCTCCTTAGAATACATTGAACAAGTTCCAGTATGAATTCGTTATCCATGAGTAATAGCATGGTGGAGTAGAACGACCACCTAGATGGAGTTAGACACTGGGGTCCAAAGTTTGCCCTACATACTTGACTTTGTGATGCTTAGCAACCTCTATTGTAAAATAGAACAACAATGGTGACCTCAAAGGTTTAAGAATTAAGTGGAATTCTGTTTGCCAAGAACCTAGGTGCCATGCTGGACTCTGGTGGAGCTCTGGGGTGCTGGTAATTTATTTGTAAAGCATCCTGGCATAGCCACAGGCAATGTTCCAACAGTCCTGTGGGGAGAAGGGCAGGACCACTTTCTGTTTTTAACTAAAAATGGAATATTTGTTTATCATGGGTATGTTTGCATTTGTTTTGATTTTTATAAATGTATTGAAATGTTGTCTTAATTATTGGGTTTTTGGCACCCCACGTAATTTTGTGCTCAAAGATGGTGTCCAACCCTCACTGCAGCCTTGGTTAGGGGAAGAGATGGGAGAAAGGATGCTTTCCTTCTTTCACATATGAAAAGTTTAGATGTGGAGAGAAATGGAGCCACCATCATCCTCTGTTTGTCCCAACAGCCAGTAATATGATGAAGCTGGCTGTACAAATCACCTGCCTCATGGCAAAGCTTCTGACTCCTGAGAGCCTTCCCAGTCATTGTTCCCTCCGCAGCAAAAGGAAGCCCTGTGTCTCCATGAGATGCTCCGGCTGACTCGGAGCAAGATGACTTGTCATACTCCATTGAGTCAGCGCTATCTTATTGTGTGGTGTCCTGGAGTCCTGGGCTCCTGGAGGGCGCCATCTCTAGGGAAATTGAGTCGTAGCTTCTGCATTATCATCCTCTCCTTTTGTATCTGCCGCCACATTACACAATCATCTCCATTCCTGCTGTTAGATAAAATAGTGCCTTGATCCCAGAATGAGGGAAGGCACAGCTGTTGAAGTCAGGGCAAGAGCAGAGCTTGCATTTTCCTCTGATAGGTGGTCCTCACTTTTCTAGGCTCTTTCTCCTGAGATGCAGCATTTTGCTATGAATGGCTCTTCAGGCAGACGGCGTGCTGACACCACACAATGCACAGCCCCCGCCTCCCCACGCTGCACCACTCTGCTGATGAGCAGAGCTCCTGGAAACTGTGCATTTCAAATGCACTGAATGGCAATTGTGAAATTGTTTTAATGTCTGTGTTTTGCTGAATCCAAATGATTCTTTTGAAAAGAGGCTTAAAAATTGATTTAAGTGCCTTAGAAACAGTGAGTGTTCTCGCTGAATAGACATTGCATTTTAATATAACTAAGTGCCAGGTTTTCCTTTCCTTTCTTAAGCATATATTTCAGCACAGATAGTTCAGATCTTGCCCTGAAATGGTCTTCACAAATCAAAAAAAAGTAATGCTGATATGAAATTCTAAGTATATAAGCCTTTTACATCCCTCTCAATTTTCCGAAGGCATCATGTATGTGTGAAGAGCATACACCAGTGTGTAGGCGAGATATTGATCAGGCTCTGTTAAAATTGGTGTTCTTTTAAAGTGCAGAATGCTTTTTATTTTTCTCGTAGGAATTGGTCCAACTTAAACATTCTCTCATCAGGCACCCCATTAACCATTTACTTTCGTGATGATCCTTTTATTTCATTTGTGTTCTGTTATATGACCTTGTCACTGTTTGGTGCACTGTGGTTTCACAAGGTTAGTTACATCACATGTGATTCAAAATGTTGTGTCGATCAGATTATGCCTGAAATGCAATAAATCGTAACACCGATCATGATGAGACTGTGATTATTAGCACAAATATTCATGGAAAGTCTTTTAAAGTCACATGTATTTGCAGATTTTGTGGTTGTAAGACATTTTGAAAATGTATGAGGGGATTCAAGAAAAGCAAATACAGAGTCGGGGTCAAGTGAGGTCTTGATTGTTGTCATTACGTTTATTCTTCTGAAGAATTTTGGACCAAAGCTGGCCTCCACGAGTTCCTAATTACTATTCCTTCTCAGGTAGATTTCATAAAGAAAATTCCCAGGAAATAGAAGCTTGTCTGGTTAGAGGAGACAGTCTGGGAGGAAATGAGGAGTCACATCTGGGACTACTGGTGGCTTCCTGTGGGGACTTTCCTCATGGATGGCCTCTGATGGATGCCATCTGATGTGGCTTTGACAACACATCTTTAAGGGATGGCAGTGTTCCTGGAGAGGGGTAGAAAGTCAGGGACATCATCTGCCCCATGCCTAGCTCCCCACCAAACCGCATGGCTCTTGCACACGAGTGTCACATGCAACACATCCCCACCGGGTACAAGCACTCAGGCACACACACCAAGTGCAACCAGGCAACCAACGCAGTCCAGAAGAGCAGATTCTATACAGAAATCTCTCCAGTTCCAGCAAGGGGAAAATGCACAGTTTCTCAAGACGCCTGAAGGCCTGATCGGCTTGCTCTTCCTCCACTGCCTTACTGTGGCTGCTCTCTCAACTTTCATCCAAGTTTTGTTTTTATTTTCTGCAAAATTCCTCCAGCAGAATGCCTGGCCATGTAGCTCAGTGGTAGAGGGCTTGCCCAGAATGTGTGAGGCTCTGGGTTCTAGTCTTAGCAACACTGTTAAACACAAGAAGAAGAAAGAAAGAAAAGAGAAATCAAATGCCCCCAGCTCTCCCCCGACCTTCTTGCTTCCTTTCTCTCTCTACTTCTTCCTTTTCTCAGTCACAGAGCCCAGGAACTAGCCAGACACAGCAGGGCTTCTGGGAGAAGAAGAAGCCATTGAAGGCAGTTCAAGGGGAGCCATGCTTAGTGGGCAGAGGAGAGGAAAGGTGGAAAGGAGCTGAGCCTCGGGAAGGCTTCTTCTCCGGAAGCGTGAGCTCCTGCAAGGGCCTGGTGGTGCCAGCTGGGAGTTGTGAGAGATGTGGACCCAGAGAAGCTTCCCAGTGAAGCTTCATTATCTTCCCTTGGCAAAAATGGAGTTTTTGTGAATTTTATGCAGATATTATAAATTCAGTCTCTCCTCATCATTTTTATGATTCTGTTGCCAGGAAGATAATGAGCAGATTTATAATTTTGGAAATGAACAACAGACCATGTTAATTTCATTGTTATTTAAAAAAAAAAACTCTGAAAACAAATGAATAAAAACCTCATTACCATTATTCTTGTTTAATGTTTTAGTCTTCCATGAAATATTCTATTAAATATTCATTTGAAAAAATTCAGCAATGGAGTTTTGTTATAGGCTCTGTGTCCGCTTTTGACCTCAAAGACAAAAAATTTTTCAAGATCATGTGAGACCCATATATGGGTTCCAAGCTATTCAAATAAGTTCAAAATTGAGTGCCAATATTGATGTTTTACATTCTTTTTGGTACTGTTGATAGAACCCAAAGGTGCTTAACCATTGAACCACACCCCAGACCTTTAATTTTTATTTTGAGACAGGGTCTGATTGCTCAGGGCCTCCCTAAGTGGCTGAGGCTGACCTCAAACTTTGATCCTCCTGCATCAGCCTCCCAAGTTGCTAGGATTTGAGCCACCATACCCAGTTTGTTATGCTGCTGCTGCTTCTAATCCTCCTCATCCTCATCCTCCTCCTCCTCCTCCTCCTCCTCCTCCTCCTCCTCCTTCTTCTTCTTCTTCTTCTTCTCCGATGTCCTATGGCTTCATTGAATGCTTTCTTGGACTTTAGTCATAATCCAATCAAATAAGACAATGTACTTTTTGGTCTATAATCTCTAGAGGAATATTTACAATTCTAATTCATAATAAAAATTAAATGTGCCAAAATTTACCAAAATATCACTAAATTGGGAATAAGAGGAAGAACTTCTAGTGAAGAAAGTATGGGCTTCATGTTACCTAAGATCCGAGTTCTAATCGCAACGATCTATAAAAACATGGCAATTATTTAACATTTCTTAGCCACCAGTCTCATGAGTGCCTAAGGACACTTACTTCACTGTGAGGAATGACTGATATGTGGCTACCTGCCAGCTACACCGCCTCATTCTAATATTGTGCAATTAAAAATGTTTTTAGGCAGAAACTATTCTGTTTAGGGTCTTTTTCATAACCTGGATTCCAGTTATAAAATATGCAAAGTGAGTATATCAGTAGAAGAAAATTCACCAGCATGTATATTCTTCGTGGGTGGTTATATAACATGACGGGGCACAAAACACTTGGAGATCCATGAATGTAAAACATGAACATTTTTGCTACTTATGATTTTTATGTAACTATATGGGAGGCATGGAAACCAATTTTATTTTGACTTTTGTTATAAAGCTGTTGCCAAACACCCTGTGTTTAAGTCGGGGTTCACGGGGAGATAGTATTGTCTACTGCATTTCTTTCTAACTTGGATCTTAATATTTTCCTGTAAGATCAGAATCACAATGTGATCCCACTGACCCTCACGCTGCGCGTTCACTTACTAGTTATGTTCGATTGAGAATTAGCTTAGGACCTGGGCTGCTGTGGGGGTGAGATGAACATTGGCTTTGAGGGAAGGGATGTGGGCCTGGAAAAGAGCTGACAGAGCTTTGCATTTGCTTCTCTGGGCACCTAGTCTTCCCCAAGGACCCTTGCAGAACTCAGCCTGGCTGGTGAGAGGCAAGATAGGGATCAGCCCCAGACCTCAGTGAAGTTGGATCCCTGAGCTCACCTTGAAATGGCTCTTATTTTTCAAGATTTTACAAAAAAGATCATAAATCATCTTAGGGCACTTTTTTGGGCTGTCACCATGGCATTGCTGTTAATCTCTCCCTGAATACATGCACCAGCCCTGTCATCACCTGCGTGACCCTCCTAGTTAACCTCCCTCCCCTGTGTCTTTCTGTTGAAGGCCACTTGGCTGCTGGCAGTGTTTTCATTGAGGATACCCAGCTGCCTGCACATACTGCCCCTGGGATTTTCTTCCCTCATCTCTGAAGGCATCTGTTCCCTGGGACACTGATTAGAGAAACAGATTGATGCTCACACCCAGAAGACTTTGCAAAGTCAAGGAGTATGTTTACGTGGCCTCCAATTCGTTTGTCTAAAGATAAATTATCCACGACAAAAGTATGCTCATTTTACTAACAAAGATCATTATTTCATAGGAATTTGGGGACTCAATAAATAATGGCATAATAAGAAAAAAGTTTCAGGCTGAAAATATAACTCAGTTGGTAGAGTGCTTGCCTTGCATGCACAAGGCCCTGGGTTTGATACCCAGTACCACAAAAAAAAAAAAAGAAGAAAAAAATCTTCCCCTGTAGGCTGATCGAGTGTTGCTAAAAATTGTATTAGCACATAACAGCTCTCTAACAAAGAATCCGTCATTCTTATATTTGTTGACCATCTCTCATGATCATAAATTCTATAAAGACAGGAAAAAATATTTATCTTTTGCATTCCTATATTCAAGCATTCAGCCCTGATCCAAATGCCCAGGAGAGGCTCAATATTTGTTAAAGACTGAGCAATCTAGAGCTTTACCCTACAATTATTAGTAAACACTTGTTCTTGACCCCCCCAAGAAAACATTGGTTTTGGTTCCATTTTTCCATTTTAGTCACTGTTTTATATGGATAAATAATGGGAGTGAAGAGTGAGAAATGGTAATTTTGTTTCATAAATTAAATAATCCATATATTTTAAGTTTTTTTCTGTCATTAAATCTCAACGTCAAATATTTCTGTAATGCTTCTCTAGCTTAGGGTCTTTAAAATCATAGAATGAGAGAGCTCCTATGGGCAGTAGAGATCTTCTTATAGTGTTTCTTAAGCTTTGAGTTACCTGTAATGATATGATTCTTGTCCACCAACACACGCAATGTCATAGTGATTTGCATTGTTTCATTTCTCAAAATGAAAAAAAAAAACTTCAAAGATTTTATTGATTTGTTCTCATCTAAGATGAAATGTCAATAATGCAACTTTTTTATTGGTAAATGAATGCTGCTTTCTGTATTATTCCTTCACTTAATTATTCAAAAAAATGCTAAAATACAGAATATGCTTTATATTTTCTGAATTCATAATGACCTTAACATTGCATGCAGAATAAACATTTTAAACTGCTCTGTGACCCCCAGAACTGTCTACAGCTTACAGTAACCAAGCTCCTTATCCTTTGCAAGTCCTCAGATGAACGCTTGTGACATTTTAACAGTTTATTCTAGAAAGGACTGAACATGCTCAGAGGGAACCTAGAAGAGGGACAGTGTATAGATATGGGAATCTAGTTTCTGATGGGATGGAAAAAGTTTTGCATCCTAAGTGATAAAAGGAGAAATACCTGATATTGTGCCTAACAACTTTGCATTACCAAGTCAGACTTTAAAACCCAAGTTCATCTGCTCAAGTAGATCCACCATGCAACTTTAAGGAGAGTCACATGCAAAAGGCAGCACAAGAGGTCTATTCTGCCCTCCTCTCTGATGTGCTTGTGAGTTGATTTTTGGATAATTTCCCAAGGCAGTAAGTTACCATGTGTGCTGTGACAATCACGTCTCTGTTGTTTATGTATAAATCAGGCGCGTTTGATTTCTGCACTGATGAGCTGTAGCTTTCTTGTGCCCAGAGAGGATGTTCTGCAGAACCTTGTCTTCAGCCGAGCACCCATCCCCTGTGGGAAGAGAAGGAGCATTTCTGCCTCATAGAGCCAAAGTCTAGCAAAGACTGTGAGACACCTGGATGCTGTAAACAAGATCAACAGTCTGGGAAATTTTGAGACAAAATAGTTCATCATATGAAATTTGTTTACACCTCCAAGTTTCTCCTTATTTGATCATTGTTTATTCTACAAGAAGGGTACCAGTTATCTAAAACTTTAAAAGAGGATCCCCTAATGCGGAGACTCCAGGACAGGGCAGTGACTCAGTTCCCGCAGGCTTGGAGTTTGGCTTTCACATGGTGTTGGGTGAATGCTTCAGGGAGTGGGAGCACCTGGCAGACAGGAAGCACTTGGTGAAAACTTTAGTTAACTAGGCAACTGGAGCTGAAGGACCACAGGCTGGGTGTGTACAAGCAACAGAAATGTGCTTCCTGGAGCTCTGGAGGCTCAAATTCAAGATCAAGTCAGCAGCAGGTTCCTATCTGGTAAGGACTTGCTTTTTGGTTCCTAGGTGGCTCTTTCTCATGGTGTCCTCCCCTAGTGGAAGAAGAAAATACGCTCCTTTGGGTCTCTTCTGTAAGAACACTAACTGGCATGCCCCAATCATCTCCCAAAGGACCTTGCCTCTTAATACCCTCATGGTCAGGATCAGGTTTCAACACTGAAGTTGTGGGTTGACACGGACATTCAGAGCGTGGCAGGCAGGAAGAAAGGGAGTTCTGATGGACTCCCTCTCCTTGACTTCCTCCCTTTGGGTGGTTTACTAGTGACAGCAGAGTTGGGTTGTACCAGAAAATTAAGGAGATGAGAGATCTAAGTGTGCTTCGAGTCAGGTCATACCAAACCAAAACCCAGAACTGTACATACTCTGTCAAATAAAGGGTGAAGAATAATCAGAGATCATAAATTCCTTCCATTAGTTTTGCTATTAGTTTTGATGACAGTCCCTCAGATCATCACCTCCTTGGACACACAACAGTAAGAGTCATTGAGAGATGTTGCTGCAGACTTTGGTAGCCTGGCCTGCAATGAGTGCGTGGGTCTTGAGGGTAGATCCTGAGGGTGGCCCAGCAGCCCACGTCAACCATGAGAACACACCGTGCACCCACATCTGAAGTCTGTCCATAGCTTGAATATTCTTTTCTCAAAGAGGCTTTCGGTGTCAGAAAAAGTCATGCTAAGCCGATCAAAGCATGGCTAGTTTAATCAATGAGATGGCCATAAGCTTACATTTCCAGAAATTCTCATGCAGATCTAACATTCCTCACAGATTTGGGGAAATTCCTTTGCCATTTTTGACATTTATTTTTATGTGAGCAATGGAAAAACTGGACGGATTCAAGATAGGTGCCACCTGTGGGGGATAGTATGTAAAGCATCACTGGGATCATCTTTTCTGTTAGCCATTTAGGAACATAGAAAGGACGTAGGTCAGAGGAAATCTTTTTACCTATCCTCTTTCCTTCTTGTGAATCTTCATTTATTCTGAAGAAAGAAGAACATTTGTGTCTGTCACTCTCTTACCATCTTTTAAGAATATGTGTGTATACATGTTTCTTCTTATTTCCCAGGTGGGATGGATACCTGCCAATTTAGAGAGATGATTTGTTGGTTACTCTTATTAGAAAGTCTGATTTTCAATCCAGCTTTGATTTGGGAATTGAGAAGTAAGTGAAGGAAAGATAGCCTGGGCTGAGCAATAGACAGGTGAATTGCTCTTCAGGTTTTGGTTCTGATGGCTGGGTTTGCCAGTCTCCTACAGTCAGTAGAAAGACAACTCAAACTGTTTATAAATAGAATCTAAATCTAGCTACTGATAGAATTTGTCATGGAAGTCTTTCACTGAGTTTGATTCAATGTGAATTTTGGTTGTTATGTAGTGGGGATTGTGTTTTCTCACTCAAATTGACTTTTAGAATGATTTCTTACATAAGTAATAACAAAGCAAGAAACAAACAAACCCTGAAGCTTTCCTGTGTACTTCTCTGCCCAGTGACCTTGAGAGTTTTAATTCTAATTATTAAACGTTCTTATTGTTTTTGCTGATTGATATTCACTTTATTAAGAACTGTAAAATATATACAGAATATAAACAATAATATTGAACATCAAACTCATACTTCTATGTTAAGTACAATGATCAACTTTTACAAAAATGCTTTTTCTAAAACATTCCTCATATTATGCTTAAGAATCTTCCAAGAAATTAAATAGAAAGAAAACACATCCCAACTCTTTATATGAAGTTAATATGGCACTAATATCAAAGCAAAAAGACATCATAAGGAAAGAAATCTGATATCCCTTATAGATGGGATAATTCTCAAAGAAAAATGAGTGAACTTAATCTAGCGCATAGAAAAAGGAATATACATCATGTACAAATAGAAGTTATCCCAGGAATACATGTTTGCTTTAAGATATAAAAGTTAATCAGTTTAAGATAGCATAAAAATAAAGAACAAAAAAATCACATGCTCAACTCAATCAATGCAGAAAAAACATTGGACAAAATCCAATATCTTTTTATGACAAAAATTAAACTAAAAATAGAGGATAATTTTTTTAATTTGATAGGTGGACTATGCCTATAAAAACTCCACCAAACTATCTCACTTATTGATGAAAGATTGAATGATTTCCCCACATGATCTGTAATAAAACAAGGATGTCTGTTCTCTCCACTTCATTCAATGTTGTATTTTAAAAAATAAAATTCTAATTGCAAATGACATGATCTAGTATATAGAAAATACTAAGTAATTCACACCTGTATGCAAGATTATTAGAACGAATGTGTTTTAATAACACATTAGACCTTAACTTCATCAAAGTTGCAGGATACAAACTTCATATACAAAAATCAGCTTTATTTCTATACACTAGCAATGAAAAATCTCAGAGTGAAATTAAGAAACTTTCATTTATAGCATCACCACAACAAAATACTTAGGAATAAATTGAACAAAAGAAGTGCAAGTCATACCTTGAAAAAAATCACAAAATGTCATCAAAATATTTATACAATACCTATGAAAATGCAAGGACACCCCATGATCATAGATTGAAAAATTAATATTCTTAAAATATCATACTATCTAAAGCAATCTGCAGATTTACTGTAATCTCTATCAAAATTCCATTTATTTTCCATTTTTGTAGCAATTAACAAACTGATCCCAAGTTCATAGGGAAATGCAAGGGACCCAGAAGAACCAACAGTCTTAAAAAAGAATAAAGTTGGGGGATTTGTATTTCTAGGTGACAAAAATTACTATAAAGCAACACTAATCAAGACTGTATGGTACTAGAACATGGTCAGCAGGGGTGGGAAAAATACATTAGTATTACTGAACTGAGAGCCCAAAAGTAAACCCTTATTTTCATGGTCTATTAAATTTTGACATGAATACCATGACAATTCAATGGGGGAAAGAACAGTATTTTAATATATGGTGTTGGAGCAACTGGGCAGCAATACACAAAAGACTAAAGTTGTTCTCCTACCTCACACCATATACAAATATTAATTCAAAATGAATCATAGACCTAAACTATAAAATTCTCAGAAAAAAAGAGGTTAAATCTTCATAATGTTAAATTAGGCAATTTCCTAATTTAACATTAGGAAAATTCAAGTCACCAAACATAAATTATATAGATTTAACTTCATCAAAACTGAAAACATTTGTGCTTCAAAGGGCACCATTAAAAAGGTGAAATGGCGTCTCATATTATAGGAAAAAAATATTTGCAAGTTACCTGTCTGGTGAGAGATTTGTACCCAGAATATATAAAAACACAATGTTTAAAAGACATATAACCTAATTAAAAATAGAGAAAATATTTGAATAGATATTTCTTCACAAAAACTATAACAATGACCAATAATTACAAAACCAAAACATGTTGTTCAACATCATTGGTCATTGGAGACATGTAAGTACAAACTACATCAAAATACCACTTTCCACTCCTAGGATGCCCAAGATTAAAAATTGCAACAAAAATAAACATTGGCAAGAATGTGGAGAAATTGGAACCCTCGTACATTGCTGGTGGAATTGTGAAATGGTGTAGAAAATCCGGAAAACATTTTCTTGACTCCCCACAGTGTCAAGCATGGGGTTACCATAACCCAGCGATTCCATTCCTAGTATAATTTTTATACACTCAACAAATAAAAAACATATCTATGCAAAACTCATACATGAATTTTCATTATCAGTGTTATTTATAATATTCAAGACGTGGAGACAACCCAAATATCCATCAACTGATAAATGGATAAATGCAATGTGGTATATCCACACAATGGAATAAAAAGGAATAAAAAGGTCTTGTTCTTTGAGCCTAACTACCCTCCCTCCTGATTTCTCATTTGTCTCCTGCCACTGGGACCATTCTTCAAACCCCTGGGCAATCCCCATGTTCATCATCTTGTTCTCTCCCTTATTTATGCACCTGAGTGCTTACTGAGCCCACCATTGCATGGATGAAACTTGAAAAATCTATGCTAAATGAAAGAAGACCAACATGAAAATTCACATACGATATGATTCTGTCCATATGAATTGCCCAGTATTGGAAAGTCCATGGAGACAAAGTCGACAAGAGGTTGTCCCAGGCTAGGGGAAGGGAAGAGTGAGTGGTGACTGCTGAGGAGTACGTGGTTTTCTCTTGTGCTGATGAAAATTGTCTGAAATTAGGAAAGAGTGATTTTGCACAACTCTGAGATACTATGAAAGAACACAGAATTACATATTTTGAAATGGTGAATTTTATGGCATATGAATTTCATCTCCACAAAACTGTTACAGGAATAATTTAAGTGTTCCACATTCTGAGATGTCTTATGTTATCATTTTTTAAAATCAAAAAGTCTTTCTCACCATTAAGAATCTGCAGCACTTTGGTTCATAGCTAAGTAAAGTGAATGGAGAATCACATTATTCTTTAAGCTCAACTATGGGCTTGCTTCTTACCAGGTATGTAACCTGGAGAAAGTGCTCTGGACTAATTCATTCATCTAAACAAATGAGATTTGGGAGGCTGATATTACGATTAAAATATGACACTTGCTCTCCTTAGTAGTCACCTGGTGGTCTTCTAAGCACTCCCCAGCACAGGGAGTCACATAAAATATTTTACTTCTCACACTGTTTCCCCATCAACTACAAGAGCCCTGCCCTTTTCTCTTTCCTTCTTGTTAGCACAAAACTTCACAAAGGAGGTTCCTCTGATCTGTTCATAGATTGAAAATCTTGCTTAAAATATCAAAATGGAAATAGTTAAATTTTAGTGCGCATTGTGAAAAGTGACACGGAAAAACACTTAAATAGATCCAAAGCTGATATAGAGGCTTTATAGTTTTCTCTTTTTCACAATTTAAAATGGAACTTAACATGTATCTTACCTGAGTGCTCTTTTACTAGGATATAATTCTTACCATCTTGTGCCACTTACAATCTTTTCAGTGAGTACCTTCTTTGCCTTTCATTTGGATGTTAAGCTGAGCAAATGTATTGCTACCTGAGTCTGTGCCAACCATTTATTATCTCTCAGCTTCCTGCCATTAATGTATGATTCTCCAGCCATCTTCATGCCAACCCAGGAAGAAGATTTGGTTCCTCTGAGCAGATGGAGTGAGGGGAAAATAGAACAGCAACAGAAAAGGGAGGTGGATGTTGCTCTCTTTCTGAGAGTGTCACTTGCCACCTCATTTGGGTGGGACCCTCGCTCTTATGGTCTAAAGACTTATTTTTGTGGACTTTTAAAAAAGGTTTATTATTAGAAAACGTTCCAACAGCTCTCCCTTTGCTTCCTCTCCGCTCCCTTTCATTTAGAAGAGAAGAGTTCTGGCACCAGAACTGTGTTTGTCTTTTTAGAGTCCTGGGAGAGGCAACCTGCTGTGTCCTCTAAAGAACAGAGGCTTCCCCCTCACTGTGATGAAAAGCAGGCTCTGTGTGACAGTTCAGTGAGACCCCTGATCCAGGAGAACTCTGCTCAATGGCACTCTCAATGTCTGTGGTAGGGGACTCATGAAATTGGGTGGAACCCAGCGAGGGCAGCAGCCAAGCTGGACATAACTAGATGGGTTCCTCTAACTTGGGATTCCCAGTGAATCATGGTATCATCACTGATCCTGGGAACCGGGAAGGTCATTAGTGATCATGGAGTTGGTCCTCATTCATCTTACCTGTGCTCAAAGTCTGGCAATGAGTAGAAAAATGAAGGATGATGGAAGTTACAACTTTCTGCTTTCCTCATTTTGAACTATCTAAAAAAGATCATGCTACCTGTGTGTCAGATGAATGTGTCAGACTTTGAAGACAATGGGTTCAGGGAAATCATCTGGCATGTCTGACAGTGGGTAGTAGGTTTCCATTCTGCGTCACTGTAATTTCCCAGTACATACATATCTGTTGAAGATGGTGGTGCTGTTCTCTGCTTAGTCCAGAGCAAACCGGCTTTCCATGTCTGTTATGGATTGTCCTTCCTTGACTTCAGCTGTGGTCGGGCATCTGGCATCTCTGTTGTGTGACTCAGGGCTGCTGTGGATCGAATTGCAAGGAGACCTTCTCACAGCAGGACAAAGCCATACAAGGGTGAGACTCAGAGTTCTCAAAAAGAGCTCTTTCCCTCCCATCATGTTTCCTTAGAATTAGGAGGTGGGGTGATATCCACCATTAAGTCTGCTGCCACCAGACCATCACTATTTACTTTCATTTAAAAGCATCTGCTTTTCTAAGATGTTGCCATTTGGTATTTCACCCTTCTCTTAGTCCCAACCTAAAGACTACCATTTTCTTTTCTTCATTTGCCCAAGACTTCGGCAGCAGTCTTGCAGACTTCTGAACCCAGTTCTGCTTTATTTCTCCTGGTGTCTGACCACACAGGCCTGACCTGTTCTTTGACTCCCTCCTCTCTAATGTCTCCCTCCATTTTACATACAACCAATATTCATACCCTACCCTTGCCATTGTTGGAAAAATCCACTTCAAAACCACTAATTAAAACACCTTCATCACTGATAGCCTGCTCTCCTCCCACCTTCCTCGATGTCTTCTCCCAGAAGGCAGAGGGAGGCAGGTGATTGGCATGGGCCCTCACAGCCTTGCCTGGAAGGAGGGTCTGTAGAACCAAATGTCTGGGGTTCATACAGCAGCAGAGATAATAAATCCTACTGGTTGATTGGTAGTGCAAGAGATTTTGCTATCCTATTCTGAGGAAGGGTGGGAGCGATTCCAGTCCAGTTGGAGCTATAAATGCTAACCTGGAATGAATTAAAATATGAGGACAGGATTTGACCAACTAATTATATTCTCAAAATCATCATGACCATGTCAGGTGGGCTCATCACAAATCTAAGCATATTGTCATGATGCTTTGTAAAATGTCTTGAGTTAAAACAGTCTTCCTCTTATCATCTTGTATTTCTAGAGGATTGATGCATAAGGAAGTAATTGAAGTATTTGAATGTGGTAAATTATAATGATACTTACCCTCAGCTTTACCTGAGCATGAGATTCATTGAAGGCATTCATAAAACATGGGTGCTTGAGCCCCATTCTTAGAGATTCCAATTCAGCAGATCTGGAATGTCTTCTGATAATTCCGATGCACCACTTTTAAAAAGAGCTGCCATGTTTGAAAATGTTGCTTAGTGTGGCCTATATAGATTTGTGCAGATTTTGCTTCTATAATAAAACCTCCTAGGAAATCAGTGGCTGTAATGAACTGATCTCAGTTCTCTCACATTGCTCCTTGTTTCTTCTATGTGGCCTTGCTCAATTTTTAAAAAATGTTTTTTAATGTTTGAAAATGTTTGAATTTCAAAGTCCTTTCAAATTATTCTGATAGGTTTGTAAAACTTTCTAAATAAATGTAGTCATATATATTATAATGTGGAAAGAAAGAATCAGTAGTTTTCCTTAGTTTCTGTAAACCTCAATGTTCTCATTTGCAAAATTATATAGATTAAAACTGAACTGCCTCCCAGTGTCATTTTGATGATTAAATGAATCAAAATATTTAAAATGATGCTTCGACTTATATTGGCCACTCAAATGTTAGTTATTATTTATGAAAATAATGAATTTCATTTTCTTTTATTGAAAAGGGATACTATTTATGCCCAAATCCACCTAACAGTCTTGCAAATAAACTTTGGAAGGAAGGGCTAACAGTTCTACATTCTGTCAGCTCATCTTCTATGACAAATGATGCATCAGATTTGAGGGAATATTTCCATTTGTTTTAGTGAACTCTTTAATATTTAGTACACTACTTGCTGAGAATGCTATTGAAGCTTAAGACTACACTTGAACTAAGACTATTTTAAAAGTCTGTAGGGGGAGAAAAACAAACTGTGTCTTTTAGGCATTTTTTTTTTTCCATTTAGGGAACAGCATGCATTGAGCTCTTAGGTTTGTTAACTCTTGCTTTAGGATCTTTGGAAACTAGCACAGAAGGTACTGCTCTTGTTACCCCATCCTCCAGGCCTTGATCCCTGGGGAATTTATAATCTGGACTTGATACTGAACCATCACCCCCATATTGATGTAAAGAAAGGAATCTGTGACCAACAGTCCATGTACCTTATCCAGGGATAAAAGATTTAGAAAAAGTCTATCACAAATTCCCTTCAGAAGAATTGCTCTAAATGCCATCTATGCACAAGGACAATTAATTTGTAACTGGAGTACAAGTTTTTATTGCTAGTCTTAAAGGTAATTGATGCTTGACTTTATTCTTGTGCTCTGAATTTGTTGGTATCTAATCATTTGCAAATATTGGGCTTGTGATGTGCTGGAGATTAGCCCCCTAAGATATTCTTAGAGTGGCATGAAAACCAAAAGCAGAAATGCCTACTATTTAGCAAAGCAAGAAAAGAATGAATATATGGTGAATAGGAGTGGGTAGAAATGTCAAGTGCAAACTTTGCTGGCATTCCTTAGCATCAAGTTCAGCAGAAAAAAATAAATTCTTTCTGAATCGATCTGGGCTGCAACCATCCCAGAACCATCCTGTTTTTTTCTTTCATCCATGCAACCATCCGCTCAATACCCAGAACAATCCTGTTTTTTTCTTTCAACACACTATGGTATTATAGTTCCCACTTTGTAACACTCATGCTCTCAGGAGAAGGTGGCATTAGCAAGGACATGGAGCTGGTGAGAGCTGCTACTATCTGAAACACAGCACTTTCCGGCCCAGAGCCTCTCATGAGATGTATTTTGAAAAGGACAGGTCTTGCTGCTAAATTCTAAAGCTTCCCCATTTCCCCACCTGTTGCATTGCAAAGAAGGACTCTCTCCCAGGACTTTCAAGATCAAAGTTTTTACTAGTCCTCTCCCACTGGTGACTGGTTATGAATGATCTATAAGTAGGTGAGATTTCACGGCATATCAAGGTTGTTGAATAGGTGAAAATGACTTTTTCCATTTGAAAAGTTTACTACAGGCTGCTTTTTGCATTTTGTGCATGCCAGTCAACAACAACAACCACAATCAGAAGAGATAAAAAGAGAGTGTGACCCAAGCCTAGGAGATTTAAAGGTCTGCGGCTTGGGCTCTCTTCCTCTCCAAGGTCACACAGTCTATCAGGTTCAACACTTCGACTCTGGAGTCAGGCTGCCCAGGTTCCAATCCTGGCTCTACCCTCTCAGATTTTGACCTCAGGAATGTTTTATAGCTACTCTGCACTATATTCACTTCATGTTTAAAATGGGACTTTCATAAATTCTTTAAATTCTTGTGCAAATTAAATTTCTCAGTACATTCAAAGCACATAGCAAGTCGGAGGCATTCACTCACCATGGGCTCGGGAGCTTCCTTTCTGTTGGGAGCCTCCTCTGGAACCCCAGATCTGCTTCTTACACGATGTTGGACTCTAGGCCAGGTCCTGTTGCCTCAGCACCTGAAGAGACCTTCAGTTACAAAACACACAAAGTGCTTGTCTGATTCTAAGGATGGAACCAGATGTCATGTGTGACAACCTTGTCTGGAGTGGTGGACTGTGACACAAGTACATGTCAAAACTAAAACCTTCCAAATAGTGCTTCTGCAGTGAGACCTGGAGGGGAGACGGTTACCGTGGGAAACTACTCACTCTCTCAGTTGTCAAGTGGTGTGGCTGACGGATCCCTTAAGAGTTGCACAATTCCTTTGGGGTTCAGGATCTGTTTATGAATTCATGTTTCGTTGGGAGATTTCGAGCATCTCAGAATGTGTGACAAGAACTTATGATAATACCATTTGAAGATGTCTTTTTCCAAGAAGATGCTCCCTAGAAAAATTGCAGTATATGTGATCAATGGTGTTTCTTAACATCCCTATATTTTTGACATTTATTTCAGTGGTTCCTTAGAAAAGCTGATAAGTCAATTAAAAAAAATAGAGTTTAGCACACTTGAATAGGAAATTCTCGACATGGAAGGCTAAGAGAGCTTTGAATCTGAAAGGTTTCCTTCTCCTGCTGGTCTGTGATGCCATCTTATACCTTTATTCTTCCTCTGAAGGGGTTGTTCATCACACCGTTACCAGGCGTTCAAACCTCAGCTTGCATCAGTTCACTGTTGATCACCTAGCATCAGTTTGAGCAATGGTCACAGATGGGTTTAATGAGGGTGTTGGAGCACCCAGAGGAGGCAGGTCTCCTGCAGGAGTCAGGGTGGGGGCCCAGGATAGAAGGGCTGTAGGAGCCGGGGCTGGGCCCCAGCAGAGCCCTACCCTCACATGCCCCAGTCTAAACCTGGCTCTTCTCCTCCTCTCCCTTGCCTAATTTTGTCAAGTTCCCATGAATTTAGTCTTCCTGCATTTAACTGGTTTTCTTTTACGATATCTCATTTCACTGTAACAGAAATCTGCTGATTTTATCAACTGCTTGTGTTTGTCTGGCTATCTCCCATCATGACTCAAATGCTTTCTCCAAACCACTGGCTTTGGCAGGAGGGCATGTATGAACCCTCTACATGCAGACAAATAACCCAGAGGTGAGTCCCCAGAGCCCGCACAAGCCCTTAAAGATCCAGATTACTACCACAGAGTGGCCATGAGCTGCCCATTAGCATCAGAGACTTCACGTCCTCTTTCCAAACCCGAACACAAAATACGATGGTAGTGAAATTTTAATTTTCCTTCTGTACATGGCACTGGGTGGCTGAAGCCATGGCCTTTCTTCTTCCCTCCCATTCTTTTCTTCTATTGTGTTCACCAGGCACTGTCAGGGCACTAGATGGGTGAGCAAATGAGGCCACATTACAGTCTGCGCAACACTGAATATGATGCTGCCCCTCGTGGCAACAAGGATCATCACTGTTTAATTCCTGTCCTGATTGCATCTCACAATCTCAATAACTAATATTATTTAGGGTGGCAAGAAACCATACATATATTACCACTAATTACCTTCCCCTGTGAAGCCATGAGTGACAGCCAGAGCAAGATGACCTGCCCCATCCCATCCTCAGTTCAACAGTTCTCCACTTAATTCAGATACAGAAAAGCGTTCCCTTGAGGGGTGAAGTGGAGATGGGTGTCTGTAGAATCACTGTGCCTAGTCACATCCCTGCAGAGCATTCTCTGAGAGCTGGGCCACTGAGACCTGGCATTTCTATGGTCTGTCCAGAAGCTCTTCCACAGACTTCCCCTAGCTGGGCGGCTGGGTGTCCTTCACAAAACAGCCTGAAGTGGTCTTCCAGACTTGTTGGCCCTTCAAGCTCTAGCTCTAAGGTCCAGCTAAATATTCATACAGTCCTAAGAACCTGGGCATTGAGAACGAAAGAAAAGGGAAGGAGAGTGGATTGTAGTTTGCAGTTTTAACATGTTGGACAAATTTTGTTGGAAGCTCCATGAGAGAAGGATCAAAGTATGTCACCCTAGTAAATTTCTCTACATAGTTTTTAAAGAGCTATAATAAAAAATAGACAATTAATAATTTTTTTAACAATGGCATCCTAAGTAATTTCCAAAGAAATGAAATATCACAAAGAATGTTTGAGTTTTTAAAATCATGTTCCCATGGAGATAGGACTCTCAGCTTCTCAAAAAGGGCACATCACTAAGATGATATGCTAAAATGAACAATGACACTATTAAAAATAGAAAACCTAGCCTAAGCATATTGACTTCTTAAATTTAGCTTATTGTGATTTACATACACAATTGTGAGAATAAAATCCCACTTGGATTTTCTTATGTGTAGTTTTTTCCACATTCTCTCATTCTTCATCCAACCCAGAGGTGGTTAAGTTGGGCCAGTGCCTGCCACCTGATATATCAGGCATTGTTTCTATCTTTCCCCTGTCTACCCTGGTTGGATGCATAATCTGTAATATAGCTACCTGGCAAGGGGAGCATTGTCATTATAGTCTTTACTTGCTAAAGGGAAAGCTGAAATTGATGAAGTAAACTTATCAAAATATTATAGCTGATGAGTGGGTGAAACCAGGTTTTGAAGTTAAGTGTTCTTGATTATAAAACCTAACATTTTTCCAGAAACTGAGCTATGATCATCTCTCCAGGATTTCATTTCCCCCTGACAATATAAGAAGTGCTTATTAAATGCATATGTTGTTGATAACTAAATTGTTGACTCTATGGAATATCAACACATTTTGCTTTTCTTCTCTGTGTATAACTAAGAACAAGAAATAGAGTGTGGGCAGAGCTGGTTAGATCTGGTTGTGTTACTTGGTGGAATATGCACATCTCTTACCCTAAAATGTGGACCAAACCCGGCTGGAGTGGTTCCGCGGCTCCTTTGCCTGGTGGAGGGACAGCTCCTGCCTTCATGCCACTAGTGCCATATGCTGCTATCTCAATGGTTTGGTTTTAAAGGCTTCGCATCAACTCTATTTTCTGTTTCAAACCCGTTATGTAATATAAACCCACTGTGAGGGAATGTTCTGTTTCTAAACTGAAGTGAGGAACTATGCTATTTCAACCATTCACTTAGTAAAAAGAGAATGGTTCATTTGAAGTGTGAAAGTATCTAAATAGGGCCCAGAGGTAGCAGTAGAACCGTCCTCTCTTTCTCTACTGATCCAAGACTTGACACTTTCCTCCATTTCAACTTGGAAAGTTGTTTTCATCATTCCCAATCCCAGAACTTCGGATCATGAAATTCTATGGTCAACTTTGACTGAGTTTCCTTAAGTCATTGGTAAATACCAGTGTTCTTATGTTCTTTCTGTTTGGTCCCAGAAAGCATGACTAATGAGCACTAGATTACTGAAGTGTACTGCCTGTGCTCAGCAAGGGAGGAGAGGAGACAGCATACTTAGTACTTTAGTTTATTTCCTTCAGAAATCAGTAACCAGTCTATAATCCTCCTAGTTATATATGAGCTGAATATTTTATTAAAATTATTAACATATTGAAATGTTAAAGCAAGATATAACTACATTTTTCAAACATAATAACTGATAATTATGAAAGTGTACAACAGTTCTGAAGCTCATGTCCTGATGGTAGATGTTCAAAATAGTAGACTTCTGATGAAAAATTTTAAATCTCCATAAAAGTTATTTTAAAACATATATTTGGACTCAAACTTTCTATTTCTCAAGTCACATTATAATGACATAATCTGTAACATGTATAAAGATAATAATTACCAGTATGTTGATGGCAAGGCATAGTGAAACTACAGATGTGTGAATGTCAAACTCATAAGTAACAAATTCCAACCAGTTGATAATAGGGGATTGATCAGAAAACTTTCCAATAGAATGGAATATTATTTAGCCAAGAAGTATGCTGTGACCATCTTCAATCCCTACCTACCCATCTACCTACCTATTTGCTTATTTTTGTGGTGCAGGACATGGAAACCAGGGCCTTTTAGCTAGACAAGTCTTCTACCACTGAATCACATACCCTGTACCTATGTATCTAAAGTGTTCACATGGAAAGATGCTTATGATATATTATTTAATAAAAGGGGTTACAAAATGTAGTTTTAACTATGAACTTGTACACACAATGAGCAAAAGTATGTGGCAAAGTCTGAATGAATATACAAGTATGGAACTCTATTTGTCCTCATTTTTAAGTCTGTACATGTTTTTCTTCAAAGAAAATGTACAGCTTTTATATTAAGGGAGTTATTTATTTTGTTTTTGTAATTCCTTCATCACAGCCAGCATATAAACAATTTGGCCTAAATATTCAATTAGTTTTCTGTAAATCACAGTGAATTTATTTGATCCTCATTGGTGACACCATGTAGATACTTGGAGTTAGTCAGATTAGACCCTAGAATGGAAGTAACTGACAGGTGGCCATTTCTCATTCTTTTCCACTCAATTGCTGGGTTGCATTGTGATTGCATGTCAGTTTCTTTTTCACAAAAATTTCCCCTGAAAATGTGTTTGATTCATATTAAGTAGATTCACTGCTATAACAAGTTCAAGAGAGCTTCTGCTCACATCCTAGAAACACCAATGTTTACGTCCACATTTGTACTCCCTCTGTTCTGGAGAACAAAATACCCAATGGAAAGAACCAAAGAAACACACCAACCGTCTTGTTATTTAGTGACAGTCAATTATCTGAGTCTGACTAAAGGAAGCAAGACTCTTGTATGATGTCTCGTATGATATAAATTAGCATCATGGTACTTCTTCAGAGCCAGATGTCAGGCCTTCCTAGTGTCTGTCCCAAAGCATGCAGAACTTGACAGTATTCACATAACCCCCAAACACGAAAATGCCTTAGGAAGTAAAGAAGTATTTTTCTGTTCTGAAGGCTGTTCATCAAATGGAAAGTCAGCAGAAATGATTCCAATAACAATGGAGAGGTCTGAAGAGGCCTCTCCACACCTGGAAAAGCATAAGAAATTCCACAACTGTGGCAATGAAGAATCAATCAACATGTTTTCAAGGCAGAAGATCAGAAGGCCATTCCGTATCTCTCAGCAATAAAAGGTTGGCACCAGTGCCCAGCAGCTGATGTGTACATGGTAGATCACATGCCAATTACAAGACAACTGTTCATCTGGTGCTCTTTGAATTTTCTCAGGGTAATTGTGACAGCACAGGCTAAGGAGATGGGATTAAAGGATGTCTAAACATCTAGAAAGCTGCTATTCTTTATCTATCTGATTTACTAACAGGGATACAGTGGCTAGGGTGACTCACCTGGAGTCACGTTTCATCCCTACCTGGATTCTCAGCACTATCTAAGGCTCCTTGTCTTATGCCCTGATTCTCTGATTTCTTTATTCTTCATCTGCTGCACTTTACAAATGAATAGCAAAAATGTCTCAGGCATACAGTAGAAGCTCATTGCAGCTCTCTCTTTACATTAGCCTCAATGCATCACCAGGAGAATCAAGTCCTTGAAGCAGAACAAAATAGAGTGGAAGTTCAATATCCCAGGTCATTATTTTGATGAACGCACGGGCAGTTACAGTTCTCCCAAGTCCAAGTGAGCTCTCAGTGGGAATGAGCTCTGGCATTGCACCACAGGGTAATTGATTGACAGGATGAGTCTGATAAACCTCGTGGGGCAGATAGAAAAATGGAGCCACAGGATCCTGAACATCACCCTGCTGTCAGAGCAGGCTGGGACTCATCCCCTTTCCTCTTCTTGGGAAGCACCTTGTAGTTCACTAAGTAGGTGTTCAGCAATGTTCTTGTAATTCTACACTCTGCCCACTTTTAATTTTGTTCTGTTTCTCACATCAATATTATAGGTGCATTTGTGGCTTTCTGATTATAAACACATCTGTCTCAAAGTAAAATTCATTAATAATTTCTCATATTTATTTAATTTTATATGCTGCACACTATACACTATGTCTAGACCATTTTTTGATTCAGAGGGAGTGAAGCCTAAGAATATCATTGTTCATGAAAATCCCTACTTCCTTTCCTTTCCTTTCCTCTGCGACAAATTTGGTGTGCTAGGCAACTAAAATAACTGCATTGGGAATTTCAGTTAAAAACTTTGTTTATAAAAATGTCATATCCTTTGTTTCCTAGCAAGTGGACTTCTTTCTGGCCTGATATTTCTGACTCATGTTTCAGACCTTGTTATTTTTCTAGGACTGGGAATATTCAGTGTGATTTATTTTTGGTATTAAAAGTGCCAACCTGTTTCAAAATTCAGTTGGCTACTTTTGGTTTGTTTCTGTATTTGGGTGCAATGAAAGGGAGTCACATTTTATAGAAAGCAGAGAATTCCTACAAAATTTCTATGATGTCATGTGTTATATGTAAAATCAGCTTGTATCTATGGGGTTACTACATAATCATAGCAAATCAAAAATAGATGCCCTCATGGTGAGACAGTTTCATCAAGTCTCCCTTTTGGCTTATTGGAGTTCTTCTAGGACCTACTGTCAGCATTATTGATTAACAATTAAGTATATTCATCTGCTGTCACTGTTATAAGACAGTTCTAATCTGTCTTTGTAGATCATCTCTTCATAATTGTGTATGAATAGGTTTTATTTCACCAATAAGGTTTTCTACAAACTTTTTTGGGGAAATAATTTTATGGTTATATAAAAATTAGGAAGATAGAACAGATTTGTCCTGTATACAGATTTCCAACTTCCTCTATTGTTAACATTTTCTCTAGTAAGACTTCAAACTTCTTGATGACAATGTCCATTTATCTTCTGAGCCCCTTGTAGCACAAGATTATCTCGTGCCTTGTATTTACTCATTGGTTTCAGGAAATTGGGGATAGATAGACAACCAAAGAAGCAAGTTGTAGGCGAATTATAGTTTATAGGTAAATAAGAGTGGTGGTTATATTTATTACAAATATGATACAAATACCTAATGTAAGAGCAATTTCAGGAGCAACCAGTCATGCATTTTAAGTTTCCTTTTGTCTTTTCTAAATGGTCATAATAGTGTCTTTCATTTGGAAAGTTTTACCTAATTTAACTCAAAAAAGCTGAAGAGATCAAAATTGATCCATTTCTCCAAATCGATTACCAGTTACTCCGGGAATACTACTTTAGAAAAGATTGGTGTTTATTTCTCATATCTTATTGATATACTGTATGAGCTGGTTTTATAATATTGAATCACACCGCTGGACTTTTTCGCATTCCATTAGTGACCAGGAGTCTTTGGAAAGGTGCATCACCAAAGGTCCTTTTAGCTGACTTTGGAATCCCTAGGAGTCATCTCTGTAAATATCACATGTGTTCAACCTATGTCAGCTTGGCAGGGCATGTGCTGATGTGCACTGAGCTTCAAAAACCAATCAGAGAAACAGGCTCAGCATATTGGAGGGATCAGAGAACTGACGTTGCTTGAAGTACGTGTGAAGAAAAGACAGGAGGCAATATACCCTTGAAGCCTGGCCACATTGAGATGCGTTGAATGGTGCTGGCATCGAACAGAGAAAGCTCTGCAAGTTCAGAAGCTGCTATTTGTATAGAGAATGTAGTAATTTACAAGCAAAATAGACCTTTTTGGGATCTTATTTGCATTTGATTATCCATCCAAGTAGGGATTTTTATAACAGCATCACTAAAGGAATATAAGAACTAAAAAGACATTCTGTGGAAAATACATACTAAAGCAAAATGTGCATAATTTCTATGAAATTCTGGGTTAGTTCCCTAGAAAAAAAATCCCAGGAATAAGATAAATCAAAAGTCCAAAATGTCACCTGTTGCCTGACATTCCTAGTACAATCCCTGCTTTGGAAAGGAATTGATCTCTCCCTATGAATGACCATTTCTCCAAAGGCAAATCTGCCATGATAATTATTGAGGGGTGGGTGACCTCATAGCCTGGTAAAGAAGTTAATCTGTGTTAATGAGAGACAGGTAACTCCTCGTGGAGAGGGGTTTATTACCAAAGGTGACAGGCAATTGTTCCTATGGAGATCAGGCTGCTTTGCTACCTATAGGAAATAACGTGGTTAAAGGGCAACTGGTTCCAAATGGAAGCTTCCAGGCAAACTTCTGCATATGCCAGGCCTTGGTGTATAGGATGGTGAGCCTGGCACATTCCAGACAGATCTGGTGAAGCAATTATTTTCTATTCCTGCATTGAATCATGTAAACATAACGTTCTGAAGTGACTCATCCCTTGTCTCTCCCTAAACATAACCAGGCAGATAGAAGGTACTTAGAATAATTTCCAGTCCCTTTTTGAAGCACAAGTCTATTAGAAATTCTCCTTTTCCTCTTTTCCCAAAGGCCCTGGATGCTTTATCTTCTCTCCTGATGGAGCAAATAATGTTTTGTTTTATTTTGACTGTTTTGTTTGAATAATGCTAGTCAATGTAGAAGCAGGGCCTTGCAGTTCCCTGGTGAAATCTGAGACTCATGTGCACTTGATTGCATCTGACAACTCCTCTGTCAGTGGAGATAGCACAGTTTATTCTCTGGGAAGCTATGAAAAAGAAGAGGGGACATTAGTGACAACGAACTAAAAGGCACCAAGCAGTGAGTGTAAGGACAGGGGTCTATTCCCAGATGGTCAGTAGCTGGGTGGCAACTGCAGCTTCCTTGCTAAGTTTAATGTCTATTTATTCTGGTTCTATATCCAAGCATTGGGATTATTTTAAAAGCCCATTTATCCTAGCTAGAGGTTGCCATTTTTGAAACCAGAAGAAAATTGTTAGAACAAAGGGCACAGATGGCTCCTCCAGGCATTTCTTAGCACCATGTGCATTATTTTGATAAATTTCTCCCATGCCCACATTTTAAGAAATAATGAATCAAAGAAAGAAGGAGAGGGAGCCAGAGAGCTAACACTTGGCAACACAAAGCAGGTACTTGGCAGTGACATCTGTGATGTAGCTAAGCCTACCTGTGCCCCATCATCTCGAAATGCAAATGTTCTAATTTTAGCATCATATTTTCAAACAAATGAACACACGGTTCCAGGGTCAGCACATCCCTGTGCTCCCCAGCCCACCATTGAATACACAAACTCCCACATCGATAGCTCTGGCAGCCTCATCAGATTTATTTTAGAAAACTGCTATTGCCATCAAGTTAGTGACCATTTGGAGACTAGAGCCCTCAGAGTGATTGTTTATTTTTACCTTTACAATTTTTTATTTTCCCATGGAAATTGCCAGTAGCAAGATATGTACTTGAAGTCACCTTACTCCCTAGTATTTTCACAGGGACCATTCCATGTACTGTCTCATTCATGGTCCTCTAGAAAGTTCTAAGTAATATACTTGTTAGCATAATGCTTTCAATTGGGCAAAACTGACTGGTGATAAAAGTTGACTTTGATTTGTCACACGTGACCTAGATGATCAAGCGATTCAACCTTACAAACTTCAATTCTCCCATTCTTTATGAATACTTTAATTTCCAAGTGTGACTGTTCATATAACACATTAAAGCAAGTGTTTATATTAAACTTTGGAGCCTTGCCATTATCCGCTTCCAAGTCTGTCATTTGTTGGTTTTGCTATTTATTCCAGAGAACAGTGTCTCGTCTGTTGGGTTTATGGGTTTAATGTGATCAGCATGTTGACTTGCTATTCCATAGCAATAGCATTCGTCAGTGCTTCACGGGTCATGGTGATAACTTTTTCCAAAAGACATTTGCTGAGGAAGGAATACCAGTCATGACATTGCTCCTAATCCCCCCGTAAGGACTCATTAGCACAAAAGACAAGAAGGTTCTATCAGTAACAGGCAATGAAGTGCAATGGTGATAAGCCATAGTCTGGCTAGTCTTAGAAGCTGTTCTAGAGATTTCAAACTGCCCATCAAGTCCAAGGTCAATCCTTTCGGTAGCATCCATGTCCCACTTGGGGTGCACAGCTTTCAGATGGAATTTGAGTATTTCCATCCTATCATGCTTCATTTTGGTTGAAAAGAAAGTCAAATTGGTGTTACCCAGGTCCTGGGGACTGTCCTTCCTCTGCTGCTTCTTGGAGCTGGTTTTATATCACTCAGGTTCAGGTTCCATTCCTGTCAAAGACTCCAGAGCCTGCCAGTGACAGCTGAGGCTCAATGCCTCCTTGTCTTCTCCACTCCACAGTCAGGAATCCAGTCTTCTGTGGCTACGTTACCTTGAAGGTCATGGACTGTAAAATTAGCCCAGTTTTTACTATGCTTTTAAAGCCAGCTTCTGGGACCTTCAGGTTACAAAATACCTGGAAGCTGCTCTTCTTTGACAATTGAATCAACATGCCTGACTCTCATTACAGGAGTTTGCAGGTTTTACTTTGTCTTTATAGCTCTCCTGGAGGGGCACACAACTGGCATTCAACAACTTATGTGTTGTGTATGTTTCTGTGTTTCCAAAAAACCATTTCTAATCGTGGAGTTGAGTTGTCCCAAGCACTAAGCATAACTGGGAACAAATTTGCACCATTGTGGTGACCCCAGAAGTTGCACATGTAGGACCAAGGTCAGGGTGGCGAGGCCCGCCCATCTCCCAAACTTCATGTGAGTCAGGAGTCCAGCCACAGTGTATCTGTCTCAAGATGAATCTCTTGCTCCTTTATTTCTCTGGGTTCTTGGAATACTCCTCCCTTTCTTCTTCCTTTACTTGGCACACCCACTAATAGGTTGTTAATTTAGATATGATTTCCTTGGAGATCATTCCTGATCTACCTTAGACTGAATTAGGTCACCCTTTCAAGTGATTCCTAAGCCCTCACGAAGTCCATAGCATAGGACTTGTGACCCTATAATGTTTTACATGCAATGTAGTGTGAACAGGGTATCTGTTTCTCTGTATTTGAAATTCTGCACATCAATAGGTTGCACTCATGTTCTTTAAACTGACAGTAGACAGCCAGGCACTGTGACACATACCTGTCATCCCAGAAGCTCCCGAGACTGAGGCAGAGGGATCTTGACTTGAGGCCAGGCTGGACAATTTAGTGAAACTCTGTCTCAAATTTTAAAAATAACTCAATCGAAAGGTTGGAGGTGTCACTTGATGGTAAAGTGCACCTAGGTTTAATCCCAGTACCACACAAATAATAAATTTATAAATAAAAATAAACTGGCAGCAGATATGTAGATCCTGCAGTACCCTTCACCTCTGTGGTACCTGGCAGAGCTCAGGGTAGCAGCAGATCACAGGGTCTCCTCTTTAAGGCAGTACAAATACATTTTCTGAGTGCCCAGATGTGAATCTGGGGAAATACTGTGATGATCGATTGTGAAATCTCCGAGGGTGTAGTTCACATCTGTTTTGTTTATCATCGCCTACAAAACCAGGTGCAGTTTCCTCCTGACTTACGACAGCACTTGATGAACACTGAATGAAAAACCTTACCGAGAGATTGAGCCTTATCCACAGTGTCATAAAACTATTTCACAGAGTATGGGTGGGGAAGCAGAAAGCAGAAGAAACCACAATGGCTAACTGATAGTAAAAGTTTCACTACAGCTCTGATATTTGAGAAAAGATATTTGGGGCTTTAACTCCCCTGTGTTCATGGATGGTAGCTCCGAACTCCTTAAGCAATGGACAGGAGCTGCCATTGTGGAGAGCAGCTTTGGGGTAATGGGTGAGAGCATGCAAGTGCTGGGGGACTCCAGGCTCTGATGAGGCCAGTTCTCTGATTCACAGGGCTGTTGGGACTTCCTTCCCGTGGCAACAGAAGCATCCATCTCACGCAGCTAAGGAGGAAATGAGTCAATGTATGTAGAGTGACTCCCTGGCACACAGGGGGTGCTCAGGAAGAGCTGGCACTATGATTGTCACAGTTGTCACATAAACATTGACTTTAAGGGACCTGCACTCCAGGTGCTCTCTGTGGAGACTTTGAGATTTATAAATTTATATTGATGAGAAGTGATCTTTACATGCTTGTCTTAAAGACACCCCTGTCCACGTGTATCCTGTGATTACAAGTGGAAAAGCTCCATTCTGCTACAGCATATTACTGTCTAGTTTTAAATTACAAATTCTTTAAAAAGCATCTCTGCCCTAATAGGGGAAAATGCTTTGGCTATCTTTCCTAATTAACTAGTTTTTCATTTTTAGACTAATATAGAAAAGGGATGAAAGGGAAAGTGGCACAAAGAGAAAAAGAAAAAGTCTTCACTGCATTCTCATGTGGAACAGGGACAGGAGAGGAGTTGTGATTCATGTAAGCAATAAGTCAGTACAACTACGTCAGTAATAGTTTCCCCAGTACTGGAGCTGTCCATCAGGGGCTTAGAGGAGGTCAGGACCCTCTCCTACCACCCCCAAGACTGCACTTTACCATGGGGATCTGGAGTTAGAATCTCCATGATCCAGCATGGGCATCACATAGGAGATCCCAAAACATTTTTGAGCCTAATTTTTGTTGGTTTTCTAAGATTTTCATTTAGTCAGCTTTTTCACGACTGAGACTAAATGCCTGACAAGAATAATTTTAGAGATGAAAAAGTTTATTTGGGGGCTCATGTGAGAACACAAGGTCTCAATCCACAGACAGCCAGCTCCATTTGCCAGGGCTCAAGGTGAGGCAGAACATCATGACAGAAGAGTGTGGTGGAGGGAAGCAGCTCACATGATGATCAGGAAGCAGAGAGAGAGACTCCACTTGCCAGATACAAATATATACCCCAAAGCCACACCTCCAGGGGCCCATCTCCTGCAGCCTCCTACCTGCCCTCAGTTACCACTCAGTTAATTCTATCAGGGGATTAACTCACTGATTGTGTTAAAACTCTCATAACCCAATCATTTCTCTTCTAAACCTTCTTGCATTGTCTCACACATGAGCTTTTGGGGGACAGACACCTTGCATCCAAACCATAACACTTTCTTTGATGAGCATCCATCACTCAAAAATTTCTTTCCTGGATTGAACTACTCTTTTGAAACCAAGTATTATGCTTAGGATGGTTTCCCTTATTGCTAATCTTAAAAGACAACAAGAGCAGTGAATCCGGAAAAGCCTGCTCAGAATGTGGACTTGCAGAGATAATTACCTGTTTTTCAACTGTTTTTGCTCTTTTAATTATAATAAAACAAATATTTTTGAAGAATCTACTTACATTGAAATCATAGATACTACAACTAAGGCACTAATTTTAAGCACAGTGTTGACACTTATAGTTAATGGTCATTATTAGTATTCTATTGTACAGCTTTCCACATGCCCTGTTTACATTTACAAATATTAATGTCATAATTTAGCTACCTTTGATTTCCTGCCTTTTAAACGATGTATTATAAACATGTTTATATGTCATGAAATATTCCAGAATATAATTATTTATGGATACACTGTGCTTTAGTGTGTAGGTTATATATAATTTGTTTAGCAATCCCCTATGGTTGGATGTCTAGGTTAAGGGTGACTTTGAAGAAATTCAAGGACTCCTTTGGATGATCTATGGAAACTTCCCACTGAGTTGATCCTAGTGGCGAAGGTGGGGGAGAGAGAGTGTTAGAGACATTAATAGGAAAATAGCTCCAGAAGTCAGAAATTAAAGGCCTGGCCTGGCATTTATCATCTATCTGACTGTACACATTATTTCACATCTCTGGGTGCCTTTTCCTCATCTATAAAATTAGAGTGTTGAGTTTATTCACATCCCAGCTCCTTTCAGGGCTTGCATTTTAAAAGTTTAGGTATACGAGGATAAGTCATAAACTGTGTGGCGTGGAATTCTGGTGGAAGCCAAGAAATGTGGAATTATGGGAAAAGCTCCTAAACTTTGAGTTTGCAAAGTTCCCCACCCACACAAGGATTCTGCTGTCCCCCTAATCCCTCATTGCATCTATAGCAAGCAGATGCAGGAAAAGTCACTGCAAAATAGCATGGTGCTCTCAGAGCACCACATACATGGAGACTGAAATAAAGAAGACTACACAGAAAGAGCTCGTGTCAGGTGGTACTGGGGTGACCTGTCAACTGCAATGGCCTCTGGTCTCTCAATCACTCTCTTCACTTGGCTAGAGTTTTCTCCCATTTTCTTTGACTCTTATCAGAAATTCAATTATGTGCTAATTCTGGAAGTAAGGTAACTTGTAAACCCATGTTATCTTGATGAAGATTTAAAAATTTGCATCCTCTGTTATTAAAATGTCAAATCATAAAATGAATACTGTGACTTCTTAGAAAACAAAGTTGAGCTTTCCTCATGGGTTTGCTTCCTCAATGAGGCCCCATCTGTCCATCTCCACTCCTACCCTTTGTTCGCTCACCCAGGTGTTCTGAGAAGCATAGTTGAAATCATTTGCCTGAATGAATAAATTACATGAACCTCTTAGGATAGTAGGATTAATTTTTTTACTTTGTGGGAACATTTGGGAAAATATTTTGGAAAAAAAGAAATGGATATGTAACAAACATCTATTGCAGAGCACACGTTCTCTAGGTGGTTGATGATGGATGAAGTTCTATAGGGTAGGTTTCTCTGTCCACATTTGCCCTGGGGGAACAGAGGCTCAGAGACATCCAAATCCACACAGCTGTAAAGGGGTGCAAACTACATTGTGGCCGCCATGATCATTCACACAGAGCAATAGATGAGAGCCTCAGGTTCATGTGCATGTAGGAAGATTTCCAGTGCAGGAGAGTTCAGGGAAACTTCCAGAATATTGTGCACAGCAACTATGAATGGATTTCAGAAATACTTCAGAATGGTAAAACAAAAACCAACAATTAACAACAAACATCCAAAATATGATTTTAATCTAATATTTTTTTCTCACATGTTCCCTTTCATGGTCCTGATTGATAGCTATTGACCCAGGGCCATTAGTCACATTCCATTCTCTCTCAAAAGTGTTCTGGCTTGTACAATAAATAATACTATCCCTCTATTTGTATTTACCATTAATCATTAAAATTTGTGTGTATTTAAGTCAGAATCAAAAAGGGCCCCAGAGATCACATGAAGGACAACATTCCCATGACCTTGTACAGCAGAGTAGCCCAAGATGTGTTCCAACACTCTGAGGATGTCCTCGTGCATCCTGAAAGTAACTCAAAGTCATATGGTGTGTTTTGCCTTGTTTTCTACTACATGCCCAATGCTCTTTTAATGTAAATTTGCTTTCTTCTGAGCACTGTAATACAACTAAATGAAAAGAAGTGTAATATTTAAATTCAATTAGAAAATCAAGAGAGTTCCAGGTTATGTTTAAGAATTTTGCTAAATGAGTAGATTTTAGCTGCTGCTTGCCACATTCAAAAAAAAAAAAAGTCACTCTGTTAACTTGCTTCACCAATAACCATTTTCCTATCTATGGGCATTCTACAACATCATAAAGTATACATTAATTATGAACAAAAATTATTTTTTTAAAAATAATAAACAAAGAAAATAGAGTGGGTTACAAAACTGCAAGTCTTATGTGCAGAGGAGAGGTGACCTCTTCCCTTTGGGGTCTACTTTTCCATCACCAAAACAGTGAAGCCTCTGAGCTCCCTAATGGGCAGATTTCTCTTGTTCCTGCTGTGATTACTTGAGAGCTGGTAATGCTTTGGTTCTCCAAGAGTGGTCCCTGACCAGCAACTTCGATGTCACTGGGGAACTTGCTACAGATGCAAAGTTTTAGGCCTGTCCCAGATCTAACATATCAGTCCTTCCAGGCCTGGAGTCCAGCCACCTGCTTTAAAAAGCAATGCTGATGCATGCTCATGTTAAAAACCACCACTCCCACACCAGCTAACTGTCACAGTAGTTGCCTCCATAAGTTTTAGGATTCATAATTTTATTTAAATTTAGTCAATAACAAAGGATGCAGTTGCCATGTGATTGAAAGTTCCACAGGTGGTGAGTAGTCACCTTGAGAACAAGTGGAACTAGGATGTATGTTCCCTTCCATGGTCCAAGTCCAAAACAAACACTGCTCGCATTCATTTCATTTTTATTTAGCACCACTGCAGAGTGGGCACTGTTCTGGAAGCTGTGGTACAGCTCTGCCCTCATGGAGTTGTTTGTTTTTCTCCTGGGGAAAGACAGACAATGAGCAGAAATTGCACATGCACATGCTCTGCGGCATGTGGTGTCACTACCAGAGCCAGGACGTGCAGGAAGTCCTATGGAGCTGAGTGGACAGAGTGCCTGGGAGAGAGAGCACTGCTAATTCCTCTGGCTTCAGGAGCTCCTCTCATTAGAGGGCACATAAAGGGAGTGGCAGGTAAGCCACAAAGACACCTGGTAGGGTCCCCAACAGAAAGGACTGCCAATGCAAATGCCTTGAGACAGGTACCTTAGGCATCAGAAAGCATCTGATGCACCTTTATTTGCTTGCTGGAAAGCATCAGAAAGTACCTTTATTTGCT